>PVIW01000555.1:168235-458244 GCA_004026585.1 Noctilio leporinus | reverse complement strand
CTTCAAAAATTTATATGGAGCCAAAAATGCCCACAAATAGCCACCACAATCTTGAGAAAGAAGAACAAGGTAGGAGGAATCACAATACCGGACTTCAAACAATACTACAAGGCTACTGTCATCAAAACAGCATGGTACTGGCATAAGAATAGACATATAGATCAATGGAACAGAATAGAGAGCCCAGAAATTAACCCAGAGCTCTATGGTCAACTCATATTTGACAAAGGGGGAAGGAACATCCAATGGAGTAAAAACAGTCTCTTCAACAAATGGTGTTGGGAGAACTGGACAGCAACATGCAAAAAGATAAAACTAGACCACCAATTTACACCATACACCAGAATAAACTCAAGATGGATAAAAGATTTAAACATAAGCAGTGCCACCATAAAGGTCCTGGAGAAAAATATAGGCAGTAAACTTTTGGATATCCTATGCAAAAATATGTTTACTGATACTTCACCAAGGGCAAAGGAAATCAAAGAACGAATCAACAAATGGGACTATATCAAATTGAAAAATTTCTGTTCAGCTAAAGAAAATATCAGCAAAATTCAAAGGGAACCAACTGTATGGGAAAACATAATTGCCAATGACAAGGGTCTGATCTCCAAAATATATAAAGAACTAATGCAACTCAACACCAGGGAGACACACAGCCCAATTAAAAAATGGGCAAAGGACCTGAACAGACAACTCACTGAGGAAGATATACAAAGGGCCCAGAGGCATATGAAAGAATGCTCAACATCGCTAGTCATCAGAAGGATGAAAATTAAAACTACATTAAGATACCACCTCACACCTGTCAGAATGGCAATCATCAGCAAATCAACAAACAAGTGTTGGCGAGGATGCAGGGCAAAGGGAACCCTCATGCACTGTTGGTGGGAATGTAGGCTGGTGCAGCCACTGTGGAAAACAGTATGGGCTTTCCTTAAAAAACTAAAAATGGAACTGCCTTTTGATCCAGCAATTCCACTACTTGGACTATACCCAAAGAATCCTGAAACATCAATTCATAAGAACCTATGCATACCTATGTTCATAGCGGCACTATTTACAATAGCCAAGTGCTGGAAACAGCCTAAGTGCCCATCAGTGGATGATTGGATCAAAAAACTTTGGTACATTTACACAATGGAATTCTATGTAGCAGAAAGAAAGAAGGAACTTGTATCCTTTGCAACAACATGGATGGAACTGGAGAATATTATGCTTAGTGAAATAAGCCAGTCAGTGAAGGACAAATATCATATGATCTCACCCATTATGGGACAATAATGAGCAAAACTAACAACAAGCAAAACAGAACCAAGTATATGAATACAAGGAATAGGCCTTCAGTGGTCAGGGGGAACGGGGTTGCGGGGAGGGGGGAGGCAGAGGCAAAGAAGGGGAGCAGCTTAGACAAGAACCTAGTATAAAGGAACCATGGACATGGACAACAGGTGGGACTGATTTTGGGGGGAATGGGTGGGTGTGGTGGGGGACAGAGGGGAGCAAAAAGGGGATGGATGTAATACAACAACAATAAAATTAAAAAAAAAAGAATAAAAGTGAGAAAAAAAAAAAAAAGGAAATATAAAGGGAGACCAATCTATAATATTACTTATTGTAGTAGTCAAGTTGGCAAAAGTAAAAAGAAAAAGATAAAATTAGTTTTAATAATATATTTAATGGAACCTAATCTATCCATTTCAATTTATATTAGACCTTACTATATCCTCAATATTTCTTATACACTTGTTCATAATTTTTTTCTGTGCTATATCTTGAATAATTTTTTCTGATCTTTCAGTTTCAATTATTTCTTTAGCTGAGTCTAATATTTAATAGCTATTTAACTTATTCATTGAACTTTTTATTTAATTTTTATTACATTTTTATTAAGCTTCCTTTTGATTCTTTTTCACTTTTTGTTTCCATATCCCTGAATATACATTTAAAATTAAAATAAAAAATATTTTATAAGTGTGTACATGTATCTGTGACCTTAATTTCTGACTGATTTCTCCATGATGTGTATGTGCTGCACATATTCTTATTTGTATGCTGCCAGCACTTTGTTTCCTATGATGTTTGGTTATTTTTTATTTGATTTTCTTTTCAATGTCCTTAACAAGTTATTTGCAATGATAAAGAAGATGATTTCCTGTGTAGAAAGTCTAATTATTTCTTCTAGGTGTGAGGTACTAGTAACTGTCTATGATTATTTTCAACGTCTGAGACTTGGATCCCAAATCCATATAGTGGTGCTTTGTAATTTCATTTCTACTGCTGCTTTCAATACATCCCCTCCTTGTTCATGCTCTTGGTTTTAAATTCTTTCTTTTTCCTTCTTCAGAGCACTAAATATAAATGTCAACATTTAATATTTTTCACTGAAAATTATGCTATGTATAAAAGTCTTTAAGAAATTACTTTCTCTCTTTCAATTTTTTCTTAATATTTATTTTGGTAATTCCTCATCACCAAGTCAGTTATTTAATTCTCTTAAAACAATTTAAAACACTCTTGTTCAGTGTTTTCAGTTGGTTTTGTGGGAACAATTTTCAGATAACTTGTCTTTCATATTGCTAAAAAATGGAATTTTAATAGAAACTCGTATCTTTAAGTATGATAAATTATATACCAATGCTTTGAAAAACAATGGAGCATTATTGTATAATTTCAAGCATGTTAATATTTTGTGACTAAACAATTTCAGAGAGATATGTACAACAGTATACACATACAACATAATCTACAATAATATACTATACAGTTACATTTACAGTTGAATCATTTGTTAAAATATAAACAGTAAAACATTTAAAGTCTAGTGAGGGAGAAATAACATTCACCAGAGGCCCTTTATTAAGAAATAAATGACAAATAAATTATTCAATAGTCACGTTATACATTGAAAATGAACAAACTATTAAATGCATTAAGCAAAATTGTTAAATCTCAGAAATAACATGGCTCTGATTGAAACAGATTTGACAAGCCTAAAGTGAGTGAAAACTCATACTTACAAAGCTCATAAGCAAACATAAGAAACTATTATTTATATATATGTAAAAGGTAAAACATTAAAAATGACAGTCACAAAATTCAAAATATTGTGTACTTTAGCATAGGTAAATGGAACATGAGAAAAACTTATAGATACCTTTATAATATTGATAATGAGTATCTTAGTTTTGAGTTTATGTAGTACTTTCATAACTGATAGGTGTTTGTAATTTATATGCACAATTGATATACATAACAAACTGACACAAACACATGATTTTGTCAATATTCAAATTACAGAGTTCTTATTAAAAATGATTAGAAAGAATACTTTTGTGCCTCCCTGTGGCATCAAATAATTGAGTCTGTGATATAGTGACTTGATAAATATGACTTTAAATAATTCTAACATAATCTTATTCCTTTTAGCTGAAGGATTTAGCTACATGGTCACAGTGGTCTGGACTATGTTTTCAATCTATTCTCTGTTGAATTTGGATGTTACTCATTGCTCTGTTCAGAGGTCTGAATTTACATAATAAAGTATATACTGGTCTGATCATTTTAGTCTGATTATTTCAAGTATGGTCACAGAGGAAGGGCACAGCTAACTTCTTTAAAGTGTGGGTTATTATATAAATGTATTCTATGTAATTCCAGCAAATCACTTTTGTAGGCTGTATTATTTACATCAATTACCTAGAGTGAACATGTTACTGAAAAGGTCTTCTTTTGGATTTTAGTTATATTTTTGCTACACAAATATGTGTGCTAAAAATTATTGAGAGTTGAGCTTGTTAGTATAAGTTGGTGGTTTACTAAAATGATGGAAAATTTACTAGAAAATTTCCAGGCAAGTAGGTGCAAAATGTCCTAAAATTTTGCCCACAAAATAAAAGCAACAGCAGCACAGACCAAAAACTGTGCTACCAATTACCTTAATCTGCTCCAAGGAAAAATTCAGGAGCAAGACAGTCAGAGTTTCTTCTCTAAGTTTCTATGTACAACTTGTTTAAAGCACTTCAGAAGTAGAAGAGGAGGCTCCACATCTGAGGAATATATATATATATATATATATATATATATATATAGCCTGATTATATCTTTTCTTGCTTTTAGAAAAGTCACTGTATTAAAATGTTTCTGTCCAAAAATGAGGTTAATAACGTATTTTTGTTTTCTTTAGGATTATAGGAATGACAGAAAAGGCACAAAGTGTTTAGATTGTGCACAAACTATTTAGATTTCACACAAAGTTATTTTAAAATTATATTTGCCTCATAAAAAATAATCACTGATCTTGGTCTACTTTGCTTTTTTAATACATAAACACATCCTGAGTCCCACAAAGAATCCCCCAAAGTTCATAGCTTTATTTACATTTTTTTCTATCTTTATTTCTACACAATTTTTAGCCTGTGTTGTGTTTGTCCAAATTGGTTAAATCGTATCTGAAACGACTGGAAAAAACTGAAAACAAAAGGCAATATAAAACATTCACATGTCACATTGTTCCTGTCAAACTAAAACCTCACTTACTATAGAGGAAGTATTGACCATTTCCCAGGTGTCTCATTACCTTTGATAGTCAATTCTCTTTTGAGATTGAACAAGCCTAAACGGACCCTCTAAATCAAATTGGTGTGGGCTACCTCACTCTCTTGGCTGCCTCAGAAAACAGGTCTCCAGGGTAGCAGTGGCAATGTTGCTGCATTCCCTGCTGAAACATTCCAATTCACTTTCCTCTTTAGATCCACACATAGAATGAGTCACATCACATTGTTATGATCAAGGAAGATATTCCTTATAACGCTCTTTCTTAGTTTAAACATGTCTTCACTAGGGTTGAAAAGTAGTATACACATCTATGATAAAGGACAAATAGGAGTAGCTGAAGTGACTCAAAATGAATTTTATATGACTTTAGTTATAACTGAAAAGAAGAAATTAACAATATAAAGGTAGTAAATAAAATTTAAAAATTGTATGTGTTTGGAAGAGTAATATAAACTTTAGTGAATATGCCTAAATTTTCAAAGGTCTGTCAGAATTTATTTCTCTTTTTCAGGCAATCTTATTTTAAAAACATATAAAGATAAAGATTTTATATGAGAAGTAAAAAATCACTTTATTCTGAGTAAGTCACAGAGTCTGGAATTTGAGCAGGTCTATTTCCTGAAATATTGCGGACTTTTTGATATTTAAATATCTAATTTCAGCAAAGACACTTTCTAATTAAACAAGTAAAGCTTAATTCATCTAATTAAAAATGTTGATAGAGACATGTTCATTTACGTAGTTGGTCCCTCTGGAGCACTTTCTCTAGCATAATTAAACAAAAGCACATGGCCTATTTTTAAGGTTGACCAAGAAAGCCTTAACATTTCCCTCAACCTGACTAAACTTTAGCTTCTTTCTGCCAGGAGACCAGGATGGCCTCCATTTTCTTAGTGCATTTACTTTAGAAAACTTGCCATTTGTAAATTCTTTTTCTACTCTTTGAAAGGTCAATCTTCTGTATAACCCAAGGATGCCTTTCTTAAGGACTTAGAAGCCATCTCTTCATAATGCAATCATCTAGAAAGATAGGACCCCTGTCTCCCAGTCTCTGTGGAAGGGCAGAAGCTTAACATGTTCCACAAGCACCAATTAGCAAACACAGATGGTCTAATCACATTGATCACCCTTCCCTCCCTAGTGTCCTTCAGTAGGTTTCCATTAGTTTCCTCCAGTGTTTAAAAATCTCTCTCCCCTACTTCAGTAATCTTGACCTCTATTGATTAGCATTGAACAAAATCTTCTTGGCCATTTTCAGTAAGTGCCTGGTGTATTTTTTTTCTTTGACAATTAATGGACATTAAATACAAATTTCACATAATTTTTAAAAATTATTCAAATTTTAAAATATTATGTTTTATGACCTATGGACATGGAAAACATGTGGGATTGACTATGGGATTGGGGCTGGGGAGAGTGGGGCAGGGGAGAGCAGTGGGTGAAAAATGAGATAAGTGTAATACAACAATAAAACTATATATCCTTAGACTATTCAGGTTTCTTTTGTCTTAGTAGCAATTTTATTTCTAGAGCATTTTTACATATTGCAAAATATTTTCAAAGGCATTATTTAATTTTCATAACACTTCAGTGAGGTTAGTAAAGACAGTATAATTGAGCTAACTTTTACACAACCGAGACTTGACTCAACTATCCTGCCCAAGAGTGTACCAGAAGAGAACACTGCAGAGGCACAGCAGAAGTGAGCATTGTCTTGCTTTCCTGCTGTTTTGTATCCACAGTCTCCAGGTCCTATATTATAGTCCCTTAAATGCATCATTTGCACAAATGTTGATTTACCTAGAGTTCTAAATGCTACCTCAAGAAGGTGGCAAAACAGTAATTTAACTAAAGATTTTTTACTCGTTATTCTTTTTTGTACATTACCTTAAGGAGCCATGCTGTTTATTCACATGTAAATTTATGCTAACTGTATGTTAATTCATTTTAAACAAAGACTAAACTGAAAAATATATTAGCTTCTAACAGAGTTCAGAGCCTGACACAATTTTTAAACACAAGAGACATTGAATACTTGTTAAGTGAATACTTGAATAAAATCAGATTTTTGAGAAAGTATAGCTATTTTTTTTTTTTTATGTTCAGGACAGTGTTCACACATTTTTGATAACCAAAGGTCAATAAACATTCGTGCAAGAGTAAAATAATGATGATTGTTCCCTTCCAAGTTATCAAAGGTTTGAATGTAGCATCTATAGAGTAATACAGTAACTAAAAGAATACATGTTGTTGTATTTAATTTTTAAGCATATTTGTTAACCCTATAGGACATCATCATGAAAGAGATCAGAGACATTCTAGGCAGAGAAGATAATTAAATCACAGAGACACTGTGCTATTCACACGTATGAAAAAGGTAACACAGGAAGAGCACATACAGAGTATTTTCTTACTTAGTCTTTCCAAAAATATTTTGTGATAATTTTATGGTTGAGAAAGTAAGAAAAATGAAGATGACTCATCTGATTAATGGAAGTGCTGAGGTACAAACACAGGTCTCATTGAACCTAACACTTAAACTCAGACCACTGTGTAGATGCTTTCCCCATTTCACCTCAAATCCCAAACACACTTTACTCTTGCTACACACAAACACACACACACACACACACACACAATTTAAATACTCTGTCTAGTTACTTCATTGAGACAGAAAATAATTTCATACAGAGAACTCCAAAAATAAAGATAAGTTGTCGACATTTAAGTATTTAAAGAGGGAGAAATAATTATGTGTTAAATATAATTATATATATATAAAAATGTTTATATATGCATTATAAAAGAAACACTATTGATTTCTTTTACACTACACAGAACTCTAATACAATCACACTTCATTTCTGTTCACAAAGTGTGGTAGTTTTTCTCACACCAGGCAATTCTGTGACCCCAGCTGGGTGCACATAAACTTCAGATACCACTCATAAGCCCAGGTTATGACATAAGCTTCTGATCAACCAGTTATATATTGTAAACCCCCACATCCCACTCTTCAGCTCAGAAAAACATTTATTTACTAGATTGTTTGCTTATTGTAAAAAGATAAAATTCAGGTACAACCAGATAAAATATATAAAGGTCAGGTTATAGGGAAAGGGCACAAAGCTTCCATGCTCTGTAAGCACACTATTGTTTTGGCATTTTTCACAAGCTTACCAACCTGGAAACTCTTAGAATCTTGTCTCTGGGGGGTGTTATGGAAGCATAATTTATTAATCATTAGCCATTGGTGATTGGACTTTATCTCCAGCTCCCTTCCCCTCCTCTGAGGCTTGAGATAGGGTTGAAAATTCCAACTGTCTAATGGTGACTGTTTCCCAGGCAACCTGTCTCCATTTTTAGGGTACCTAGGAACTTTCCAAAAGTTACTGCATTAACATAAACTCAGCTGTGATAGCAGGGGCTCTTTCTGAGTGACCAAAGACACTCTTAACACTCAGTAAAATCCAAGGGTGTAAGACACATGGTGTCAAGACCTAGAAACAAAGATCAAGTACTTTTCCTAGGTAATATTTCTTTGGGGTTTTAATTTGCATTTTTCTGATGATTAATGATGTTGAGCATCTTTTTCATATGTCTATTGTCTATTTTATATCCTTTTTGAAGAAATGTTTATTCAGGTTCATTTAATTTTTTTAAAAAATATGTTTATTGATTTTAGAAAGAGAGAAAGAGAGGAGAGAGAGAGAGAAACATCAACTGGTTGCCTCCAAATGAAAAAAAACAAAACAAAACAAAACTGCATAACAACAACATGGAGGAAAAAAGAACATTTGGTTAGCAATGTTAAAAAACTAATTCACCCCAGTTGGTGGCACAGTGGATAAGACACCAACTTGCGAACCCAGAGGTCGCTGGTTCAATTCCCAGCCAGGGCACATAACTAGGTTGCAAGTCAGGTCTCCAGGCAAATCTGGAGCTGGAGGCAGATGAAAGGCAACCATACATTGATGTGTGTCTCTCGCTCTGCCTCTCTCCCTTCCTCTCTCTCTGAAAATAATAAATAAAATCTTTTAAAAAATTCAACTGAGTAAATTTTATCAACAAACAAACAAACAAAAAAAGGGTTCTGTAATAAACCAGACAAAATCTGATCACAGGGCTGATCTGATTATAAATTCCTAACATGGCATGTCATGGTGGGTAGTCACACCACTGGCCTATAAATGCTTTAGTAAAAGGTTCATCTTTGCTTTAAGCAAACTTTATCCATTGTTCATGTATATCTAGGTTAACATACCTTTGACTTCCCATAGTAATTTTTTTTTTGTTGAGACCCCTGTAGAGTTCTAGACACTCTTAAGAGAGCACGTAATCTTGTCTCTTGTATGCCATCTTTATTCACTGTAAATGCTAAATGTCTTCTATTCATCTATGTATAAGAAGTTTATCTCTCTATTATACTTTTTATCCTATCATAGGAATTGTCCTATCTTGCTTTCTCTTGGATTTCATGTAATCTTTCTTACTTCCCTCCTTTAATTCCAAATGTGTTTTTAAAAATAGCAAAACTGACATCTCTGGGACATTTTGATGAGATCTTGCTTGCTTTCAGGTATGTTGTCAGCTTGGCTTAAATGAGGTCTTAGCCCTGGCAGGTGGTTCAGTGGATAGGCCCTGGCCTGCGAACCCAAAAGTTGCTGGTTCGATTCCCTGGTCAGGGCACATAACCAGGTTGCAAGCCAGGTCTTCAGCCAGGTCCTTAGCTGGAGGAAGGTGAAAGGCAATGGTACACTGATGTTTCTCTCCCTCCCTTCCCCTCTCTCTAAAAATAATAAATAAAATCTTTTTAAAAAATGAAGTCATAACATTTTCTATAGGTTTTGATATCCTTGTGTTGATAATTTTAAAGTTCTTATTGGCTTTATTTAATAATTCATGAATTGGGTAAGATCCTATCTAGCAGATAGAAAGGAGCTCCAAGAAATACTAGAAAATACAAGTTTTATAAGGGAGCAGGAACAAAGAAGTTATACTAGATTTTTTAAAAAAGTGGATAGGTTATGACAAGGTCACTTTCCTTTAGAGGCTGTCAGGGGGTCAATCATGGAAGACATAACTAGTGCTTAGTCTCTCTCCCTCTCTGCCTCTATCTCTTTCCCTCTCTCTCAAAATAATAAATAAAGAAATAATATTTTTTTTTCAAGTTTTTATTCATTACTTTCAGAGAAAAGGGCAGGGAAGGAGGAAAAAATGGAGAGAAGCATCAATGTATGGTTGCCTTTCACCTGCCTCCAGCTAAGGACCTGGCTGGAGACCTGGTTTGCATCTGGTCATGTGCCCTGACTGGGGAATCGAACCAGTGACCTTTGAATTCTCAAGCCAGCACCAATCCACTGAGCCACACCAGCCAGGGCCAATTTGTAATAAGCAGGTACTTATCATAAAAATACTAAATAAATATTTATGGTATTAAAAAATATGGATTATGCAGATGGTAAAATTAAGAAAGCATCTCCCAGTAGAAATAGTTATTTTAATAAGATTCATTTGTATATATGTGTTACATGTTACAATTTTACTCTATTGTTCCATAATTAAATAAACTATATAATAGAAATATTGTCAGGCTATTCACCATGGCCTTATAATTCTATTTGAATATATGGGAGCCTGAATACTTTCTTATTAATCTGCTGGTTTTTCCCAGAGGAAAACCCCACAAAGCCATGAAATAGAAATGGATAAGGGAGCAAAGTGCTAAATGATTCTGAAGTTATGCATTTTATGCTTATTGTGAGAGATAATGAAATTGGGGAATGCCTCAAGCTTAGAATAACTAAGTTATTAGAAGGTTTTTTACCCTCTTGCATACCTACATCATTCTGTAGATATATTCTCTACACACTTGGCAGATGGATGGGTGGATGGAAGGAAGGAAGGAAGGAAGGAAAGAAAGAAAGAAGGAAGGAAGGAAGGAGGGACGGAGTGAGGGAGGAAGAGAGGGGTGGAAGGATGAAGGGAAGAGGAGGAAGAGAACACACATACGCATTGATAACAACAAAATATTTAAAAGCATTGGTCATTTATGCTATTAGGTCAATTGCTTTTTTGAGAAAATGGCCTGAGATCAAACTAAGTGTTATTGAGTTTGGGAAGGTGCCTACAAAAGCAACATAAATATGAAAGAAGGGAAATCATATTCTAGTATAGTTTGAACTTCTATATTCACAGAGCTTTCTTTACCTAGGCATTCACTGCACTTTGAATCTATTGTTGAGAATATATACAGTTGAAATGACTTTCATCATCTCAGGTCCTCGAATAACATAGATTCTCTAAAGCTTCCACATAATTCACCATATACTGATCTGAATTGATTGTAAAACATCCATCAGAAAGCTTAAATAGCATCTCTGGGACATGTTACAGACCTTTTTACTTATTGCCTATATGAAAATTCCATGTTTTGAAAGACAGTAGTATTTTGTATGGTTTTTGCCATCTGAATAAGTGCAATTTTGTACAATATAAAGAATTGCTTTGAGGCAGTTTAAATTCAATTAAATTCACTGAGCTTTGTGATTAAGAAAAATATGCTGTTCCTAAAACTAGAATGCACATACCACATTCTAACATTTTGGAACTGGTATTAAACTTCCCTTGTGTTTCATTTCAAGTCATGACAGATGATTGGAAAAAAATCTAACATGCAAAATAAATTGATTTTGACAATAGTTCAGAACTCATAGTTGGCATAAGTATTATTGACTATCAAATAAGTATGTATTTTTATATTTATAACTAAAATGTTTTAAATAATTCTCAATTTAATGTTACTATAGTATACATTCTGGTCTCATCACTACCAATTAAATAAGTAAATATTCGAACATATGCTGCCTACTTAAGATAGATATGACTTATCTCTTTACTTGGTTGTAAACTTCTAAAAGCCTAAGACCATACCTTGTATTTTTTTCTTTATCTTAATGTTTACCATAGTATAATCCACTTGGCATATACTTGCTGATTAATACACTGATTGCTATCAAGTTTTTGCTAATTATGAATCAATTTTCAATGGTCTTTTTCTTTAAAATATATTAAAAATGTCTACAGAAAACTGTTTCTAATATTGAGCACTACAGAATTGAAAATCCAGAGAGGTTAGTACAGAAGAAAACATCATAGAGATGAGGAAGAACAAATGATAAAATCATTTCAACACATACTTATCAGTCACTTAATTTTATGCATTTCATTGCATTTCCAAACCACTTGCTATCAAAATTGATTTTATTTCACTCTACCAAAAAAAAAAAAAAAGAAAGAAAAAGAAAAGGTCTTCTCTTTTGCATAGGCTTCCTAAATTTTTTGCCTGGACTGGCATGGGTATGCCTAATTTCCCGTTTTAACCCTTATTTCAGTTTTTCAGATTGCCAGACGAATGGTCACAAACATAGTACAGGTGCCACCTGGCAGGTATATTGGGTTGAGGAAGGGCTTACAAGCATAAACTTATTTGAGTACATATAAGACCCTGAACTTTTGTTACCCCATGACTTAAACTGGACATGCATGGTCTAACGTTCCTGTAAAGTGGCTCCACGTGCTTAATGTTGTACAAATATATGTGGTTGGGGAGGAAGGAACAGCAGAAAGAGAAAGGAACTTCTGTTCAATTATGTAAAAACAGAATTTTCCTGTTCAAAGCAGAGCCCCTGTAGTGTTAGTCTTTCTAGTTGGCTCCCTTAGACCTGCAGGGCTAGATCCCTATTAAGCTAGTACCACAAAAGGTGTAGGTACAAATGGCCTCTTTAGTCATCCAGGAACAAGGATAAGAGAGTTTAGGAGCCAATACTAAGTCACCAAGCTAAACCTTCTAGAGTAGGTGCTAGTAGGTGCTAGTATACTACCTTTTCAGAAAATTGTTCAGATAGTTTTTTTCTAAGATTTTATTTATTATTTTTATAGAGAGGTAAACAGAGAGAGGCAGAGAGGGAGAGAGACATCAATGTATAGTTGCCTTTCACCTGCCTCCAGCTATGGACCTGGCTGGAGACCTGGCTTGCAACCTAGTTATGTTGCCCTGGCTGGGATTTGAACCAGCAACCTTTGGGTTTGCAGGCCAGTGCCTGCACTGTGCCACCAGCCAGGGACATTCAGATACTTTTAACAGCATGTGATACTGAGTAGCACAGCACCAAAGCCCTGTGTAAGCAGATTACTAGTTTATCCACACTTGGGTGAAAAGCATTTATATTACAGGTCCTATAACATAGAAAACGTTCTTGATCATATTTCTTCCTGCTTTTTACAATAGCACATCTCCCTGTTAAGAAAATACTTGGGAATATAATTTCCTATAGAAAATGATTCACTTGTTTGTATATATGAACATAATTTGGAGATATGGGGTATTCTAAGTATTTTTAGATTTGTAAAACAGATATTTGAAATAATTATGTTGTTTGAAATAAATATATTTAGATAATTTCAAAATTTCTTTATAGCGAATCTAAATCATCATAGGAACCACCTAATTATCTAATCTCTAAAACAGCTTTTATAGTCCTCGTTTTTAATCATTTACATCAGCCATACAATTTATAATTTACTTGGCCTGTTTACATTTTTAGGTTCAATTATACATGTCTTCAGTATGTGCTGGGTATTTGCAATGGTCCCCAGTTGGAGTGCATAGGTGAGGCAACCAATCAATATTTCCCTCTTATATCACTCTTTCTCTCCCTCTCGTTCTCCTTCCCTTCCCCTTTCTCTAAAAACAACTAACCAAATCACAAAATTAATTATTTTGTGTACAAAATAAATTCAAGTACATACATACATACATATATGTATGTGTGTGTGTTATATATATATATATGTATATATGTATATATACATATATATATATATATAACACAAGGTTTTTGATGAATTGCATTTGACAAATTTAAATATTTAGAAAATGTTTTTATTACATCAACATTTTATTGCCTTAAATAGAAATAAAGACATGAAGGATATAGGTCATTTAAAGGAATACCTTATACTCAGGAGGGCTTTCAGCTACAGTTAATCATAATGCTCACAGCTTTGTATCATCAAACACACTCACATGAGGGTCACCTGTAAAGAACACAGTCTTAAACCCATGTGCATGTCTCCTGAGATGGATTTAATGTTTGAGAACCTGAAAGCTTGCCAGTTGGAACTCATATAACTGCATCAGTGAAATTAATACATAATTTGTAACACAACAATCTTAGGCAAATACAAAGAAGAGATTCAAGTTTCTTCTAACAGTGGTTTTGACAGTGTTGGAAGGAGGGCAGAGAAAGGGAAACTAGGGTCATTTCAGTAGTGTTGAGCTCCATGGAAAATCAACACATGTAACATCAACTTAATTTTCTTAAACTGGTGGTGCAGGCTGAGAAACTAGCCCATACCTGTCATTTTCTTTCCATCTCTTGACATTTAAGTTCTATTTTAATATCAATGATAAAAGGACTAATGAAAAGTTTTTTTAAATATGGTAAAATACTATATTGAGATTTATGCATTAGTACTTAAATATCTTTTCAAAATGCATACTTGTAAAGTATTTAGAACATAGACAAAAAATTGTTATAAAAATTACCTTATGTAGAAAATTATTTTAATCCCTTTGATATGTTTTTATCAGCCTCTGAATTTATTTATTTATTTATTTATTTTTAAGACTCCATTCACTATTTTCAGAGAGAAGGACAGGGAGGGAGGAAAAAAGGGAGAGAAGCATCAATGTATGGTTACCTTTCACCAGCCTCCAGCTACAGACCTGGCTGGAGACCTGGCTTGCAACCTGGTTATGTGCCCTAACTGAAAATCGAACCAGCGACATTTGGGTTTTCAGGCCAGTGCCAATCCACTGAGCCATGAATTTATGAATTTATGTATTTTAAATCTTAAATATTTATGCACAAAACACTACGATTCAATAGATATGATACAGAATTTTTTTAACCTTTCTTTGCAAACCATAAGCATTATTTCACGGCATCATATACTATGTGAAAATTTACAGTTAATAAAAATAAATAAAAATGCTAATAGAAATATTGAAATATTTCTCATGGGTTTATATATTATTTGCATTTAGTTTTTAAAATATGTCAGTTTATACTGCTCTACTGGTGTTTAAGTGGTTATTATAACTTTCATTAAAAGTTTGTATATAAGGTTAATTATTTTAGTTTGTTCCTAAAAATATTGCCTTTTAAAACTTTTGGTGAATCCTATTCATATCAACTACTCCACTTTCTATCCCTATTAATGAGAAAATTAAGGCTCATATCAATAGCAAACATCTATTGCTATTTTACTTTTTCCCCATTACTGAACATAGCTTTTATGATTAGGAACTATCTTCTGAGTTGATAATTAGACAAATATTCATTCTCCATTTTTTATAGATTTATAGGTTACCTATTATGAAATTATGATATACCATTATCATTATTCAACAATATAAAACACCAGATTTAACTTGTTTTATATACATACTCATTTATTATATAATATGTGGCACTTTTAAAGGCATGACTAACAGTTAAATTTCTCAGGAAATGTACATGTATTGTAATTTAGTGTTTGAGATCTGTCAGAATTTCTTTAACATGTCAGAGGTTTTGATATGCTATAATAATAGACACATTTTAAAAGGAAATATAACACCATATTCCCACATTCAGAGCCATATAAAAAGTGGAAAGAGTCATCAGATTGATTGTAATTTATTGCATTACCATGATTTTCATCCCATATTTTTCTGAGGTTGTTTTTATCCATTTTGGATATGTATGACTTTCTTCTGCTATTTAATAAATGATTCCAGAATGGTATGGGTGATTTTTCAAATCATCATCATGATTTGCAATCAGTGACCATTATTTTATAGTTTATAAAGAACTTGAACATCCATTCTCTCTACAATTTGATCCTTATAGCAACAGCCCTATGAAATTGGCATTTTACAACTACTCCACTTTCTATCCCTACTAATGAGAAAATTAAGGCTCAGAGATTCTGAGTGACTTCCCTAAAATTATATGGTTAATGTTGACAGAGCTGAGATCCAGATCACATGTTCTCTGTAATAGCTTCTTAGCTTTCAATTATCAGCCTTTCTTGTGTCAACAAAAGGACATTTGAATGGAACTTTAATTCTTGAAGAGTGAGGTGCACTCTATATATTAGAATAATAATTGCTCTGGAGGTAAATAGCTATAATACACTGCAGATAAATTTTCAAATTTACTTATCCCTAAATATCGCTTATTTAGACATAACTTTTTAAAAGACTTTATTTTTTTAGATTTACAGCAAAATTGAGCAGAAAATACAGTTCTAATACAACCTCTTCCCTATAAATGCATAGCCTCTCCAATTATCAACATCCACTGAAATGATACATTGTTTATAACTAATAAACCTTTATTTATACATGATAACACCCAAAGTCTACTTTGGGTTCACTCTTGGTGGTGTACATTCTATGGGTCTGGACAACTGTTTAATGACATGCATCCACCAGTATAGGTTCACAGTGTGCTCACTGCCCTGAAAGTCTCCTATGCTCTGCCTACTTACTTTCTTCCCAACGCCTAGAAGTCACTTACAATTTCACTGTCTACGTAGTTTTGTCTTTTCCAGACCATTGCATAGCTAGAATCATACAGTATGTAACCTTTTCTGATTGGCATTTTTCACTTAGTAATTTACACATTTAAGCTTATTTCATGTCTTTTTATGGCATGAGAGCTGATTTCTATTTACTGCTGAACTATATTCTATTATCTGGTTGTATCACAATTTACTTATCCGATCACTGATTGGAAGATATCTTGGTTGGTTCCAAATTTTGGCAATTATTAATAAGATTGCTAAAAATATCATGTTCTGATTTTTGTATAGATATAAGGTTTCAAATCTTTTGGGTAAATACTAAGTAGCATATTTACTGGATGATTTGGTAAGAATATACACTCATGTATTCCTTAATGAAGGGAATATTTTTCTGAGAAATCCATCATTAGGAGATACTGTCATTGTATGAACATTGTAGGGCACACTTCTGTACCCCTAGATGGTATTGCTTATTATAATCTAGGCTATGTAATGTAGCCTATTGCTTCTAAGCTGCATGCCCGTAAAATATGTTGTTGTATGGAATACTGTAGGCAATTGCAATCCAATGGTAGGTTTTTGTTTGTCTAACTGTATCTAAACTTAAAAAGGTATAGTAAACATATGGTATAGAAGAAGTACAGGGCACCTACGATGAACAGGGTTTGCAGGACTGGAAGTTGCTCTGGGTGAGCCTGTGAGTGAGTGGTGAGTAAATGTGAAAGCCTAGGATATGACTGTACCCTACTTTACATTTGATAAACATTGTACACTTAGGCTACCTAAATTTATAAAATAAAACAAGATTCGAATGAAATGAAACACAAGAAAAATGATGCAATTAGGACACATGGTAAACACTAGATGTATGAGGTTGCTGCTGGCATAATACACATACTACTTTACAGCAAGCTCTTTTTTTATGAGAAGAAAGAATATACTCTAAAATAATGATGAATGGTAAATGCATACACCAGTTACAGAGTCATTTATTATTCTCAATTATTATGGAGTGTACATAACTACATGTGCTCTATGTTTACATGGCTATCAGTGAAGTAGGTTCATTTATACCAGCATCACCACAAACACATGGGAAATGTGTTGCATTGTGATAGACATTACAATGGCTATGATGTCACTAGGCAATAGGAAGTATTCAGCTCCATTATAATTTTATGGGACCATCATATATGCTATTGATAGTTGACCAAATCATTGTTAAGCTGTTCATGATATTTAGCTTTGTAATAGATATAACTTCTTCAAAAACATATTTATACATAAAAACATGTGAACAGATTCAAGGGGCAAAAATGTGGGCAGCAAATCTGCATATAAATGTTCTTAAAATGGACTTTTCAAATTGTACCAGGTTACTCAGGTTAACATTAAATCAAATAATATAGAGGAACTTATTACCACAGTGAGAGTTATATATATATTGTGATGATAATAATATTTCTACAATTCTTGGGTGCAGATGTTTTACTTTTAAACCTAGGTATATATTTGAATCATGTGTTTCTATTTAAGATGTTCTTATTATTATTTTTAACCCTCAACCAAGGACAGGCTCATTGATTTTGGAGAGAGGGAAAGGGAGGGAGATATGGAGAGAAACATTGATGTGAGAGAGAAATATCAATTGGTTGCCCCTCACACATACCCTAATCAGAGACTGAACCTGCAACCTAGGCATGTGCCCTGACCAAAAATCAAAACCTCAACCTTTTGGTGTGCAGGACCATGCTCCAACCAAGACACATTAGCCAGGACTCAAGGTGTTCTTAATGAGTTGGGGACAGATTAATTCAGGGTTCTTGAACAAAAATTTCTTGTGTGATTAAAACCCAATGGTTATTACTATCTGGGAGAGTTTTGTATCATTCAAAATGAGCTAAGATAGGGAAGCCATAAGAGATTAATAGAAATTGGTTTTAATAATGATCAGCAAGATGGTACCTATTAGAAAACTATTAATTTATTAAACACATATATACTGAACTAATTTATGAAGGTGAAATTTAGGTAATTTATTAATTTTTTTGCCTTACAAAGTGTAACCAATCTTTGAGGAGATATATTTCTCATGATCTTTCATGGCAAGATTTAGAGCCCATTTATGATTCTTGCCAGAAACAGTTTGTACTCTGATAATGCACAAATGGTGATTTTTCTATCATCACTACTTCTTCTGTATCCTATTAGAAAAAAAGCTTTCCTGTTTTTGTTTCTAATTATTTGTATCTATCTATCTAGCTATCTATCATTATAGTCTTATTCTTGTTAGTGTGGAATTACAATTCAATTTATTATCTTCTATATTTGCCCTTATTTATTTTATGCTTAAATAGTCCCAGATTTTCCCAGTCATAACTCTTTTCAACCAACTCTTTTATCTTTTCTGCTATGCCATTATAATTTTTAAAATATTTTATTTATTATTTTTAGACAGAGGAGAAGGGAGAGAGACAGAGAGGGAGAGAGACATCGATGTAGGGTTGCCTTTTCACCTGCCTCCAGCTATGGACCTGGATGGAGACTTGGCTTGCAACCTGGTTATGTTCCATGGCTGGGGAATTGAACCAATGACCTGTATTATTATTATTATTATTATTATTATTATTATATTATGATCTCAGTTTCCAGTTCTGAAATGAAACTGAACAATTTCCTAAGATGCCCTGGTCTCTTTCAGTGGAGAATCATATTTACAAAACAAGATCTAGGCGTATTTAGGTGTATTTATTGCTATCAGGATAACTAAAATATCCCATAGCAATGAATCACAGAACTATAGTATCTGTGAACACATGTGTGCATATATCCATAGTAGTTACATACTGATATTTCCAACTTCAGTCCAGCCCCTGGATTTTTGCTTGCTTTTCCCAAGGTATTTATAATCCTCCTTGTCCATATTGAGAACTTTGGCTCCAAACATACTAAGTCATTTACTCAATCTGACAATGCATATAAGAGAGCTTCACAGTGGTTAGGTCTTCGACATTATGAAAACACAGCCTACAAAAAAGTTCAAGATTCGTTTGTAGTTCTGTATTTCTCCTGCATTGAGAGCATACAGTTATAATGCTATGTGAAAATATTACATGAATTTATTTGGTTTATCGATTTTTGTTTGTTTGTTTTTGCTTTGTCCTCCTTCAGTATGGCTGGGAAGGTCATGAGTCAGGATGATGAAATGTAAGAGGCGGGGAGTTAAGTTTTCCTCCTGCTGTGATCAGAGCTTGTTAGGATTCCAGCAGAGGTAATCTTTAAAGGAGATGTGGCAGGGCTTTGGAAGGTTTCCTCAGAGACCCACCAGCAGCCCATGGGCTCCTCAGAGGAGGCAGTGTGAGCTAACATGTAGTCAAGTTTTATCTTGCTATCCTCAGATACTCTAAAATTACAGACTTTAATCTCCGAGGTAGGACTTTAATTCCCACCATGAAGTTGCCAAAAATAAGGCATTGCACAAATGATTTCATCATAAAATAAGTTAGAAACATTCTACACAGGCATGTCTTCTATGATGTTCCAAACTCGGTGATAAATTACTTATTATTGTGGTTACTTATTATTTACAAAAAGCTTACAAATATGATATTATTAAGTTATCAGAACAACCTTTAGAATTGACAAGATAACACTATAAGCTGTCTCTTCTTTAATTTTTATTTTTTATTTTTTAGGCAGAAAACAAGAGTTTGTAAGGAAGGAAAAAGTGATTTTCTCTGGCAAAGGAGCAAGAAATAAACATCAGCTTCCAGGTCCTGGTCTCACAACTATGGCAAACATCAGTATTTATGATGTAGCAGAATCTCTACTAAAACTAGACTTTACTATATGTACAAGTCTTTTCAACTCAGTATTCACAACATACCCCAACAGCAGAGCAGTTCACACAGGAGAAGGAACAAATTTACCAATGAAAACAAAGATAAGTACACAGAATGTCATCAGTATACATGTTCCAGGTAATCAGATTTAAGTAGAAACATATCTAAACCATAAGAAAATGTAATATCAAATTAGTTTTGGTGTATAATATTTTATGATGCTACTATTATAGATATTCATGAAATAAAAGTAAATAAATATGGGATTAAAAAAAAAAGAGTTGAGTGTAAGCAGAAACAAAAGAACTCTGCTATCTTACATGTATGTATTTGTTGACAAGGCCAAAGGCAAAATACATTATAAAATAACAAAACAAAATACAAAGACACTTCCTTTGAATATTTATCTGCCTCTTTCCTGGCATCAAGTTGTTTATTCATTTATATTTGTATTTATTATTCATCAAAGCGCTTTGATATTTAAAGGTTCATGTCAAGAGATGAAATGTAAATAGCTACTTCTTAGAAAGGAACCCTAAAACTTTAAACTACCTTAAAAATTCTAATGTAATTTTAGCCTCATCAAAAATAAATGATAATTTGATAATAGCAATATTTATTCAGATTAATGGAATAAATACATTTTAAATGTTGCTTATTACTTGCTTATTAAAATATACTGATATGCAGGATCAGATCTTACTGTTATAGATGAAAAACAGCTTCAAACAAGAAAATAAAATAATAAACTAAATATTTTTAATGCCTTCATTTAAAATAACAAACTAAGCCCTGACTGGTGGCAAAGTGGAAAAGGCACCGGCCTGCAAACCCAAAGGTTGTTTGTTCAATTCCCAGCCAGGGCACGTAACCAGGCTGCAAGCCAGGTCTATAGCCGGGTCTGTAGCTGGAGGTAGGTAAAAGGCAACCATACATTGATGTCTCTCTCCCTCTCTTTCTCTATCCTTTCCCCTCTCTCTTAAAATAGTAAATAAAAAACATCTTAAAAAAATAACAAACTAAGTACTTAATGCCTTCATTGAAAATAATAAATATTCAGTGCATATTTTAGAGAAGCATGTTTACTTTATGGTCTTCTACTCTAAATCTCCATTATATGAAAAATAATCATAGATGTAAATGCAATTAAAATAATAAAAGAGATAAAAGTAAAATTGAAGAAAATAATAATAGTTAGGCTAGATCCTGCTGGCTAGCTAAGTTGGATAGAACATGATCCTGATAAGCCAAGGTTGTGGGTTTGACTCCTGGTCAGGACACATACAAGAATAAACCAATGAATACATAAGTGGAACAACAAAATCAATATGTCTCTTTCTTCCTCTCTCCCTCTCTCTACCATCTTATCTCACTCTAAGATTAATAAAGAAAGTTTTAGAAAAAATTTTGAAAAATAACAATGATGAGACTCATTCATGTACCTCATGAATGGATAATCTACACAAAGCAGAAAATAATCACAGGCAGAGAGTCAGAGAATAATCATAGAATTATTTCTGAAATTTTAACAGCATAGGAAAATAAAGAACATAAACTATCGTAGAGACCAAATTATTAGAAACCCTTTTAAAACAGAAGTTTTATCTATGGAAATAGATGGTATTTCCATCTATTGACAAAACTCAAATTAACATTAAAGTTCATTAAAAGTAAATTTTATTCTAGGTTATATAATACTTGTAGCTTAATCTTAATTAAATGTTTTTAGTCTGTTGTGGTGTGTTCTGGCATTTCTTAGTCCTGAGTATACAAATTTCAGATGCCAAGGATATTGAATTTTTCACAATTAATATGTGTATGCACCTTACACTTTAGATTCATTTTCACATTCTAACCTACAAGAACAAAATGTCAACTGTAAAGACATCTAGTAATTATTTAGTAACCATCATTAATTTTAGTTTATTAGGAAGCTTTGCCACATCACAGGTCTTATTTACTCAGAGAAGTCAAATTTCATTGAGTCTCAGTTACAAATCTTTGATGACATGTACTCATTCATTTTACTAAATGACATTGGTTTGTTTTCCCCTCTACAAAATAGCAAGTAGTTCATTCACATCAAATGGACAGTCATTCAAGTTCATGGAAAAATGATTTTGCAAAAACACAATGAAGAGCTGAATCAAATAAACAATAATAATTGTTTGATTACTAATTTTTATTGAGTTGTTGCCTTCTGTGCTAAAATGATAGGGTATAATTTCTACACCAGAACTGCATGGGTCATTGCAGCTGCCAGTGGATTTTTAAACAATTGAGTCCCAACATTTGAAAGCAGGGATTCATCACAGAAATGCTGACACAGCCATAACTGATGCGGTGTGAATGGCATTGCAGCACTATGCATGTTTCTAGTCCTTGGAGCTGGAGCCGGCCCTGCCGTGCTCTGCAAACTTTAACCAAAGAGACGCCTTTAACATTTTGGCAAGACACAAAATCGCATGTGTTTATTTGCAAGGTGTGTGAAAAGATGTGTGTTGCTGTATTTATTACCAGGTCAATATGTTGGGGTTGGCTAATCACTGGCCCAATTATAAACCCGTGATCCCAGTTTTTCCAGATATTTGTATGGCAGGTAGCTACACAGCAGCAACTTCTGTAATCCCTTCTCCTGCAGTTAGAGCTACTAGAAAAGCTTAATAATATCCCAGAGGCAAAGATGAAACAGTATTTCCACAGCCTCTGTTTGCTGTAGAGAGCTTTTGAAGTCAAGCTTAAGATGTCTTTATTTCCCTACCAGAAAGATTTTTTTTTTTTTTTTTTTTTTTTTTTTTTTTGCCCTCTTTTTACTCTGGTGTTGTCATGATGATAGCTTTCTGCTTGAAAAATATTCCAAGCAGCTGCAGCTCTCCCATAAAGCATTAGGGAATGAGAATGGCTTTTCATCAGGGGCTGTTGGAATCTGTAACTACAGTTTGTCACTGCCGAAACCCATGGCTGTGCTGCTAGTGATCTCAATTTAGAACTCTCAGTTTCTTTATCAGGTTGAGGGCAGCTGCAGCTTTCATTGTCAGCTTTCTGGAGCTGCGCTGGCTTTTAACTTTTGCGGTTAATTAAGTTTTAAATTGGGTGTGGTGTGGCGCTCCCAATTCAACGTTTGTTCTGTACCATCTAGAAAACAAAAACAGGGGTCGCCCAGATGGATGGAAAACTGAATTAGTTATAGTTGTGGGTAACAAAGGGCAATTCAGATCTCATTTATTTAAGGTAGGGGAAGAGCTAGTATGTGTTCCATGAGAAAGCATTCATTTTAGACAAACCCTGATCTTGGGATCACAGTAAAAAGTTGTAAGGAAATGTGGAGGTAAAACAGCCTTTTCACTTATTCAATTCAGCGGCACGATTGTCAACAATAATAGGATACAGTGAATTTTAAAGAATGTAGCAATAAATCCTAATTAGAAAAAGAAGCAAATCAAATCAAGGAAAAAAAAAAAACAAATAAAAACAGCAACATACCAATAGCTCAAAGTCAGAATTTCTCCAGAAAATTAAACACTGCAAATATTGTCATAAATAAGAGAAATATAACTTATTAAAAGAGGTCATGTTATAATAACAGTATTTTACTATAAGAATTTGATATTGCTACACAAAGAGATTAAGTATTTTATGAAAGTAATATTAGGTGTGTTTGTTGGTTTTTCTAAGATATATTTTGCAAACTTGAATTGTAGTTATAGTTTAAACCTAACGGAAGAAAATCCAATGGAAAATGTCCAGTTCCAGACATATAATTTTTTAAAAAGGAATGGGCATTTGAGGAACTTTTGTCTTGTTTTGGCTTTGAGTGCATAACTTCTATTACCACCAGGTACTATAAAATAATGAGAATCATTTCATGAGTAACAAATGTTATCAAATCAATCTTTGCACTGTATTAAAATTAAAGTTACAAATGATTGGAAAATAATAATTGCAGTAATTAAATATGTTATTAATAATTATCTGAACTCTAGGAGGGTTTTGGCTTAACCTGACAATCTCATCAATAAATGAAAAGGATTTCAACCAATTTTGAATTTTGAAATGTGCTTTTCCTTATACCTTATTTCCAGAAAGGATATGAGACTTACCTTATTACTACTAAATAGGTTTATAATTTTTTCCACAGTTGTAGTCCCAATAGTTTGATATCAAGTTGGGAAACATGACTAATGGGGTTAGTGCTAGGATGAGTCCTGTTTAATAATTCCATCAATCATCTCAAAACATGCTCATTTACTTAGTTAATAACATCAGACTGGGAAGAAATATTTAGCACCTTGAAGGACAGAGTTAAAATATAGTGTGACCTTGAGAATTAACAAGTTTCAGAGGTTATCTGATAGAAAATACAGATTAATGTGAGTTGTTTAGGCCTCAATGTCCTGAGGGGCAGATTTATTAATGCTACTATGAAAGAATATCTCAATCTCAGGGGGAAAAAAAGAATCACAAATATTTATCCTCCTGGGAGACAGTATTACATGGTTTAAGAGTATGGCCACTGAAATCTTCTAGCCTGGGTTCAAATTCTGCATCTGAGAGAACCAAGATGGTGGAGGAGTAAGTGGAGCTACACCAATCTCCTCCCAATACCAAACTGGAATTACAATTTAATTGGGGAGAAATCATCCAGAATAACCAACAGAACACCAATTGTAGAGAAGTCTTATTACCACGGACAGAACAGAAGAGCCAATTCATCACAACATGACCAGTAGGAAGTCCAGAGGCACAAGAGGGATGGCAGGGCTCCCACGGGCAGCAGCTGAATGGATGGAGAAACATCTCAGCAGCCAGGGCTCCAGCTGAGAAGGGTGGGATCTAAACCCCCAAATGGGCTTCCCAGCCTATAGCAACACAGCTGAGAGTAAAACAGCACCCAGCTGTGAAAAGCAAAAAGCCCCCAGAGAGACTGAATTCTTAAAGGGACCATGCACAAAAATACAGTGGCATCCACCTACCCTGGGCTCCAGCAGAGAAAGGGCAGAGTGGACTAGAGACACTTAAGGGGGTTTCGGGTCAGTGGCTTTAGGGGGAGAGCTGAGGGAGCAGCTCATGAATCCAGGGCTGGCCCATCTCTCGTATAGCCAGCAGACCACTCTTCTCCAAAGGACAGGAACCTGAAGGGAAACCACAGCCCCACCCATAGGAATTAATCACCCCACTCAGCAGTGCCTAAACCTGACCTCAAGATCACAGGTTAATTGAATTAACAACTGAATTCATCTGCCCTGCCCAGAGGTGCCTAAAACAGACCTCTGATCACAGTCTGATTGGATTAACAACTAAAGGAGACAAAGACTGGGGATCTCTGGTAGCCTCCCACTAGCTGACTAGGCCCAGACTGTCACAAGGTGTCATTGCCAAGCACAGATCCAGGAAGTAAAAAAAGTGTACCTCTCTATACCACAGAAGGTCACACCACTAAGAGAGTAAGTTAAAGCAGACCAATCCAAGAAGCAGAAACAAACAAGAGCCACCTAAAATGGGGAGACAAAGAAATAAACCCTCAGCAAATGGAAAGGAAGAATCCCCAGGAAGAGTGCAAAATGAAACAGGAAAGCACACTCTCAGACATGGAATTCAAAATAAAGATGATAGAGAAGCTCAATGAGCTAAGTGAGTTCAAAGAAAACTACAAACAACTCCAGGGGAACTACAAAGAACTGCAGGAAAGCTACAAGGAACTTACTGAGAACTACACCAGCATTAAAAAAGACATAGAAACCATCAGTAAGAGCCAGGAAGAAATGAAGAATACAATTTCTGAAATGAAGAACACATTAAATGGAATCAAAAGCAGGCTAGAGAAAGCAGAGGATCAAATCAGCGAGCTGGAGGTCAGTGTAGAAAAAAATTCCCAGGCAGTGCAACAAAATGAAAAAAGACTGAAAAAGAATGAAGAGGTTTTAAGAGAGCTGCAGGACAACATGAAACATAATAACATCCACATCATAGGGATACCAGAAGGAGAAGGGATAGAAAACCTCTTTGAAAAAGTAATAACAGAAAACTTCCCTAACTTGAGGAGAGAAAATGTCATGCAAACTCAGGAAGCTCAGAGGGGCGCAAGGAAGATGAACCCAAACAGGCCCACTCCAAAACACATCCTAATGAAAATGGCAAATTTCAAAGACAAGGGGAGAATCTTAAAAACAGCAAGAGAGAAATAGCTAATAACATACAAGGGGGCTCCCATAAGGTTATCATCTGATTTCTCAACAGAAACACAACAAGCCAGAAAGGAATGGCAAAAAATATTTCAAGCAATGGAAAACAAAGGCCTGCAACCAACAATAGTCTACCCAGCAAGGCTGTCATTCAAAATGGAAGGTGCAATAAGGAGTTTCCCAGACAAAAGAAGTCTAAAAGAATACATCTCCACCAATTCATAAGAACCTATATACCCCTATGTTCATAGCAGCATTGTTTACATTAGCCAAGTGTTGGAAACAGTCTAAGTGCCCATCAGTGGATGATTGTATCAAAAAAAAAAAAAAAAAAAAATTGGTATATTTACACAATGGAATACTACACAGCAGAAAGAAAGGGGGATTTCCTGCCCTTTGCAACAACCTGGATGGAACTGGAAAGTATTATGCTTAGTGAAAGATGCCAGTAAGTGAAAGACAAATACCATAGAATCTCACCCATTGCAGGACAATAATGAACAAAACAAACAAACAAGCAAAACAGAACCAGATACATGAATATGGTAAGTAGACTTTCAGTAGGCAGGGGGAAGGGTGGAAGGGGAGAGGAGGCAAAGAAGGGGAGCAGTTTGGTCGGAGAGCTAGTATGGAGGAACCATGGACATGGACAATAAGTGGGATTGACTTTGGGGGAAGTGGGGGTGGGGCAGAGGGAAGTGGAAAGGGGATGGATATAATACAACAACAATAAAATTAAATTTAAATTAAATTTTTTTAAAATTCTGCGTCTGCCTCTCCCCGGTCTGTATGAACATTGTCAAGCTACTTAGTGTCTCTGGGGCTTAGCATTTTCATCTACTAAGAAAGAAAATATAGTACCATCTTTATAGGGTTTTATAAAGATTAAACAAGGGCAAGGCCTGGACATATAATAAGATCTATAGAACTATAAATACATGTTTTAATGTATCTGTCTAAAGGTCAATAGACTAAGAAGTAGACAGAATAATTGGGTCTATTTTATCAGTTGAGGAAAGACATTCTAAGAAGTTTGAGTTTAGATCTAGTTTCTGAAGATGAGGTTCGTAATTAGCATGTAAATGAGTAGGTTTGCTTCGGACAGTTTTAGTTGTCTGTTATAGCACAATTATGTCCTTTCAAAACCTTAAAACAAAGTTCAATATATATAAAATACTTTCCATATATTTTCTTGGCTATGAGAGAATACCTGTAACTTAAAAAATGGAAAGAGTTTTATTCAAGAGGGAGAGATCAAGGTTTTATAAGATTACAATTTGGTAAAATCTTGGAATTTATATGCCTCACTTACTGGGTAAAACATTGGACTGTGGTTTTCACATAATAGGTGCTAAGAAAAATTTAGTTAACCATATATTCATAACCCATAGACACAGGCAACAGTGTGGTGTTAGCCTGAGGTGGCAGGAATGAGGGCTGGGTGGAGGTAGGCAAAGGGAGAAAAATGGGAACTGTAATAGTATAAACAGTAAAAGTAAATTTAAAATAAATAAAATACAAATAATATTCTATTATGAAAAATGATATTTTATTCACATTAAACAATATAATAATTTTTTAGTCTAAATAATTAGAAGACATAAATTCAGACTTTCTCGGAATTAAAAAATATCATTCAGGTCAGTCATTCTCACTGGGGATGAAGAATGAGGATATCCAAATTATCTGCATGATACTTTTACAAATTAAACTGTTCACACAGAGGCAGATACATACAAATTCTAATATACTATGCCAGAGGATGAACCTTCTGTCTCTACATGAATTATCAACAGGTGAGTTGATGAGTGCTGCAAATGAGAAAATATGTCAGGTAGTGCTAATCATGAGAGAATTCATGATCCTTTATTGTTAACATAATTGAGTACATTAGGCTTAGCTATTGTATTAGGCAGGATTAAATTAACCACCACAGTTTAATTTATTTATGCCTCAGTTTTTTATCTTTAACATGGGAATATTACAAATTATTAAACTCCAATAGGAAAGGTTAATTTAAATATGTTTCAGTAATTTGTGAATGTAAGAGCATGATGTATGTGCAAAATAATGTTATAACTATATGCTGAAAATAGTGAGACCCAAGTGCACAACAATTTAGACTACATAAATCACTGCCTCAGGTTGAATTCTAGTTAATTAGGTCAAAATAATCTGACAACCTTTCTAATATATTTCTTTGAGCCCTAAAGAGTGTGGTGATGGGCACCTCCAAAGTGACTAAAGAGAGACACCGAACAGGGCTGACTCAAGTGGTTTAATAAATTGGTCCTGTCCTACTAGCCTAAAGATTTGCAGCCATTGCTCATTCATTTCCCAATGCCAGTTGTCATATGAATGTCCTCACTGTAAAATGTTGTGCCTAGGTGCTTACTTTTAAAGGCATTGTACAAACATGGCCTAAGTTCTAATAAAGCCATTATTAAAGTTGTCACCATAAGCCTCTGAAACTGACTATAATAAGATCCAGGATTTCTCAAGGAGCTGATCTTATTCTTGTTTCTTTGGACCATTATCTTCCACCACTAGAAAGCACCTCTTGTTTTCTTTAATAAACTTCTGCTTTTTCAGCTGACACATATAAGAAAGTGTGTCATTTTTCATGAATGTTTCCTCTATATGCTTTCATTTAGTTTCAGAAGTACCAAGAATACAAGTTTACTTCAGGATTTAATATATAGCCTGCTGCTAAACAATTTATGCAGAAATAATAGCCAACACATTAAGAGAAATGATGTTAAAATGAAGCCCCCTGCAAGTATGTGAGAGAAGTATCAAACTCTGCAAATGGTTTTTAAAGTTAAAATGGAAATACTTGATCAAATTCACTGAAACATTTCTTTAACCTTGGCTAAGAATTTCTTCCAATAGAGAAGGAAATAAACATTTAAATTCTTGACTTTAGTTGACCAGTTGAGTACCTGAAAAAACTAATTAACATCCTAATGGCATTCCACTGATTGAATTAGCAAAAATAATTTTTCTAATAGCCCTCACTGCTGTTCAATATCTACTTTCTTATAAAACTTAGGGATAGAAAGAATGATGGGTTTAGTTAAAAGAACAAGTTTAAATTGTGATCTCCATAATCAAATATATTAAACAAACTCTCCCTCATGCTTGTTATAATTTAGAGAGAGAAAAAACACTTGCATCAAAGAAGAACTCCACTTTGATAAGTCAGTTTTGTATAAATCCCTGAAGTAATTTCTATATTTAAAATTTGTTTCTTTCTAAATGTGTGGCTGTTATTTATCTGATTGTGTTCATCACTCATTCACGAAAAAGAAGAGCAGAATGTGACACCCTTAACTGCCTAAAAGAATACAGATAGGGGATTTGGATCAGAAAAATATATATATATATATATATTTTTTTTAATAAAAGAATTGCCTGCATAACAGGGCAAACATCCAATTACAAGACATCTACTCTTCCTGATTTCCTGTGAATTGCCCTCCTTCTCTTTGAATTTCTGGGCCCCTATTTCATTCTTTAGCTCAGGATGACACATAAATCCCAACTGCCTGATTGTCTTTGAGTCTCAGATCTTTATGGACTCCTGTATGTACAGACTTCAATTTGTTTATTTCTTGTAAATATCTTGTGTTATTTTTTATTGTTAGACCAACAAACTAGAAGGGTACAAACATTCTTTTGCCCCACAAATCAACAAACATTTATTGAGGACCCATGAAGCAGCAGGATATGAATAAGGCACTGGAGTAGAGTTGTGTAGCAGACAGTGATTTCTACTTTCAAGTTGACCTCAGGTTAACTGGAGAAGCAAACAGAAAATGGCAGTGCAATGTGCCATTATTCAAGTTTCATGGCAGTACATAAAAGGGTCACCTTAACCAATCTTGTTTGATAGGAAATGATGTTTTTTTCAATCAACTGGATCAGGCTAGACCTAGCCTGTGATTAGGCATTAGCCACAGTCACTAGAAACAAAATGACACAAAACAACAACATAAACAAAACCTTGATCTTATGATAAGGGGTGCACAAGAAATTTATTGGATTTCCTTATACTTATTTATTTTGAATTGCACTTAGAATTGATCAAAGATGACTAGAAAACATGAGGAGTTAAAGAATAAAGAGATAGGATGACCAGGGCCATCAAATATCCCTACCATATGGAATAGCTCTGTAGGCTCTCAATGTGAGAGAGAATATGGTATGCTCTGGAAATCAGTAATGATCTCCTTACTAGAATATGGGTTCCTTTAATGTAGATATTTTGCCTTTGTCATGCTTATTAATACCACCACCTAAACGTATTTAACAATTTTAATATCAAAGTCATAGGGGAATCTTGTTAAAATACACTGTTTCTTAGAAGGTGAAAAATGGACCCAAGAGTCTATATTCCTGACAAGTTTTCATGTAATGCTGATTCTGCTTATTTGGGGACTGCACAGATCTTTCAAGTCAAAGACTCATAGAACACTGACAGAAGAGTGCACAACTATTGAGGAAGGCAGATTTATATGTAAACAATTTGAATAAAATTAATCAGTTTCAATTAAAGTATATACCATATACTAAGAAAACTTGATGAAGGCAGAAAGCTACTTATTTCACATGCAATTTTAGGAAAGACTTGTCAGAAATGACATTTGATCAGACTTTATATTTTTCAAAATTAGAGTCACAAAAGTTAACATGTTTCTTATGGATTATGAGTTTTGAGTTGCTTAAGATGCCTGCAAAGGAATGACAGGAATTAGAAAAATAAAGAGAATATTTTGAATTTCTTGTAAAGCATCCAAATGCCAACCTTTCTTAAGTTCGTAAACTTGAATTCCACACATGCTTAATGCACAAAATGTTGATGTAATTTGGCAAACCTTCAGTTAATGCAAGTTGTCAAGCTAAATTTTTGATCGCTGGGTGTTTAGTTAATTCTTTCAACAGATTTTTTTTTCTCCAGAAAACTGGGATCATCCAAAACATTTTTTCTTCCTCTCTAGAAATTTATATGTTATTATAATACTTAGTATGATATTTAATTTTATTGTACCGACCTTGTAAGGCCATAATACACAGATAGTTGATCAAACACCAGTGTGAATGTTGCCGTGAAGGTCTTTTCTACATAAGATCAATATTGAAATTTTTAGACTTTAGGTGAAGCAGATCATTCTTCGTAATAAACCTCAATTAATCAATTGAAGGTCTGAAGAGAAAACAAACTGATGTCTCCTAAGGAAGAGAGAATTGTGCCTTCTGCTCTTCAGATTTGAATTGTTACATCAACTCTTCTCTGGGTCTCCAGGCTGCAGGATCACATGAGCCAATTCCATAAAATTTCAGTATACTGTAGACATAGATGAACACACACACCCTACTGGTTAATTTCCATGAAGAACCCTGACAAATATATTTTACTTCTACTAATCTGGAAGCTTCTTATACACATAGAACTCTCAGTGTTTTAAAAACTGCAATATTTCATAAGTTTGGAACACTTCTTAGGTAATGGTTTTATATTGTTTAATCCCTGAGAGATTTAGTCCTTAAAATGAGTGGTTCTATCCTTCTCTTTAGATGCCATAATTAATGGATTAAAATTACTACATATGGAAAAAATATATACTACGTGTACCAATAAATGAATGAGATACATTGCTTTCATTCAGTTTATTTCCAAACATTTGCTGAGCACCAGCTCTATGTCAGACTTCATGCCAGGAGCTGAGGAAAAGAAAGCAAATGAGATAGAACCTGTGTTCCAAGGAAAGAGCATGCTCAATATTATGTGATAAGTGCAAAGAGAGGTGATTCTGGAGTACTCATGAGGCCACAGTCAATATCCTGCAGAGATAAATAGAGAAGTTCCTTTCTACAATTACCAAGGTATGTTACATTGACTCTTCATGGAATAGAATGTCTTATGGCTATTTTGGGAAAAAAGTTATTAACCACTGTGGAAAATTACCTTAATTATATGTCTCTGAAGATTTGATCATGAGGAGGGAAAGAAGTTGAACAAATGGAAAATTAGCTCCTTTACAGTCCCTCTTCTCAGCTTGGCTTGCCTTTGGTAGTGCTAAGTTGTAAGATGAAGGACTGGGGTCCTGGATAAAGCAGTGAGGGGAGGGAGCAGGGCTGTTCCTACCTCTTCCATGGCCCATTGCCCCTGCTGAGACTGACTTGACCACGTCACAGGGCTGCAACAATGTCAGCCAGTTCTGTTGTTAGTAACTTGTAAAGGCCTCAGTCCCTTCACCCCATCAGTGCCCTTAAACAGACACAGCAGAGATTCCCTGCCACTCACTTCTCATCCTGCTCTCTGCAATTGCCCAAGGTATTGGGTCGCTCAGTTTAAACTGGGAATTTGTCTTGGAAATAGTTTCCATGGCTCTAGACAATGAATATACTGCAGTGCAGTGTCTTTGGGTTAATGTGTATTTTCAGGTTGTTCTCCAGGCATAGAATGCAGTAACCACCCTCCATGACATTGTGCAAATTCAAATATTGGGTGGAATTTCTATGCCTTTTTTTAATGGAAAGCCAAAGAGCCATAATTCTTTGGAAATGATTTAACACTATGCCTGACAGGACATAAGTTTTCATGAAATGTAATCAAGCTGATGATGTTAATGATGATTGTTGGGTGATGAAGACAATTGTAACTGAAAGAGAAAATCATTTCTCTCTGTTACAGCTTTTACTAGACTTTCGTGTTCTGTGCCATATTCCCCATTTCTCAGATAAGCACATGAAATGAAAGGTAGCCAAAGGAAGTGTGTGATTTCTCTGAGTCAACCCAATGTTAGATAGTTGTCAAAAAGAATTCAGGGAGTGTGCTTGCTGGTGTGCACTTGCAGGAAAATTACTTCTTATGGTATATTTTGTTTGTTTATTCTTATTGCATATATGGTATTAATGGGCCAAAGTACTTGGATGGTTTTCCCGGGGTACAGAGTAGCACATAGCTGTTTCAACAAATAGAGGGGGAAATGGAAGGGAGTGAAGGAAGGGGAAGAGAGAGGAAAAAAGGAATCGACAGTTTTATGAGACGTTTTTATTCATATCTATTATATATTTCCTTGAGCTTAAAGGGGAGGCTGGAGACTTAAAATTGTTATTCACACCAAACAATCTAGTATTCGTAAAATTGGGAAAAGCAGAAAATAAAGGAAGCTCAACATCCGGGGGAAAGTCTAACTTTTAAAATTTTGAAATATATTTCTTTGGGGTTTGTAGACAGCTGACTGTAAAAACCAGGAGAGTATTATCTGTATGCTACAGAGTATTCCTCAGTTTGCTGGCAGCTACATCACTTATTTTAGCAGAAGATTCAACAAGTTCACTAAAGTATGGTATTTCCTGCATCTGTATCAATGTGCCTTTGGCTTTCACAGGAAGAAAGGCAAATCTTACAGTGCAGCTCCCAATCATTTTCATTCTCCCTGTTACCACTTAAAAATTTTTACTGATTGAGATGTTACATATCATTTTGAGTGGTGTTAACTTAATTATTTCTTATCTGTTAAGGATTTAAACATGCTGGTGTAGTTGACATTAATTTTTAAATAAAAGAGATCTGTAGAGCAGAGATGTAGATGAAGCCATTTTTTAATCTTGCCTTTAACTTTATTTCTGTTTTTTTTTTTAAGACTTCAAAAAGGCTCATAGTACCTGCAAATTAATTTTAGATGAGATAGGAAAATTTTAAGTACAAGAGCTGCAAACTTAACAGTCTGTTTTATTAGTGAAGGGTTTCTGTATCAATGCTTTTAATTGTTTGAAATGTTTTCTTCCCAAGTGTGGCATGAAATACTGAAATGTCAGACCCCCATGAGAGCCACCAAAATATTCATGAGTGCCTCAGAGAGTCTTATCCATGCACAAACAGAAAAAAAAAAAAAAGAATCTATACCTTGATATAGATCAGAAAAAAAATCATTTTTTCCTATATAAAATGCCTTAGAAGAGATGTAATATTTTCAGATATAATTGAAATTTATTTCTTATAAACTAACAATAAAAAGTCCAGTCATTCATTAAAACACAACATGATTGCAAGCGAGTAATAATAGTTAAAGATTGATGAATATTTTTTTAAGTATTACAAATGAAAATTACATGCCTAAACCATGAAGGGAGAAGAATTTCACTGAGATCACAGAGAATCTCAATTGGCCTTGTTCCCTAATCATAAACAACCTGAAATTTCTTCTCACTTTTGGCTTCTGTCTTTTCCTGAAATTTGGCTGCTGCACTTATCTTAAATCATGCTACGTAAACTATTTTATCAGCTTTTACTATTTATTCTTTAGTAGAAAAAAAGTATGTAATTTTCACTTAGTTCTACTTTGGCTACATGCTTATAAAACTATCCCCATCTTCAATTTAAGTCTGTTTTTTCTTCCCTCTTTAAAACATATGTTTCCTTAAATTTAGAGGATTCAATGGATAAAGTTCATTTTGAAACATGATTTACTGTGGGCAAAATGGTAGTTAGAGATTTAAATATTAAGCTACCAGAAAAAATATATACATATACTGAGAAATAGGTAGGAGGGGGTGGACTGAGAAAAGTCTTTAAGAGCAAAGTAAAGCTGGATAAAATATTAAAATAAAATTTCTATAAAAATTACTTATTTATGTTTTGGGGGTTGCCCAAATATTAATCCTATTAAAAACATTTATATTTAATTCTCAAATTGGAATATAATTGGGATAATTATATTCAGAGTTATAATTTTATTAACTTAAAAATGAATTTGGCATGACTATGGTTTGATTGTTCTAATACTAACTACCTATTATAATGTTAGCATTAATAAATGCAGACCGTATATAAAAATAATTTAGAACTTACATGTGAAATGCAAGTAGATAAACTCAGTTGCACTGAAAAGAGCTTAAATTATACTTATATGTTCTGACACCAGCATTCACAAAATATACAGCAAGGTATATCAAAGAGTTGATTTGAATAATTTTGGCAGAAGATAATCATCCATATAACTGCACAATTAATTTATTTATAGGTAATGTGCAAAGATTAAAAAAAAGAAAACAAGGTCTTTAAGTATCAATTTTTAAATTTATAGACCTTCTTTTGGTACTAATACTCAGCTCTCCATATCCAAATAATTATATTAAACAATATCCCTTTAGAATATTATTTAAGAAATTTAAGAAAAGTTAGTCACAGAGAAAAGTTAATATTCTTTTATCTCATTTAGGTTATTAGAGTTTCCTTTCATCTTTGACAGTTTTTCTTTGCACATCATTAAGATTAGTAAAATAACTCAGCATTACACTAATTATGTAGTGAAATGTAGCAACATCTATTTGTGGGACTTTTTATATACTGCTAGTAGAAATGTAAATCAGTAACTCTCTCATGGACAATTTGGTAATGAGTCTAAAAAGACATAAAATTTGCAAACCCAACTCATATTCACATTGGGTAATTGATGCTAAAGAAATAAAAAAGTAATATGAACACAGAAATGTGAATAACAATTATTCAATATCATTCTGCTTATTATAGGAAAAGATTTAGAAATACCAAGTGCCTTTTAGAAAACCCCTTATAGCAATGGAATAAATGAATAATGATAAACTGAATTTCAACACACAGGAATGTTTGTATCAATTAAAATGGTTAGAGGAATATATAATGAAATAGAAGAAAAAAAAGAAATACTTGACTCAGAAAAGAGAGTTGCTTTCATCTCATTTGATTTTTTAATATCATTTTGTCTATGTGTTTTGAAAAAATAGTTCTAAAATTCATATTCCAAAATTTTAAATGTAAAAATCTTCAAATGATCTGACAGTTTGAAGTTCTATATTTATAGATAATAAAATCTATCATTTTTTTTAAACCAAAGTGTATGTTTAGTGAACAATTTAGAAAGCTTAACCATCACCCTCTTGTTTACAGTGTTGATCAATTTCAGTGTTATAATTTTCCAAGTACAGGTTTTTTACATCCTTGGTTAGATTTATTTCAGGGTATTTTATTCTTTTTGAAGCAACTGTGAATAAGATTATTTTCTTAGTTTCATATTATTTGTTTTTTCTTCTTTGTTAATTTATTGTTCTATTACAGTTGTCCCATTTTCCCCTTTTGCTCTCCCCCGCCCCACCTTCCCCATCCCCTCTCGGATAGTCAATCCCTATCCAGTTGTCCATGTCCATGGGTCATTCATACTAGTTCCTTGACTAAACCCTTCCCCTTCTTTCTCCCTTTCTTCCCCTCCTTTCCCTTTGATCACTGTTAGTCTGTTGTTCCTTGTTTCCATGCCCCTGGTTCTATTTTGCTCATTTGTTTGTTTTGTTTGTTAGTTACCTATTTTAGGTAAGATCATATGGTATTTGTCTTTCACCACCTGGCTTATGTGGTATTATTAAGCGTAATACTTTCCATTTTCATCCATTCTTTGCAAAAGGTTGGAGTTCCTTCTTTCTTTCTGCTGCCTAGTATTCCATTGTGTAAATGTTCCCGTTTTTTGATCCATTCATCCACTTAAACTAGAAACCAACCTCAAGGAAAAAAAAATCAAAAATATTTGAATTCATGGAGACTGAATAATATGCTATTAAATAATGAATGCATTAACAATGAGACCAAGGAAGAAGTCAAAAAGTTTCTGTAAACAAATGAAAATGAACACACAGTAGCCCAAAACCTATGGGACACAGTGAAAGAAGTCTTGAAAGGGAAGGTTATGATTTTTCTTTTTTATTGTATCTTTTCCATTGTTATTTAGTCTCCTTATTCTCCCTTCCCCCAGCAATCACCACACTGTGGTTCATGTTCATGAAGCCTTTTAAATTTTTCTCAACACCTCCACCCATTACTCTTTCTCCCACCTTGGCTGTCATCTTCTCTCTATCTATGTCTGTATCTATTTTGCTTATTAGTTCAGTTTGTTCATGAGGTTCCCCATATGAGTGAAATTGCATGGTATTTGTCTTTCTCTGACCACCTTATTTCATTTAACATAATGTTCTCTAGGTCCATCCATGCTGTCACAAAGGGTAAAATTTTCTTCTTTATCATGGTTGAGTAGCATTCCACCATGTAAATATCCCATAGTTGTTTAATCCATTCAATCTATTGATGGACACTTAGACTGCTTCCATGTTTTGATGATTGTAAATAATGCTTCAATGAACATAGGGGTGCTTATATTCTTTCAAATTAGCATTTTGGATTTCTTTGGCTATATTCCCAGAAGCAGGAATGCAATATTTGACAGGGGAGGCAAGTGCATGGTTTATTCAATAAATAGGGTTGGGAGACTTAGGCAGATACATGCAGAAAAATGAAACCAGACTACCTTCTTACACTACACACAAGACAAAATTCAAAATGGATTAGAGACTTAAACATTAGACCCCAAACCACAAACATCGTAAAAGAAAACATAGGCAGCAAAATCTCAGACATTGCTTGTAGCAATATTTTATCAGATTTATCTCTCCAGGCAAGGGAAACAAAAGAAAATAATAAACAAATGGAATTACATCAAACTGAAAAGTTTTTGCACAGCAAAGGCAAACTTCAACAAAATAAAAAGACAACCCACAAAATAGGAGAACATATTTGCCAATACATCTGCTAAGAATTTACTATCCAAAATTTATAAAGAAGTTACAAAACTCAACATAAAAAAAAAAATTAAAAAATTGACAAAAGGACCTGAATAGATACTCCTCCAAAGGAACATACAGATGTCCAGTGGACATATGAAAAGATGGTCAATGTTGCTAATCATCAGAGAAATGCAAATAAAAACCACAATGAGATATTACCTCACACCTGTCAAAATGGCTATGATTAATAAATCAACAAACAAGTACTGGTGAGGATATGAAGAAAGGAAACCCCTTTTTCACTGTTCTGGGAATGCAGATGGGCGCAACTGCTGTGGAAAACAGTATGAAAATACCTCAAAAAAAAAAAAAATGGATCTGCCTTTGGTTACCCTTTCTGATAGATCATTATTGGTGTATAAAACTGCAACTGATTTCTGGATATTTATATTGTATCCTATTACTTTACTGAATTCATTTATCAGTTCCAAAAGGTTTTGGTGAATTTTTAGAGTTCTCTATACACAGGATCATGTCATCTATTAAAAAAAAATGACAGTTTTTCTTCTTCCTATCCAATTCATGTGCATTTTATTTCTTCTTCATGTCTGATTCTCCTAAGACTTCCAGTATTATGTTGAATAAGAATGGCAAAATTGGACATCCTTATCTTGTTCCTGATCTTGAGATAACACTTGTAGCTTTTTAATCATTGAGTATGATGTTGGCTGTGGGTTTGTCATAAATAGTCTTTATTCTATCGAGGTGTATTTCCTCTATTACCACTTTGCTGACAGTTTTTATCATAAATGGGTGCTGCATATTGTCAGATGCTCTTTCTGCATGTATTGATATGATCCTTTATTTTTATCTTTTATTTTTTTATCCTTTATTTATGTGGTGTATCATTTATTGATTTGTGGATATTGTGCCAACCTTGAATCCCCAGATAAATCCCACTTAATCATGTTGTATGGTCTTTTTAAAGTATCACTGGATCCGGCCTTGGCTGGTGGCACAGTGGATAAGGAGCCGGCCTGTGAACCCAAAGGTTGCTGGTTCAATTCCCAGCCAGGGCAATATAACCAGGTTGCAGGCCAGGTCTCCAGCCTGGTCCGCATCTGGAGGAAAGTGAAAGGCAACTATACATTGATATTTCTCTCCCTCTCTGTCTCTCTCTCTCTCTTCCCCTCTCTTTTCCCCTCTCCCTAAAAACAACAAATAAAATCTTTTTTTTTTTTTTTTTTTTTCAATGTATGGTTGCATTTCACCTGCCTCCAGCCACAGACCTGACTGGAGACCTGGTTTGCAACCTGGTTATGTGCCCTGGCTGGGGAATCGAACCTGCGACCTTTGGGTTCGCAGGCCGGTGCCTTAACCACTGTGCTACCAGCAAGGGCAATAAATAAAATCTTTTTAAAAAATTAAAAAAATAAAGTATCACTGGATCCAGTTTGATAATATTTTGTTGAAATTTTAGTATCTATGTTTATCAGAAACACTGGCCTCTGATTTTCTTTCTGCGTAGTTTCTTTACCTGGTTTCAGAATTGGGATAAAGCTGGCCTCATAAAATAAACTTGGAGGGAGTGGGTCTTTCCTCCTCTAGAATATTTTGGCATAGTTTTTTTTTCCCCCTGACTTTTTATTTATTTATTTTTAAAATATTTTATTTATTATTTTTAGAGGGAGGGGAAGGGAGGGAGGCAGAGAGGGAGAGAGATATCAATGTATGGTTGCCTTTCACCTGCCTCCAGCTACAGAGCTGGCTGGAGACCTGGTTTGCAACCTGGTTATGTGTCCTGGCTAGGGAATCGAACCAGCGACCTTCAGGTTCATAGGCCAGTGCCTTATCCATTGTGCCACCAGCCAGGGTCAGTTTTTTTTTTTTTTTTTTTTTTAAGATTTTAATTATTATTTTTAGAGAGAAGGGAAGGGAGAGGCATCAGTGTATGGTTGGCATAGTTTGAAAAGAATAGGTGTTGGTTCTGCCTTATGACCCAATGATTTCAATTCTGGGAATTTATCTGAAGAAACTAAAACAGTAATCCATAATAATATATGCACCCCTATATTCATGGCAACATTATTTATAATTGTCAAGATTTGGAAGCAGCCAAAGTGTTCAGTAGAAGAGAGGATACAAAAGCTATGATATATTTACACATTGGAATACTACTGACCATAACAAAGAAGGAAATCTACCCTTTGCAACTGCATACATGGACCTGGAAAGCATTATGATAATTAAAATAAGCCAGTCAGAGAAGAAAAGATATCATGATTTTACTCATGTGGAATCTAATTAAAAAAAAAAAAACTAACAAGAAAAAAAGTGACAGACTCATAAACAGCATGCTGACAGCTGTTGGGGGAGGAGCTGAATGGGGGATTGAGCTAAAAAGGATAAAAAGAGAGAGAAAAACTTATGGAAATGGACGACAGTGTGGTAAATGCCAAGGAGAAGGCATAGGGTAGATAAATGGTAATGGAAGGAGACTTAACTTGGGGTGTTGAACACACTATACACTATACAGAGGCTATGATATGGAATTATGCACCTGAAACCATATAATTTTGTTAACCAGAGTCACCCCAATAAGTTCAATAAAAAGGAAACAAACTAAAGTGAAATCTCCATCTCTATAGGAAGCATGAGCTTTGGAAGTAATAAGTCCTGTGCAGTTGGCCTCAGGTGTTTTTAGCAGGCTCTCTTGTGCTGATGTCCATGCCCCACTCTATTGACCTCTTCCTGTCTCCCTTCCTTGTCGTCTCTTCCTCTCCCAGTGACCTCATCCCAAATTTTTCTCCTCCCATGTTCTCTCCTTCTCCTCTTGCCACTGTTCTGTTTTTCCTCTTTCTCCTTTTCATCCTCTCTGCTCTACTTTCTCCAGGTAACTTCCTCCTATAAATGTCCTTTACCCTTTTTCTTTTTTGTGTAAAGATTTTATTTATTTTATTTTAGAGAGGGGGAAAGGGAGGAAGACAGAGAGAAACATCAGTTGGTTGCCTCTTGCATGCCCCAAACTGGGGACCTGGCCCATAACCCAAGCATGTGCCTTGACTGGGAATCAAACTTGTGACAATCAAATGAGCTACACAAGCCAGGGCCCTTTACCCTTTCTGTTGTCCTTCATTGGCTACCGTTTATGACCTGAACATTCTGAGGACTGAATATAGAGGACTTACCTAAATCATGTGCTCTATTTTTCCTTGTTACTTTTAAAATAATAATCATAATGGGATTTTCAGAAATAAACACCCACTGATTGAGAAACAAATAGATAGCATTTCAGAGTTAAATCCAGAAGGCCCTCAAGATCATCAGAATATCATGAAGTCTGCAGTAGCCATGACCATAACTTTAGCACATACTTACAAAGACCTGTGCTATAATTCTTTTTTATGCTCCCTAAGCTGAATCATTTATGAGTTAATTATATATTGTACAGTATGGTAATAAAGATGCTGCCCTCATATTTTAAAATGTGGCCTTTTATAAGAGAATGCAGGTTAAAGGTAATATTTAAAAATGACAAAATTATCCTGTACATTGCTTTAAAAGTATCTAAAAACTATGTGAACAATTAAAATTTTAGATATCTATTTGAACTTCACAAATATTTTGTTCAACACTTCTTCTACACTTACAAGTAATAAAAATGTGGCATCCTATCCCCATCCCCACTTAAAATTTTTCTTGGATATCCACAGGTGTTCTGAACAAGTGCCTAAAAACGGTTGGCAATCCAGTTTGATGAAAAATATATTATCATTCATATGCTTACAAAGTAGGAAATTTAATCAAGGCATTGCAGATTGAAAGGCAATCCCAGTTTATATGGAAGTAGTAACATTCAAAGCAGGCCCCTTTGATAACAAAACCTATACATATTTACTAGTCGTGAGAATAGTTATCATTTGGCTAGCTAGGCATAGGATAGGAGATAAATTAAGATTAATGGCAAACCTGAAAGAACTATGATTTTAGTTTTGTGAGAGATTTCTCAGATAGACAATGTTTCAGAAAAAATGTAAAAAGATAACAATAGAAAATGCAAAGAAGCAGGATGAATTGGCTCTTCAAGGAAGGGTCACCCATGATTTTCAGAAGGTAGTGTGGCCTTGGCAAAACATGTTACCATTTCCCTCATATAAATGAGTATTTGGACCGATGGTGTCTGATTTCCATTAGATCTCATTGCTATGATATGCCTACTTTGGAGAAAACTGCCCCCTTCTTCTACAAAAATAATGCACATACACTTTACCTCCGTAACTACTAAAAATAACAAGAGCAGGGAGTGGGGGAATCCTGTATGTGTCATTAGGTCATTGAATAATATAAATTGGACATGACTTAAAAAAAATTTCTGGTCACTTTTAGATGTAACAATTCTGTCTAGAATGAAAATTCACTCCCATGTTCAAATGATGGCTCAGCCCCTCCTCTCACTCAGGCCATGCTAGGTGTTGGCCTTCCACTTCTCCTCCCCACCCCATTGTACATGTGTTCCTCTTTTAGCTGCAGTGAGAACCCAGGAGCTGAAAAAGGAAAAGTGTCTTGCTGCTGTCACTGTTGCTCCTTGGTTACCACAGTTTCTCTGGTCAAAGCTGATGTACCAGTATCCTCTATTCAGAGGGCATCCTCAGGCTGGTTCTCATGCAGATTCATGTACGTGTCATCCTAGAAGTCCTTATGCCAGTAAAGAGAAACATCTACTGTGACTTTAATTTTTAGATCCCTCAATTTCTGCTCACGATGGAGCAGACAGGTACTGTTGTTCTCTTATGTGGCTACTAGCTCACTTGGGTGTCATAGCAGCGAGCTGGGGCAAGCTAAGCTAATTCCTATCATGTTCAAGTAAGTCTCCAGGAAATCCTGTGTCCTTTTTACCTGCCTCTGTGTCATGTTATATCTCTCTCTGCAATCAGCTGCCTTCCCCACACTTCCCTTGTTCACACAAGCACGTAGGCAGATAGGTAAGTATAGCCATATGCACAATCAGGAAATAAGGTATCAGTCTCAGTTATAATAGGCTTCCTTAATCTCTACAAATAGATCTCTTGGAATTTCACATTTGACATTATGAGAGGAGGCTTAGCAAAACAAATAAAAGCAGGGAGAAAACACAACACTCATTCTTAGGCCTGTATCTCCTAATTCATATCTAACTCCACACAACCATCTCATACCAACTGGAGACGTAATGGGTGAGGAACTATTGTTTTGTTGTTTGGTGGAGTTGGTGGTGGTGGTGGTGTGCGTGTGTGTATGCATGTGTGCTTAAAAGTCTTAATAAAATCTTTAGATGCCTAGTAATAAGGTTCGTTGTTGTTGTTGTTGCTTTGCTTGTTTGTTGGCTGTGCCTCTTTAGGGTACTCTCAGGCCACTTTTCTCTGGCTTTTGTCGAAGTAGCAAATATGGGCAAGAGAATAAGGGTACATTTAACATGCTGCTACTTTATACCAAGGTTCAGATTAGTCTGCCTTTCTTTCTTTTCTTTTTTTTTTTTTTTTTAAGATTTTATTATTTTTAGAGAGAGGGGTAGGGAGGGAGAAAGAGAGGGAGAGAAACATCAATGTGTGGTTGCCTTTCACCTGCCTCCAGCCGTGGACTTGGCTGGAGGCCAGGCTTGCCATTTGGTTATGTGCCCTGGCTAGGGAATTGAACAAGCAAACTTTGAGTTCTCAGGCTGGGGCCTTATCCACTGTGCCACCAGCCAGGGCTCAGGTTAGTCTTTCAATGAGAGATTATTTGATCAGTTTCTTTTGGAAAAATTTGTCCCTGATATGTATTCCTTGGTCGAAGACTGAGTAGTATACCAACTAGAAGAATCCAAGGAAAAGATGAAGAATAAGTCAATAGAAAGGCAGGAGGCTGCTAGACCTCTTGGTACTGAAACCAGTAAAGACACCTCTAGGGTTCTTAGTTCATCTTTTATCTGCCTTCTCCGCATATTGATGTAATTCTCTCTCAAAGTAGACCAGCTTTCTCCATACGTTGGAAAATGTGGCCACCTATAGTTAGTATATGAAAATTTTTGAAAACCATAAGGAAGTATATAGTTTTTCTAAATTGTGTAAACAGATTTTAGACCAATTAATTATAAACAGTATGGTAGCATCATATAACAGTATGAAAGTTTACACAATAGTAATGTGTGTGGAATATCTGAAATGTCTATGAATGGGCAGAGAATGTCTTAGATGTATATAATAATATGTTGTTAGACAATTTTTAAAAAGGAAAGAATTTACTTAAAATATCTGAATGGATTGATAGGTGAACTATATGTCAATAAGTCTGTTTAAAAAGCAACAAATATATACTATATATTGAGTTCCCAGAAAATGGGACAGTTAATCTTACATATATTACATATACAATAAAAAACATACATTTTTTATTACCACTTTCTTCTAGAATATATCCTAGATACATTAGCTCCAGTGCCATTAGAAAATAATATACATTAATTTGCTGGAATGAAGAAAATTGATCTTCCTTCATGAACATGAACATAAGACACTCATGAGCTTTACAAGCACATGTCATGACTGAGCTCATTTCCTGGTAACTCATATCATCAGAGGATTACATTAAACTTAAGTTTGCACCTAGTATGTAGCTTCCTTAAATGATGGGGTGCATGCATCCAAGAAATAATCAAGAGGATATATTAAGGTATGCAAATAAAAAATTACAACTCTTTTTCTATACCTTTAACTCTTTTATATATGCATTGATAAAAGTATCTCCACAAGGGACATAAGCCAGATGACCACCAGTCCATATGGTATATAAATTATCCTGAGAGAAGTTTGGACATTCTGTAATGTGTAGAGTTTAACAATAGTGCCCACCTCTGTTCATTTACTTTCAGTGTGTTATAATGTAAAGCAATTTATGCATACTTATTAATGTGAATTATATTATCTAGTTTCAAATACTTTAATGCTCATAAAATAGGCAAGTGTCTCAGAACACTTTTTGAAAGAAGCCACAGAGAGTAATAATTCATATATAAGCAAGAGACAAGATTACTGCAGAGATGACACAACTTCTTCTCTTAACACAAGCTCTTTTACAATCAGCTTTTGTAGTTAAACAAACAGGGCTAGCAGACCTGGCAAAAGTCCAATCCAAAATTTTTGAAAATGTCAGACACTTTGAAACTGGCATTTCCACCCACTATTGTTGGTGGAGAAAGTTCCCTTATTGTGCCTTAAGTGATGAGATAGTGATGCTCTGAAAGCATAGTGACTAGGAAGGCTTTTTAGAAACAATTATACAGAACATGATGAACAAAACCATATAGTTTTTCAAAGACATATGAGATTCAAATGAGCATTTTATACAATTTTATTAAATTTAATAAACAAGTTTTATTTTACTATTATTTTTTAATTTAATAGCGAGAGACAAGAAGGAGCAGAATAAAGCAGCAGGATCTAGAACAAAAGCAGAAGGAGAAGGAAGCAAGGGTGGAAGAGAAGGAGAAGGTGAATCCATTACAAAGTAACATTGAATGAAACCTATGTACTGCTTGCCCCAGTTCAAAATGATGGAGGAAATACATGGAAAATGATATGTTAATGAGCAAAATCTCATTTCTTTGTTCAAAAAGTACTTTTGGAAGACAATGATAATGATATACATGATAAATATTTAAACAAACAACTATAAAGACAGATTATAAGACAGGAAATAAGTATACTAGAATATAGATGAACAGGTTGATTATAAATGAAAGTTTTCAGCATGACTCACTTTGACATTTGTTATATTATAATAACCAACTAAATACCTTTTTGTAAGCTGTTTTACCATTTTCAGTTTTGAAAGTCATAGCTCAGGCAGATAGGTCTTAAAAACTACTAGTTTAATTATAACCACAAAAACATTTTCATAAAATTTTAGTTTGATACTGATGAAATAACTGTTTTTACTTAAAAATAATTTCCTGAAATATCACAGAAATAATATCATACATAATATTTATTCACTGCATCATTTACTGGTGAGTTATTTAGGTGGGGAAGTTGCTTCAGGTACTATATTGGGTTAATGTTTTTTTTTAAAGTAAGACCTTTGAGACATAGTATCTACTTTTTTATATTTTGTAATAAGATAAAAATTAAAAATTAGAATTATTTTTGTGTCACAGAATGTCTTGTATTACATAGTGGAAAAATACTTGGAAGTGTTGTCATACATAAATATTTTTATTTCATTAGAAAGATAAGTGTTTCAAATTTGAAAACTTGTGTATGTATGATAAATGAGTCAATAGTATGCTATCTACCACATAACACTCTGAGCTTTTCCTCAAAATGAAAGATAAATTAATAGGAAAGAACCAATATAAGAGGAGTAAGTGGAAGCTACACTAACCTTCTCCCAGGACCAAACTGGAATTATACCAAATTATGGAAAAATGACCCTGAATAACCAATGGAATACTGACTGGATGAAAACCTTGTAACCACTGATAGATGGAGGGAGCCACATCACTACAATGAGACTGGTAGGGAGTATGAAGGAGGTGCAAGAGGACTCTGTGCTACCACAAGTGGCAGCTGATGTTGTAGAAGGATGGGGATTCCCCCTGAGAAGTGTGGGGTCTAAACCCCAAGCTGGGGTCCCCAGCCTACAGCACCAGAACTAGAAACAAACAAACCAAAAACAAATAATGCATGGCTATGAAAAGCAGCATAGTTTCTGTACCCCAGGTAAAGATGGCTGGAGATGCAGAGAGTCATTAAAGGACCAATGCCCAACTTCTATTTGTATCTATTTACCCTGGGCTCCAGCAGACTGAAGGCAGAGTGCACTAAAGATGCATAAGGAGAGTCTGGGGCTGGTGTCTCTGGAGAGAGATGAAGAAATAGCTGTCAGGATCCCTGGCTGAGTCATTCCCCCTGCTGCAGAAGCCATCTTTGTCAGGTAGAGCACTCCTCTCCAAGTGGCATCAGGCATAGGGGAAGCAATATCCCACCCACAGTAATCACTTTTGCCCTACTCTGTGGTGCTTAAGTCCTGCCATTGAGGAGTACAGTTATAAGAGTTTCATTATTTATGCCGAATAGAAAATCTGTTGGCAGGAGCAGATCTCTGAGACTTTAACTGACCCTCCCCTGGGCCTAGTGCTGGTAAAAATCAGGCTTGGTGCACAACCTGATTATTTCTGCACACATCCAGGCCCAGCAGAGGGAGCTATAAGCTGTGGATCACTGACTGCTTCAAATGGAATACCCAGGGCCAGTCACAGGCTATGTTTGACATAGGGCTGCATCAGAGTCTTCATAGATCTATGTATACACAGAAACAAATACAAAAAGGAAAAACAACAACAACAACAACAACAAAACAGCCAAACTGGAAAAAACAAAAAACAGACCCCAAATGAAAGAACAAGACACTTTTCCAGAAGAAAAACTAGGTGAAATAGAGAAAGGCAATTTATCAGATAGAGAGATTAATTATTATGAAGATACTCAACAGCATGAATAATGACAGAGAAACCATAAAAAAGATGAGTTAGAAATGAATAATACATTATCTGAAATAAATAATACGCTGGAAGGAATAACAAATAAGTTAGATAAAGCAGGGGATCAAGTCAGTAATTTAGAAGACAAGGTAGAAAAACACCAACCAAAGTACCAAAAAGAAAAAAAAAAAAAAAAAGAAGAAGAAGAATAGCTTAAGGAACCTGTGGTACATGAATTGTGACAATATTAACATGATGGGAATAGCAGAAAAAGAAGAGAGTGAGCAAGAAATCAAGAACCAATTTTAAGAAATGTGACCAAAAACTTCCCTGATCTGGTTAAGGAAGAAGACACGCAGGTCCAGGAAGCTCAGAGAGTCCTAAACAAGTTGACCCCAAGAGGCCTATACCAAGACATATAATTAAAATGAAAAGGCTTAAAGGCAAGGAGAAAATCCTAAAGGCTGCAAGAGAAGAGCGGGTAGTTATATATAAGGGAACACCAATTAGGCTGTCATCTGATTTCTCAACAAAAACATTTCAGGCTAAAAGGGAGCAAAATGAAATATTCAAAGTGATGAAAAGCAAGGACATACAACCAAAGTTACTTTATCCAATAAATTACCATTTTAAATCTAAGGAGAAATAAAGATCTTCCCAGACAATAAAAAGCTAAATGAGTTTGTTAACATCAAACCAGTACTCCAACAATTGTTAAGGGGTTTGCTTTAAGAAGAAGAAGAAGAAAAGAAAAGAAAAAGAAGAAGAAAAAAATGGTCTAACAATAAAATGGCACTAAATACATATCAATAATCACCTTAAATGTAAATGGCCTAAATGCCTGAACCAAAAGACACAAGGTAGTTGAATGGATAAGAAAACAAGATCCATATATAGATAACTTCAAGAGATGCACCTCAGATCAAAAGGTATACACAACTACAAATAGATGTATGGGAAAAGAGATTTCATGCAAATAAAAAAGAAAAAAAGCTAGAATAATAATACTTATATCTGACAAAATAGACTTCAAAACCAAGGCTATGGTAAGAGGGAAAGGAGGATATTATATAATGACAAAAGAAAAAATCCAACAAGAGGACATAACCCTAGTAAACACATAGGCACCCAACATAGGAGTACCTAAGTGTGTGAAGGACATAGGGGAGAGATCGACAGAAATACAGGAATAGCTGGGGATTTTAACACTCCGCTGATTTCAATGGACCTATCTTCCAGGCAGAAAATCAACAAGGAGCCTTTAAAATGACAACTAGATCAAATGAACTTTATTAATATATATCTTCAGAGTATTTCACCCCAAAACAGCAGAATATACATACTTTTCAAGTGCACATAAAATTTTTTCTAAGATAGACCACAAGTTAGGACAAAAAACAAGTCTCAATAAACTTAAGGAGATTGAAATCATATCAAGAATCTTCTCACCATAATACTGTGAAACTAGAAATCAATCACAAGAAGATCACTGAAAAACACACAAAGATATGGAAACTAAATAGCATGTTATTAAACAATTAATGGGTCAACTGAGATCAAGGAAGAACTCAAAATCAAAATATACCTTTAAAGAAATAAAAATGAGGACACAACAACCCACCAGGAAATCAATACTAGAGGCAAATTCATAGTATTACAAGCCTAGCTCAAAAAATAAGAAATGTCTCACATAAATTATCTAACTTCACACTTAAAGAAACTTGAAAAAGAACAACAAACAAAGCCCAGAGTATAAGGAAGGAACTAATAAAGATCAGGGGAGATATAAGAAAAATACAGTCTAGAAAATAATATAAAAAGTCAATGAATACAAAAGTTCCTTCTTTGTAAAAATACATAAGATTGACAAAATTTTAACCAGACTCATCAAGGAAAATGAGAGGTCCCAAATAAATAAAACCAGTAATGAAATAGAAGTAACAATTGACTCCATAACTAAACATAATAAAGTCCATATAAAATAAGCACATTGCCATCATCAAACCCAACCAACAAAACTGTGAGCTTTCCCCTTACAATCAGGGACAGGACAGGGATGTCTTCTTTTACCTCTTTTATTTGATATAGTATTGGAAGTACTAGCCATAGCAATCAGAAGAAGAAAAAATAAAAGGCATCCAAAGTGGAAAGGAAGAAGTAAAACTGTCTATTTGCAGATGATATGATACCCAAAGATTCCACCAAGAAACTGCTAGAACTCATAAATTCATTAAAGTAGCAGAATACAAAACTGATATCCAGAAATCAGGTGCATTTTTATATGCCAATAATGAACTAATATAAAGAGAAATTAATAAAACAATCCCATTCACAATTACTTCAAAAAGAATAAAATACCAGGAATAAGGATGCAAAAGACCTCTCCTCAGAAAATTATAAGACACAGAAGAAAGAATTTGAAGAAGATACAAATAAGTGAAAGTACATACCATGTTCATGGATCGGAAGAGTTAACATAAAAAAATGCCCATACAACCCAATGCAATCTATAGATTTAACAAATTCTTCTCAAAATTCCAATGATGTATATCACAGAACTAGAACAAAGATTTCAAATATTTACATGGAACCACAAAAGGCCCCACATAACAACAGAAACCCTGAGAAAGAAGATCAAAGTTGGAGGAATCACACTACTTAATATCAAATTATACTATAAGGTCATAGTAATCAGAACAGTATGGAACTGACATAAAAACAGACACATAGATCAATGAAACAAAATATAGGGCCTATAAATAAATCACTGTTTTATATTGAATTAATATTTGACAGAGGAAGCAAATACATAGAATGGGCTAAAGATAGTTTATTAATAAGACCCTGGCTGGTGGCACAATGGATAAGGCACCGGCCTGCGAACCTGAAGGTCACTGGTTCGATTCCCCAACCAGGGCACATAACCAGGTTGCAAGCCAGGTCTTCAGCCAGGTCTGTAGCTGGAGGCAGGTGAAAGGCAACCATACATTGATGTCTCTCTCCCTCTCTGCCTCTCTCCCTTCCCCTCTCCCTAAAAATAACAAATAAAATATTTTAAAAAGATAGTTTATTAATAAATGGTGTTGGGAAAATTGCACAGATACATGTAGGAAAATGAAACTAGACTACCTTCATACACCACACACAAATATAAATTTAAATTGGGTTAAAGACTTAAATGTGTGTCCTGAAACTATAAAAATAGAAGAAAACATAGGCAGTAATATCTCAGTCATTGCTCGTAGCAATATTTTATTGAGTATATCTCCCTAGGCAAGGGAAACAAAGGAAAAAAATAAACAATGGGACTACATCAAACTGAAAAGTTTTTGTACAGCAAAGACAAATTTCAACAAAATAAAATGGGAGAACATATTTGTCAATACATCTGATAAGGGGTTAATATCCAACATTTATCAAAATTTTACAAAACCAAACACCAAAACAAATAAACAACACAATTAAAAATGAGTAAAAGATCTTAATAAACACCTTTCCAAAGAGCACAATTAGATGACCAATAGGCATAAGAAAACATGGTAACATCACTAATTCTCAGAGAATGTAAATTAAAACCACAATGTGATATCATCTTACACTTGCCAGAGTGGTTATCACCAATAAATCAAATAAGTGCTAGCCATGATGTGGAGGAAGGAGAGCTCTTTTGCACTGTTGGTGGAAATACAGGTTGGTAAAGCCACTGTGAAAAGCAGTATGGAGATACCTCAAAAAATTAAAAATGGATCTGCCTTTTGACCCAGTGAGCCAACCTCTGGAAGTCTGGAAATACTATATCCAAAGGAATGCAAAACACTAATTTAAAAGAACATAAGCACATTTATATCCATTGCAGTATTATTTATAATCACCAAGATATGGGAACAGCCCAGTGTCGATCAGTAAATGAGTGGATAAAACAACTATGAGACATTTATACAATGGAATACTACTTGACTACAAAAAGAAAAAAGAAAAGAAAAGAAAAGAAATGTTGCCTTTTGCAAGAGTATGGATAGACCTGGAGAACATTATGCAAAGTAAAATGAGCCAGTCAGAGAAGAACAAATACCATGATTTCACTCATATGTGGAATATAATTAACAAACTGAGGTAACAAGCAAAATAGAGACAGACTCATAGATAGAGAGCAGGATGAGAACTAAGGGGGCATGTGAGATCAGAGGGTAGAGGGATTGAGCAAAAAGGGAAAAGAACTTACGGATATAGACAACAGTGTTGTGATTGCCAGAGGAGAGATGCATAAGGGGACTAAATGGTAATGGGAAAATACAATAAAAATAGAATACAATATAAATGAATGCCTGATAAATGAATAAATAAATATTTAATTTAATGTATGTATAGGAAAGTTTATAGTTTAGCAGAGAATAGAAAATTAACTGCTTTTGATTAAAAATTAAAAGGGGAAGAATGACACACTAAAGAACACAATTTTTTAATGGATGTTTAAAATGTTTCCATAATAAGGTAAACTTCTTATCCAAAAATATGTCACCTATAAATAATTTTTAATGCATACATTGAAAATTCAAGACAGAATTGTAATCTGTTTTAAATGTTCACAATGAAGAACTATGGTAGGATTTGGATTCATTGGTAAAATATGGATCTGCAATTACTTACAATTAGTTTGTAAGAACAATTACATGAACATTTCCTAACCAAATTTCAAAAACAGCCTTTTGCATTGTATGATGGGGAGTTGAAACTAACTGGTGGTTAACTGGAATTAGAAGGGATAGTCAACAACTTATTTCTTAAATTTAGTTCTTATATTCTAGCCATAAAGCTTTTATTTCCTATCATGGTCATTAAAACAAGTCTTCCAATAAATGGAACTTAGAATTACACCATCACAGAGTTATACCACAAAAAGTTTTCAAAAATAAAACAGCATACTCTTTAACATTGTGCTCACTACATAAATTTTAGGGAGAATAAAATGCTTTAGAATTATTTTTAAGTAGCTGTAAGAAAAATACTTGTGAAAAGCATAATTATTAGTTTCAATTAACTTAATTTTTAAAGAATCTCCAATAATGCCCATAGTTATTTCAGTTGTAAATTGGTTTTATAGACCGAAAGAGATAGATCTGACAATGGATGAAGAAGCAAACATGTGCATTCATTATACAAGAACTCTAGAGTTAGGTAGTGTTAGACTGGGTCTAACAGCTCAGTAATTTTTTTTCAGGAATCTTCTATTGTGCCACTCCATCATTCTCGCATGTCTTTATGGCTGCAAGCCTCCATGATGTATGCAGTACTTTAGACATCATGTCCTTAGCAGCTGCCTCCAAACTCAGTACAGAGCAGTCAGCACAGAAAAGGTGGCTCCCCTTTGTAGCAAGAGTCTCTTTTTTCAAAGAAGAAAAAATCTTTTCTCAAAATCCCTGGCAGACATCCTTTAGTATTGCACTGGCCCCAATTGATTCTCATGATTACTTTCACATCAAACTGCTGACAACAGGAAAGAAATTGTCATGATCCTCTCAATCTAAGGGTGATTAATCCTCAAGGACTGTGCAAACCACCATCCAAGTAGAATGGGTGTTCTGTTAACAAGGAAGAAAAGAGGCCTATCTATCAGACAAATAGGTTTTTCTGCACCAAGAACCTGTTAGTTTGTATTGTATGTATGTGATGTATACATGAAATAAATATGCCAATATTGGCAGTATGCACTCATTTTGATTTTTTTCTGGTAACAAGTTATCCAGAAAATTTTATTGTGAGTATATGTATTTAACCTTAGTGATATTTGTGGAAGAATGATTTAATTTTATAGTTTCTAATGAGTCATTTTAGAAAATTAATAAAAAATGAGTAATAAATAAGTGAATAAAAATTCTGTTCAAAGGGATTAAAAATAATGGATGGCTTGTGTACTGCTGTCTTTGTTCTGATGTTTAACATGAGCTTTGTGTTTGAAGAAAAACTACTGAGAGTTCTTAACAGCTTTAATGAACTGAACCTAAGAATATCAAAAAAGATTAGGAAAGTATCTATGGTACTGTCACTTTGGATGAGTAAACTGAAGTACCTTAAGTAACATATTTGCCAATATGAGATATAATGATATTAAACAATAATAGTCCAGAAAAAAAAGAAAAAGATTGATATTCTTTACCTTCAATTCTTGATCCAGGCCAATACTCCAGGACAAGTGGAATATGGAAACTAAGACAGGTAGCTGAACAAAATGGCCTAGCAATTTACAGCCAGATATGGAAGGTCACTTCCCTAGAGATACTATCTAGGCCTCAGTTACATTTTAGCCCCAGAGGCAGAAAAACTGCAAAACCAGGTGGGTGGTGCCAGGACCAGAGGCAGTGACCAACGATGCCCTGCTCTGGCGTTGACCAATCAGCAGAGACCTGGACCCTGACTGGGCATGCCTGGAAAACTGATCAATGTTCTACTGCGACCCTCCTCTAAGATTCCCGCCTGCAAGAGAAAGAGAAAAGCTGTAAGACTAAGGACCCAGTGAGCATACTCTACCTCTGGGCAGCAGCTTGAGTCATTTCCTTCCCTCTCATCTCTTAAGCTCTAAGGGACTCAGAGACTTGCAACCAGGCAAGAAATGGGCAGTGGCAGCTTGTCCTAGGCTGACCCCCTGAACCTGTCCCCAAGGCCCTTTTTCTCTGACTCCCCAGTGAGTAAGGCAGCCCAGACTAGGCTCCTCTCTTGCTTCCTCTATGCTTGGCCCTTCCTTGTTTCCCTGTCCCTGCTTTAATAAATGTATCCTCATAGAAACCTGGACTCATGCTGTGCAATCTTTCCTACATGAAGGCAAGAACCCACACATGACAGCTGGCCCTAGGCAAACCCGCTCGGGGCCAGGCCTCTGTCCAGTAGCATTCTGACATCAGGATCATAAAAAAAAAAAAAAAACGTGGATTTTTAGCTCTTCAAATGCTTAATATTAAATGTTATATTCATTACATGTAAATTAATTGAAAATGAACATTAAAATAATCATGTAGTAAATGAACAATACTGTGCCGAGATTTGTAAAAGATGGCTAGGCTATATCTTATCAAGATAAGACTTGATAATAGATTGACTATGGACAGAATAAAATAAATAAAGGAATCAAGAATAAAAATTAAGTAAAAGATGGCTATAGTCCTGAAGATTGCAAATAATTAGTCCAGTGAAGGTAACAGAACAAATACAAATGGAAAAGATGTGACTAAGAATATATAAGAAAATATACAAAGTAAAATCAAACTGTCCATCTATAAAGAACATAGTACATGCATGCTTAATGAAAGCTAAGAAACTATAATAATTGAAGCCAAATGGAAGTAGACAATAAAGGACTTATAAGTGATTACCAATATTTTACTTATTTATTGAAGAGGGCAGCAGACTTGTAGATGAAAAACAAAACATTCATTTCAGTGGTTCTGGAAGATTCCCACTTCTATTATTTTCTCAATTGTATTATTAATGTTGCTCTAAGATAATATGAAATAGTTTGTTCAACATGTGCTTTTTATTTCTAGCTTCTGCATTAGCTTCCTCTGGCAATGAATGAGATGCATGTACAGTGAACATAGTTTTCATGTGGATTCCAACATGTGGGTAAAAGGTAACCAGTGATAATCTGCCAATTTTTTTTTTTTTCAACCTTTCCAGATACACAGTTTTCCTCTCCTTTCAGGAAATGACATGCAGTGTACTTGCATAAAGTACTTGCATAAATCAAGAGTGCTGAGGTAAGGTGATTTTCCTGGATGCTAGGTACAAGGATGGAAGAGCAGCAATGCACACTGCAACCTTGGTTGGACACTAAGTGAACTACACAGTTTTGTTGTGTTTACTGCCTGAAAGTGTCCCAAAGTCACTGGGCCACTTGTCTACAATGGTCTGTAGGGAACACAGGTATATATAGGTTAGATATATTTGAAATATGTTCTAAAAATAGAGGTCATTGAGCTATAAAAGAGTTCCTTAGGCTTTTGTTAAAGTGCTTTTTATGGTGTAATATAAAATCACAAGTACTTATTTTTTGGACCATTTTTATTTTCTGATAAAATCATTAGCAGAAGTGAGCTAAATAGCTTATGAGAAATTTACTTTTTAAGTTTTTATAAATATTTTCTATTTTAACTTCTATTTGTGCTTTCTTCAGGCAGCTTTTTCTTTTTCTTTTTTCTTTCTTTTTTTTTTTTTTTTACTCCTCTTCATATTCCTCTGCTTCTTTCTCCTCCTTCTTTTAATTTTTCCTTTAAATTCTATGCAAGCAAGGTCCACAAATCCATTCTCAGATTTGAATGGTTAAAGAGAGCATAGATCCAAGTTTGAGTCAGCCCAGCTTAGCAGGTGTGTCTATTGCCAGAGGAGGTGTCACCAATGACTATAGAAAGTTCATCTAGACTAACAATGTTCTTTACAATGTATTAGATATGTTGACTCATTTTAAGTCACACTATATTAGTGAATGCCAGACCATATTAAAATTATATTCTGGATTTCTGTATCCAAGAAAAGTAACATGTATATGTGACTTTCACAAACTTCTGTTGACATCTATATATCATGGGTCCATAATTTTACCATTGATCAGATGACCATTAGAAGATTTAAACTACTGAAAAGTTATCAGCCCCAACTTTGAATATGAGTATTTAAGATGACTCTATTTGCAAAAACTTTTTAGAACAAATAACTGTTATTCAAAATTAATTTCCCTCATTCTCAAATTTCCTGTGCATTTAAAATGTGAAGCTATGAAAAACAAAAAGCTGCCAGGTTTAGCCCGCTTGATAGAGAGATTGAGTCCTTAAAGGGACCACACATGAAAATACAGTGGCACCCACTTACCTAGGGCTTCAGCAGAGAAAGAACAGAGTGGACTAGAGACACATAAGGAGGGTTTGGGTCAGTGGCTTTAGGGGGAGAGTTGAGGGAGCAGCCCGTGAGTCCAGTGCTGACCCATCCCCCATAGAGCCAGCAGACCACTCTTCTCCAAAAAGCAGGAGCCTAAGGGGAAGCCACAGCCCCACCCATAGTAATTAATCTGTCTCACCCAGCTGTGCCTAAAACTGACTTCAGATCACAGGTTGATTGGATTAATAACTAAAGAAGACAAAGACAGTGGATCTCTGGTAATCTCCAATTGGCTGACTAGGCCCAGACTGGGATACAAGCTGATGTCACTAAGCACAAATCCAGGAAGTAAAAAAACGTGCACCTCTACACCACAGAGGGTAACACCACTAAGACAGTAAGTCAAAGACCAATCCAAAAAGCAGAAACAAACAAGAGTCACCTAAAATGGGGAGACAAAGAGGAACCCTCAGCAAATGGAAAGGAGGAATCCCCAGGAAGAGTGCAAAATGAAATAGAGGCAAGCACCCTATCAGACATGGAATTCAAAATAATGATGACAGAGAAGCGAAATGAGCTTAGCAAATTCAAAGAAACCTACAAACTCCAGGGGAACTACAAAGAACTCCAAGGAGTTCTTTGGACTCCTTGAGGAGTCCAAATATAAGGAACTTATTGAGAATTATACCGGCATTAAAGAGGACATAGAAACCATCAATAAGAGCCAGGAAGAAATGAAAAATATAATTTCTGAATTAAAGAACACACTAGAAGAAATCAAGAGCAAGCTAGAGAAAGCAGAGGATCAAATCAGCAAGCTGGAGATCAATGTAAAAAAAAAAAAAAAAAAAAATTCCCAGACAGTGCAACAAAACGAAAAGAGACAGAAAAGGAATCATGAGGTTGTAAGACAGCTACAGGACAACATGAAACATAATAACATCCACATCATAGGGATACCAGAAGGAGAAGAGGAACAAGCAATACAAAACCTGTTTGAAAAAGTAATGACAGAAAAGTTCCCTAACTTGAGGAGAGGAAAAGTCATACAAGCTCAGGAAGCACAGAGGGTCCCAATGAAGATGAACCCAGACAGGCCCACTCTAATGAAAATAGCAAATTTCAAAGACAAGGAGATAATCCTAAAAGCAGCAAGAGAGAAACAGCTAATAACATACAAGGGGGCTACCATAAGGTTATCAGCTGACTTCTCAACAGAAACACAACAAGCCAGAAGGAAATGGCAAAAAATATTTTAAGCAATGAAAAACAAAGGCTTGAAACCAAGAATACTCTATTCAGCAAGGTTCTCATTCAAAATGGAAGGTGAAATAGGAAGTTTCCCAGACAAAAGAAGTCTAAAAGAATACATCTCCACCAAACCAGCATTGCAATAGATGCTAAAGGGTCTGCTTTAAGAAGATGAAGAAACAGAGAGACAGACAGGAACATAGGAGAAATATCAGTGAAAATGTTGCTGCATTGGATACCTGAAATTTTATAGCCTAGGTTTTCCTTTACACAGTGGAATACTAGGCAGCAGAAAGAAAGAAGGAACTCCTACCTTTTGCGATAGTATGATTGGAACTGGAGAGTATTATGCTTAGTGCAATAACCCAGGTGGCAAAAGACAAAAACCATATGATATCACCTAATACAGGAAACTAATGAACAAAACAGATGAGCAAAATGGAACCAGAGACAGGGGAACAAAGAACAAATGGACAGTGACCAGAGCGCAGTGGGGAGGGAAAGAGAGGTGGAAAAAAGGGGAAGGGTTTTAGCTAAGGAGGTAGTATGAAAGACTCATAGACATGGGCAACGAGGTGGGGATTGACTGTGGGAGAGGGAATGGGGTAGGTTGGACAGGAGAGATCAATGAAGGAAAAATGAAACAACTGTAATACAACAATAAATTAATAAAAAACTAATAAATAAATGACTAAATAATAAATTTTTAATGGGCAAAGGGTCTGAATAGACACTTCTCCAAAGAGGACATACAGATGGCCAAAGGACATATGAAAAGATATCACTAATCATTAGAGAAATACAAATTAAAACCACAATGAGATATTAGCTTACACTAGTCAGAATGGCCACCATCAATAAATTAACAAACAGCAATTACTGGTGAGGGTGTGGAGAAAGGGGGATGCTTTTGCACTGTTGATAGGAATGCAGATTGATGCAGCCACTGTGGAAAGCAGTACGTAGGTACCTCAAAAAATTAAAAATTGATCAGCCTTTCAACCCAGTGAGCCAATTTCTGGGAATATATCCAAAGGAACCCAAAACACTAATGCGAAAGAACACAGACACCCTTATATTCACTGCAGCATTATTACAATCACCAAGATGTCGAAGTAGCGCAAATGTCCATCAGTAGCTGAGTGGATAAAACAACTATGGGACACAATGGGATAGTAGTAACTCAGGTGCAAAAAAGAAGAAAATTTTACCCTACCAGAATGGATGGACTTGGAGAACATTGTGCTAAGTGAAATAAGCCAATCAGAAAAAGAAAAACACTATATGATTTCACTCATATGTGGGATCTAATAAATAAACTGAACTAGCAAGCAAAATAGAAACAGACTCATAGATAAAGAGCAAGATGACAACTGGAGGGTGGACATTTTGTAGTGGAGGGATTAAACTAAAAGGAAAAAAGGACTCATGGACATGGACAACAACGTGAAAATTGCTAGGAGAAGGATAGGGGACTAAATTATAATGGAAAAAATGCAATAAAGTTTAATTTTAAAAAGTGAAGCTAGAGCTTCATTGGCTTCATTTCTAGAACTTTTTCTCAGTTAAATGATGCATGTTTGATTATCACATTTTCAGATACTTCAAGCTGAATTTAAGCTAATCACAATAAAGTTATGATTTTTTCCATGTAATTTATGATGTAAAAGTTGAGCTTCTAGTATTTTCTTTGAAATATCAGATAGCACTTTGAATACAAATAGGTAAAAATCAGCATTTAGAATAAAACTGTATTGTGTAAAAATACAATATTTTACATTAAGAAACTTATGAAACAGAAAAGAAATATTTTTGTAATTGATTGTGAGGCATATACAATTCAAAAGCATGTTCAAACAAACTGTACAATTCTAGCAACTGAAACAGAAAATATAGTTGCCATCTTTTGATTCTCTGTTTTCTCAATGGAATGGAAGCCATGTTATCAGGTGAGGGTAAAGGTGGGACAAGGCTTGGAGGGTTAACCAGGAAGGAGAAGAGAATAGTCATCTCACAAAATTATCCTAGAGAATCAAAGGGTGAATGATGCAGGGAAGCGCAAAAGGATGATAGATTTGTCAGGTCTTTAATAGTAAAATGAGCATTTGAAGGAAACGGAATAACTTTTATAGGCTGAAACCATTTTATGATATAGTGTAATAGTAATGTATTAATAATACATATTTTTATGATACATTGTTCTCTGATACTCTGAAAATAATGATAAAATGAAAATAACAATGAACAAAGGCTGAGTGCTAATTATATGTTAGTTACTATTTAGAGTGTTTCAAGTAATACTCAAAAAAACTTCTAAACGTAGATACTGCTACAATCATGGCTTGGCATTTAAAGAAACTGAGGAATTTAAATGTTACATAATTTGTGAGTGATATAACCAGAATTTGATTCAAAACTATTTTTCTTTTTTTCTTACTAGGTTGAGCTTTAGTCTAATGGAATAAACTAACATGGTTACATTTCAACACACTTAAACATGATATTCAATGGAATTATCTTAAATAGGAAGCCACTGGCTAAAAAACACAGAATTCAAACATATGGGTTTGGGTTTTTCTATCAATATCAAATGTTCAATAATGAGGGCTATATATTCTCTTGGCACACTTATTTTAAGATTTTTTTCCTGTTCTGTTTATGTTAATAATTATTTAGTGCAATAAGCTATATTGTGACTAGTTCTGTTTATTTACTTCAGAAAAAAATTACTTTTAGTAAAAATGTAAAGTAATACAAATATTTTGTCTAATCATAGAATATATAAAGTACAGAAAGGAAATATTTAAGTAAATGTAACCATAACATATTAAGTAATAAAAACAATGCAGGTGAAGAGGGCTTTATTATCTATTGTGATTTTCCATAGATCACATTAGGTATATGTGAAAGACATTTCATTTTGACTTAGGTTCTCTTCCTCATATAAATCTTACTTCTAAAGTCTAATAGTCAACATGTACCTGTAAGTCATTATAGCATTATCTCTCCAGATGAGGCACTGACTAGCATTCTTCTTGGTTCTCACTGATGAAAGCCATCTACTTTTATTATTACTTGAGAATTTTTGAGTGACCCCATTCATAAAAGATAATAATATGAAGATGTGAATATACAGTCTTAAGAGGAAAAAGTCATTTTTTACTATTAATATTATTTGTGATATAAGTAAATATTGAAGTGTCTGTAAAGATTAAGCAGCACACACCCAAGAAAATACAATCAACATTTTTCCAAGTTATGCATAGTGCTATAGCAATAATTCATGAAACTCTAAAACTTCCTATGCAGACAAGAAAATTATTCTTAGAGCAAATGGCTGGAAAGAGAATTTATCTATTCTATGCTAAAATACTGAGATTCTAATCAGAATGTATCTACTGTATTTATTTTTTATTGCTTGGTCATATGATCATTGTATTCTTAAGATTTATTTATTATTTTCAGAGAGAAAGGACAGAGGCAGAGAGGGAGAGAAACATCAATGTATGATTGCCTTTCACTTGCCTCCATCTACAGACCTGGTTATGTGCCCTGGCTGGGAATCAAACCAGCGACCTTTGGGTTTTCAGGCCAGCACCTGTCCCCTTAGCCACCAGCCAAGGCTATTCCTACCATGATCTAAGTACCTAAGGCATAGCATATATAATACTTTTAACATTTGTATTAGCATAGTAAAGCCAGCTTATCTTCAATTCTTATTAAAGAAAAGAAATTCCAAATTTTCCCATAAAAGGTAAATGTTGAAATGAGAAAACTTTGTACCATTACCAGGGCTTGTGCTCTTCTACTAGTGTATATTTTTTATGCATAGCAGGTACAGTAAGAATCAGGGTATTAGCATATGTGACATGAATTTTTGTTTATCTTTAAGTAGCTAAGTATACTAACAAAAATATCAAAGCTAATTTTTGGATAAGGCATTCAGAATTTTTTTCATACATGCAACATTGCTGTCTACAGAAGAAGCAGGATTGAATTACAGTATTTTACTTAAACTCCACTGTAGATGCAGTTTTAACATATTTGGAAATTCAATAAGGATAAAAATCAAGTCATTCTGACATCTGTTATATAAAGTCTCTTCTGATGTGCAAAAGAGAAAGCTGAGGATTATTTATCAATAAAAGCAATAACTAAAATTTACTGCACATAAGAAGACATGACAGTACTTGCATGCTTTGAAGAGATGAGTTATTTTGCAGATGGCTCCCATCAAGCAAGACTCTTCTGTTCATTGTGCTGCAGATGGTGGAAGAAGACAAAGGAACAAGGGTGGAAAGGTTAAACCTATATCATGCTCTCAACAGTAAGTTCAGTAAAATTAGATTAAGTTCCCAGCCTACAATCCTTGTCAGTACTGCCATCTAGAGTGACATGGAAAGTATCATTTTGATGAGTATTAAGCTTACTGCTTGATACCAGTTTTTCATAATTTAGCACACCAGTCTAAGGAAAACAGTTGCATTATTCACTGTTAAACAGAAATACAGGTCAGAGTAGTAGGTAAAACTGAAATATGCAATTAATGCCCTTATAAAATTTAATAACAGTGATGCCTAACCATTCATTTTATGAGCAGAAGAACTCACAGGAATAAATTAAAATTAGAGTATGGATCAGTCAAGATAAGCCAAGTCTAACAATCAACCTCAAATCTCAGTGGCTTACAACAAAAAAAGGTTATTTCTTGATTAAAATAGACATAAAATGCAGGGGTCCAGAGGGGATTCTTATCAAAGTCACCCAAGATCCAGACAGAGGCTTATGCTAATCATGATCATCTGTGGAAAAGAGAGTTTGGGAGCCTTGCATCAGCAATGAAACACCTGAGCTCAAAAATGACCCACTCCACCCACCTCTTCTGCTTATCTTTTAATAGTAAAACCAGAAACTGTCTTTACTATTAGTAAACTTTATAGAGGTGAGTGAGTGAAATTCTTCTATGTTCCTAGTGGGAGAATAGAATCTGAAATATTAGTGGTCAGGATCAGTGATCAGTAAACATGTTACCACACAGGGAAAACAAAACTCTGCTCAATCCATGGCATTATAACAATATTTTTGGTATTCTGTCATCTATTCTTAAAAGTCTTAAAAATGTCTTTCTAAAGGTATCACTGTACTAGAGCACATAGGCCAGATATGAGAACATAGTCAAAGTGGGGGAGAAAGAATGACAAACTTTCAGAGAAAAAAAGTGTGAACCTTAAGATTTGAGCTAACATTTTAGAATCCTACTATGGAAATGGTTGTCGAAAGTGGAGGAAAAGGGACAGATCATGTCACTATCATTACTAGACAGCATGACCAAATCTCTGAATGGACTTTGTTAAATTTTGGCTCACATTCTTGTTTTATTTTATATTTTTCAATTCAATGCCATTAATGTAAGGGTTTTTAAAATTTTTCCCAAAGAATTATAAAGTTAATAGGAAAGTTTTATACTTGTTTGGGGACTGAAGTCTAAAAGTATCTATTACCAAAATCCTTCCTATGACCTGTGGACTCTATTCCCTTGCTTGGTTAGGTTAGTCAAAAAAGTTAAAATTTTATCTAGAAATGTGGATAAGCTTAAAATAAAACATGTACAACACTATCAAAGAAGCCGTTAAACATACTGTCACTGACCTACCCTAGCAAAGTTGACTTTTATTAAATGGCAGCTGTTCCTGATTAAAAAATTATGGCTCCCTTTAGAAATCATGAGGGTCATTAAAAACCAAGTCATAAAATCCTCTGCTCCCTAAAGGCACATTGACAGAGAACACTTCCCATTTCCTTACTGTATTTAACTTTAACTACTATAATGGCCAACATATACTTAAAAGATGTTTAAAACTTATCATTTTAAACACCTACATCAAATTGTTAAATACATTAAATTAGTATATGAAAAATAGAAATGATCAGACTTATTAACATGGTCTGATAGTTGGTCATTTTTTTTTTAATTTTTAAAGATTTTATTTATTATTTTTAGAGAGAGGGGAAGGGAGAGAGGCAGAAAGGGAGAGAGACATCAGTATATGGTTGCCTTTCACCTGCCTCCAGCTACAGACCTGGCGGGAGACCTGGCTTGCAACTTGGTTATGTGCCCTGGCTGGGCAATCGAACCAGCAACCTTTGGGTTCATAGGCCAGTGTCTTATCCATTGTGCCACCAGTCAGGACTTGATAGTTGGTCATTTCAAATAATCTTTTTTTCTTCAGATTTGTCAATGCACTTTTAATTGCTTTACTTTAAAGTGTATTCATCTGTATTTGTATTCAGAGTTTGAAAAGAGATTGAAAAGGGAAACAAAATACTATCTGTGAAAAACAATCTATGAAAATTCATAAATTTATCAAATGTTTGAGATAGTTTGCTAATATTTTCCTACATAATGCTTTGCAAACGTAAATATGTATATTCTCTATCAGAGAAGATTCTTTACTTTTTGTTTTCTTATTATCTTAATCTTTCTATCTGATTTATCTCCCAGAGGTGGTTCTTTTTCAACTCCATTTAAGGTTAAGGCCGACAACTGGCCAGGATTATCTACATGTAATTTACAGAAAACCAATGTAATTTGTGTAATGAACCACAAAGTCCCTAGTAGCCATCCTTCCAGCATCAGTGCAGACTTTCTTCAGGATATTATTGTGTAAATTCAGATTTTCAAGTTTTGACTTCAGTCTGCATTGCTGGTATGGAAGTAGGGGACCGCTCTCTTTGACCTCTTTTACAACCATGCTAATTCTATTCAAGAGGGTTCCTCCCTAAAGACCAAAGTACCTCTGAAGGGCCCTACATCCAAATGCCATTAAATTGGGGGTTAGAATTTCAATGTGTGAATTTGGGGAGGAGTCCCAAATTCCATCTATATAGCTGCTGGGAGCTATATACATTCCATCTATAGCAGCTGGGAGGCATATAAACACTAGGGATGCATGCTAGAATGGACCAGTGGTTTCTTTCTCATCATTTGGCCTTACCATGTAGTCTGCTGGGGTTGCTATAATGAAATACCATAGACTTAAACAACAGGAATTTATTTTCTCACAGTTTTGTAGCCTGGGAAGTCCAAGATCAAGGTTCCAACCAATTGGGTTTCAAGTAAGAGCTCTCCTTCTGGCTTGCAGACAACTGCTGTTTGTTATGACCTAACATGGTCTTTCCCTCTGTGTCTGTATTTCGAGAGAGAAGGAGAGCTCTGGTCTCTATCATGCTATGAAGATTCTAATTATATTATATTAGGGCCCAGTCTTTGTGATTGCATTTATATTTTAAAGGTCCTATTTCAAAATATAGTCATATTGAGGGTTATAGCTTCAGTAGATAAATTTTGGAAGAACAAGAAATTTAGCCCATAATACATGACAATTAGCTAGGCCTTTTGAGGAGTGTTTGTTTGCCTCCCAAAAGCATATCAAATATTTAAGAACACTTTTACTATATATATATTTTAACCTAGTAAGGATTTGTTACACATTTGTGTATTTGATATTTATGTGAACGTCTATTTCAGGTTGTCTAAAATCATTTAGTATTACTAATTTCATGAGATCATTACTTTTTATGCCAAACAGTATATCTTTATATATTTTATGGTTTAGACTAAAGGACCCCTGGCTGCTGGCTCAGTGGATAAGGTGCCAGCCCTATGAACCCAAAGGTTGCTGGTTTGATTCCCCAGTCAGGGCACATAACCAGATTGCAGGCCAAATCTCCAGACAAGTCTGTACCTGGAGGCAGGTGAAAGGCAACCATACATTAAGTCTGTCTCCCTCTCTGCCTCTCTCCCTTCCCCTCTCTGGAATAATAAATAAAATATTAAAAAAAAAAAGACTAAGGGAGTACCCCAGGGTTTATATTAGTTGATTATTTGTTGACTGAGTTTATTTTCCTCATATACGTATCTTTGAAGAATCAGAAAACATTACTTATATTTCTCCTTACCTTCATTTTAAGATTAGAGTTTTATTTACATTTTCCATTTAGAGCCTATTCTCTTGACCACTTTAGTATTGATTTCTAGAATTTTTCTAGCTTTATGCTGACATGTCTTTTTTACTTTACAAACACCTTGCTTCAACAAATCTTTCCAGATATTGCAATACTTTGCCTAGTTATAAGGCTAAGTGAATGTTCGCCAATTTTCTTTTTAGTGTAATTTTTATGGTTTAGTAGAAAGAGTGTCCAGGAAGTTTATAAAACTTGATGCTCTTTTATTGTTACTATAATCAGTCATGTTTACTTAGGTAAGCCTGCTAAACGCTTTGATCTAGAGCTTATTAGAAAAATAAACAAAATGAAATCAATATGCTTTATACTGCTAAAAGTTTTCAATGCTACACTTATTCTTCAGATAAACAAAAAATTCAAATCATCTACTATAAATGGTAATGGAAGGAAATTTTAGTTTGGGTGGTGAATACACAATAACACAATATGATACACAGTTGGTGTATTATAGAATCATAACCTGAAACCTATATAATTTCATTAGCCAAAATCACCCCAATCAACTTAATAACAATTTTAAAAAAGAAAAAGAAAAATGTTGTAATATTTAGCCATGAATTTAGTTATAATGTATTATGGAGTGAAGACTAAAATAATTAAAATAGTGCTTTAATATCTAACTTACAAAATAATTGTGAAACATTGTTTAAAACTTTCAAAACAAAAAAGTCATGTTAGAGATCCTCAAAAAGCCAGTAACATTTGACTAGTAAATATAAAATTATATAACAGAAAGAACATAGGAGTATAAATTAGTGCATTATTTCTCACAGTATATATGATATATAATAAGGAATATTTTGAAGTACATACTCTTTGTCAAACATTGATATAGCCCTGGCTGGTAGCACAGTGGATAAGGTGCCGGCCTGTGAACCCAAAGGTCACAGGTTCAATTCCCCAGCCAGGGCACATAACAAGGTTGCAAACCAGGTCTCCAGTCAGGTCTGTGGCTGGAGGCAGGTGAAAAGCAACCATACATTGATGTCTCTCTCCCTCTCTGCCTCTCTCCCTTCCCCTCTTTCTAAAAATAATGAAATAAAATCTTTAAAAACAAAACAAAACAAAAAACATTGATATAGGTTATTCTATGAATTAACTGATTTAATTATCCAAGAAATAGTCTCAGATAAGTAATGTACTTCTTATAAACAAGAAAGTGGAGGCAACAGATGGTTAACTAAGTCTTATTGGGTTATAAGTTATTGTGTCACATCTGATTTTAATTCAAGTGTTCTGATTCTAAAGTTGATAGGCTTATCATTTTATTAATACTTTTTAAAAAATATCATTATTAAAGCAAAAATGCACTTGTTTGACTTTAGAGTTCTTTAAGCAAATTAAGCAAATGTGTGACCATTAATGCAGAAAAATGGTGATGGAATATTATTTGAAAAAGCAAGCAATTAAAAGCACAGTGGATAAGCCACTAAAGAAAATGGTCAAAAAGAAATATACATCCTTGAAATAAATACTATGGAAATATTAGATGTTATTTCATAATATAATAGCTAAGGATATAGAGACATGTTTATGATTTGCTTTTAAAACAAAATCGCAGGTTGCCTCACAGTAGGGTAAACCTAATTTTATGTGTCTACACTGCAATATTAGCTGTGATAATCTTAAGAAAATAGAGTTTCTTTTCCTTCTCTTTTTAAAAGATTTTATTCATTATTTTCAGAGATAAGGGCAGGGAGGAAGGAAGAAAGGGAGAGAATCATCAATGTATGGTTGCCTTTCACCTGCCTACAGCTAAGGACCTGGCTGGAGACCTACCTGGCTTGCAATCTGGTTATGCGGCCTGACTGGGGAATTGAACCAGCGAACTTCAGGCTGGCAGGCTGGCACCAATCCACAGAACCACATCAGCCAGGGCAGAAAGATAGGCTTTCAGGTGATATTTTTTTCTTTCTATGTTTTGAAATTCTTAGTAAAGACTATTTTAGCCTTATAACAAATAAAATATGAATTGAAATTTTTCAATAAGGCAAACTCCAATCTTCTAATTTTTATCCAGATATCTAAGAAAGAATGTTTGTCCATAATTATGACCTTCTCAATTAATTTCGAACAGATTAACAAATTAGAAATAAAATATATTATAACTAAAAAAAAAGAAAAAGATAACACTCTGTTCAATGGAAACTAAGACCACTAAGTGGTAGAGCTGATTGTTTTCTGGTTTATCGTTTCTGACCCTACCAGATGGTGAGTTTTCTATGTGGGTTCGGGATATGTAATATGACAACATCATTTTGAATTGAAGCAATGTAGAGAAATACTTAAAGTGAATAAAGCTAAATATCATTGAGCTCATTTTATCCTTCTGTAAAAACATTGGATTTGAGATTGATACACTCTTAAATTTAGTAATAATGTTGATCAAAATTAGTCATCTGTGTATTGCTATGTTCAAAATCAACAGTAAATTGTAAAAATGATTCTTGAGGAATTAAAATCTATAGCTATAATAACTTGTTACTATATTATAAGCTATTGTTATAATTAAAATAGACCAGATATGGATTAGAAATGGTCTTAGTGATAAAAACAAAGGTAGTACTTTTTTGCACTTTTGGATCAATGTGTTACAGATATTTATAACATTAGGATCCTAAACAGAAAAATGAATTTAAAATTTTGTTGTAGTTCTGTAGTTCTATATAAAGTGTTCATTTAACTTTAACATTGTCCAGTAAGTGCAGTGAGGCATTGCCTTGCAAATAAATTATACTGAATAAAAGAATAAATAAATTAGAGGAGGTTAAATATAAAATGTACCTTCAGTCTAATGAACAGTTCACTTCTCTTCATGATTATAACAATGTGTAAGGGAGACATTAAACATGGAGTCAACCTGATTTTCCCCATTACGCCTATTACTATGATCATGGACTCTTCCTTTCGTTATGGATTCTCTTGGTCTTTGTCTAATTTTATCTTCTGGCACTATCTACCTCAAACATGAATTTCATGTATGTCATGAAAATCAAGAGGATATAATAAACCAAGAAGTGCTCCCTAAATAACATAACATCTAAGAAGTGGAGTAATGTGAAGGAGAAAAATTTCTCTGGAATTTGGTAACAATCATGAAATGTAATATGTGCAATTTTATTAAAATGGTGTAAGAAAAAATGCATTGAAAATTAATGCAAGAAGAGTGAGTAGAGAAAAAAATGTTTATATAAACTTTTGTGATATTTGTTTTTATAGGGAATAAAAAAATGAGAGCATAACTTAGGGGTGATAGATGCTAGAATAGAATACAGCTTTCTTCATCAACCACATCCTAGCTAGCCATAGTTACAGTGTTCTTTATTTATAGGGGAAACTGATTCATGAAAAGAGATTTATCTTATTCAGTTAGGTAAAAAAATTAATTTGCAACATAATTGCCCATGAATGCTTACAATATAATTATATTTTGAATTCTTCACTTTATATTATAAATCATAATTAGAGAAGTGTTTGATACTGTGAAGGACAGAAAAGATTTCATCAGAGCCCAAACACCTTATTTTCTGGAGTAGTTTTGGCAAGCCCTGCATCTTAATAGCAGGTGAAGGCCCCAGAATGACCACCTGAACTCCCATACTATTTTCATCTCTGGTTGACTCCTTTTGACCTACATTAACCTTGTCTGTGAAAACTTTCAAAAAGCCTATGGGCCAAATATAGGCCAGTGAGACATGATGCTGCATAATTTGTCATATGATCCTTATTTTGTACTTTGGAGGATAATAAATTGTGTAGTTTATCATACCCCGTTTATAATGGGCATATGCAATTTAACAAATAATATCTCTTTGGCAATACAATTTATCATCTTGGATTTTGGGTGTATTACAGCCTTATTGCAGACTACCAAGGGTTTCTGAGCATAAAAAGTTTTACTCTCTCCTCTTCTCTAATTTTTGGTTTATCTTGAGATAGCCTTACTCTTCACAAATTTGATAAACCATTTTCTTGCAAAACAGATGCTCACATCTGGCAAAACTCTGGTGAGACATAACAAGAGAAATAGAGAAAGCAAATGCAGATATAGTTAGATTTATAGATTTGTTGAACAGAATATATGTATGTTTTTTTCTGATGACATTTTCTAAATTTTCCTACTTAGATTAAAAGGCAAAAAAAAAAAAAAAAAAAAAAAAGACTTTATTTTTCATAGAGTGCCCTTCAATGGTCCTTAAATAGCCATGGCTGGTGGCTCAGTGGATAGGTGCTGGCCTGCGAACCCAAAGGTCGCTGGTTCGATTCCCAGCCAGGGCACATAACCAGGTTGCAAGCCAGGTCTGTGGCTGGAGGCAAGTGAAAAGCAACCATACATTGATGTCTTTCTCCCTCTCTCTCTTCCCTTCTGTCTGGAAATAATAAGTAAAATTAAAAAAAAAAATAGTCCTTAAATAAGTGCTCTTAATAGTCCTTGGGAACATTAATTCAGAAATCACCTAGGGTGAAAATTTATCCACTTTAATCCCAAAATTTCAGAAAGACTTGATTATTTCAAGAGGAAACCAATTTTTAAAGCAAGGAATTTTAACTGAAAAACACACACATACACACAAAACCTAAGCATTGTAAAAAATATTGAATTTTAGTTACTTTTATTCATACTGATAGATTTTTGGAAGAAATTATAATGGTTTCTGTAATCTTGAAATACACCAAAAAAAAAAAAAAAAAAAAGATGGATTGATATTGATTACAGTCCTCAAAAGATAGACAAGTAATAAAGCAAGTGTAGTGTAATGTTAGTTATAGAATCTAGGCAGTGGGGATATGACTCTTCACAGTCCAGTTCTTTCAACTTTTCTGTGTTTGTAATATTTCATTGTAAAATGTTAGAAAAATAAAGCAAAGTTGCATTCTAAAAGACATAAAGAGATTTATCTGGACAGAATTCATAATATTGATTATATTTATTGATAAATGTTCTATACTTTCTTATGTCTACACACACACTTCTGATTTTGCTCCATGTCTGCCACTGATTTGACTCCATGTGTGTAATTTGAGAAATCTAATGATTCTTTTCTCTAAATCCATTTCTTCTAAATGTAAAAGAAAAGCAGTAAATAAAAAGAAGAAAAGAAGCTTTAGATTTTCTCAATCAATAAAGTCTTATATAGTGATTGATTAGCAGATGAACACATGCAGCCAATGTGATTTGACTTGTCTGTTACTTGGGAAAAAAAGGTAGCTGTCCATCTTCCTCTACCATCGGGACCACTGTTGGAAAAAGGGTTGAATAAATAGAAGAGCCCATAAAAAGGCTCTAACTCAGAAACTCAACAGGCTAATTCAGAGTCAAAATCATGAATTTGGGAAATTACTTTTTTTACTTAAAAAAAGATAATTTTCTTCATTCTTATTATTCCCACCTCTCATCTACAAAGAAGCTACCATATCTATATAAAAATTTTTAATTAGTATGCCCTGTTGTATTAGATAAATTATTTACATTCTCTGAATTAAAATTTTAAAATAGAGAGGTAAAAATAAAGCAAAATATAATTTCACCAGAGACTATCATTTTTCCATTTTAGAAGTTCATCTGTCCACATTCTATGTATTTATGCATTTATAAAATAACTATAATTTATTGCATCTCACCTTTTTTGTTGTTGTTGTTGTTGGTTAATGCATATCAGAGAATATGCAACAATGAGATACATTTTAAGATGGAAATTGTGCATGGTGTGAAAGGAATCCATTTAAACTCAATTAAGCAATAATTTTTAGAAAGCTGGTCTATTTCAAAACATAAATGAATTTGTTACCTATAATTGGAGATGTAATTTTTAATTTTTGCAACTTATATTTAACTTTCTGGGAATTGCCTTCCTTCATATTACATGTAAATCAATAATGCAACATTCATATACCTGATTTACTTTAGCCACATCATACACATATGTATATCTTTGGCTACTTTTTACTTTTTACTTTTATCTTTTTAAAGATTTTATTCATTATTTTCAGAGATATGGGAAGGGAAGGAGGAAGAAAGGGAGAGAAGAATTAACATATGGTTGCTTTTCACCTGCCTCCAGCTAAGGACCTGGCTGGAGACCTGGCTTGCAACCTGGTTATGTGCCCTGACTGGTAATTGAACCAAGTATCCTTTGTGTGGCTTGTTATGAGCCACACTAGCCAGGGCTTACTTTTTAAAATAATTTGTTTATAACAAATTCCTTGAAGTAAAAATGTATATTAAAATAGAATATATGTTTATAAAAATCTGATTTCAAAAATTTAATTACACTATAAATTCATTCCTATTACTTCCTTGCATAGCCATCACTGGCTATTACCCATATTTTTTGTTTGTACTAAAAGACAATGTTCTTCAAAAACTTGAAGTAAAAAAAAAAAATATATATATATATATATATATATATATATATATATTCATGCTACAATTCAGGTGCAAAACATTTAGTTATCATATTTTTAGTTTATGACACTCTATCTTTCTTGCTTCAGGGAATTTTTTTCATTCTCTTCTTTTTACCTTTAATTTAATTTATTTATCCTCCCTTTCCCTATTCTCCCATCCACTTACCTTTATAATATTTATGTTTCTTTTTGTTTCCTTTTTGTTCCTTTTTGTGTGTGCATGCTGTTTTAATATATATTCTGTTGATTTTCTGCTTTTCTATTTAGCATTATATTATTTAGACCTATGATTATTTGTTCACATTTTTATTATCTATGTATCTAAATGCTACGCATCATAGTGAAATCCCACCCTCTTCTATCCACAAAGTTTCCTTGTGTTGGAGCCAAGGTCACACCTACAGCCTGGCATTTCGAGTAATGTCATGACAGGTATCTTCACATAGGCCCTGCTGTGAAGTTTTGTGAGGATTTCTCTGGGACATATGCTCAGGTATGATGTGCCTACTCCTAAACTAGGGTTGGTGGCTGCATCCACCTTCCCACCAGCAGCGCATGGAGCCACATGGATCCACACCTCCAGCCATTGCAAATTGCCGTTCTCATGGGTGTGGAAAAGCAGTAGAGTGACTGCTTCCTCTTACAACAAATCAGGAAAGTAATAGCCATCTAAATGAGTTAACAAAAGAAAACCCTTACCTAGCCCATGGTAAGTGCTCAAAAATTAGCCATCATTACTAATACTATTGGTTCTCATTGTTACAAACAATTACAAAGATAAACAGAAAAACCTGCAGCATAAATAACAACAAAAAAATAATAAGCAAGTTCCCTTCTTCTTATTCCAAGTAGAAATGATTTTGCTCATGTCAGCATTTCCTGCTGATCAAGATTTAACATTCTAAATATTTTGTATTACCCATATCCCATTTAAAATAACTCATTGAGGCCATTTCTGACATTATTACCAGACTTAGCTTTACATCTGTATTTGAAACACTGATGTTAATGCCACAGTTTCTTATTTAGACTAATCTTCCTTTCATTTCTTAACATTGAGAAAGGCCAAATTAATACAGTTGGGAAAATGCCTAACTGGAAAAAGATTAAAGATTTAGAAATAGATAAATGGTTCTGACACAATTAGCAAAATGCCTAAAGTCACCTTTTCTTGAGGTATTTAAAATGGTAGCTTTATATCATTTTGCTCAAGGCTACAAACATATTTAGGTTAATATTGAAGTGTTTCACTTATTAGAATTGTTATGCTATAGATTTAAGATAATATTATGAGAAATATTGAGAAAATGTTAACATATCTCATTTCTTAAAAATTTGCTTTCCCATCTTTTCATATTATTGCAACTTTCAAATGTCTAGTTTTAAGTTTCTATTTCTCTAATAAAAAATCAGACAAGAATTAATTTAATGTAGTGACTCAATAAAGGGTGACAACCTACGTATGACTTGAATGAATTTGAGAGATGGATTTTGAGGAAACAATGTTTTAAGTTAAAATGCCACTATCAGGAACAATTTAAATATACTTAAAAGTTATTTACATTCTTTTATATTAAATCCCAATTGTCCACCTGTTATTCTTTTGTGTAATATTTTTACTGCATAACCAAGGCAGAAGGTACCTATTTGGTGTCTCCCATCATGGAAGGGGAACTGAAATACACTTGCTGCTACAGAATCTATCCAGCAGACAAAGGCCAATTCCATTATTTTTCTGACCACAAGGAGAAAATTTCAGATACTAATGGAGAGATGTTGATCAGAGAATTGAACAGGAAAGTTTTGGTTTTTTTTCTATAGAATATAAAATTATATCAGATCTTTTTATTTTCTGTTTTCTTCTACCATTACTACTATTTTGAAAACCACTCTATTCCTTTTCTAGTTGTTTCTCCTAAAATATTAACTGTAAAACATTTCATTTAAATTTTATTCCTCTCTACTCTTAGGGATTTTTCCCATTTGCCATATTAAAACATCTAAAATTCAATTGCATATTTTCATTTTAAAATACGGTTTTTGTAATCAATATGTATTTAATAAAAATGTATTAGTAATTTCTTTGCTTTAGTGATTTTTTGAGGGAATATTTTAGTGAGGTAAATTTCCTGCATCCTTCTTTGTCTGAATATTCTTTTACTCCCACTTTTGAATGATCTTTGACCAGGTTGAGAATTCTTGGATCAGCACTTTGAAGATTTTGTTCCTTTATCTTTCTACATTCAATATTGCTTTTAAGTCTGCAGTTAGTGAATCTTTTTTCTTTGGAGGTGGACCTGCTTTATTTTTCTTAGACAGTGGTATTTTCTGAGATTTCTCTTTATATTTTTGTCTTGAAAATTTATTACATATCTATTAAACTGTGTTACCATTTTGCTATTATTTTCTGAACTATTACATACATTTTCTCTCTTCCTTTCCCCACAGTTCTATTGAAAATTCAAGATATTTTGACTCTGCTCTTCACATACCTATTTTTCTTTTAGGCTTCCCATTTCTTCATCCTTTGGGTCAGATATTTTAGGGCATTTCTCCAGCTCAATATTGAATCTTAGAGTTCTTAGTCCACCAAACATTCACTTTATATGTGAAACTGGTTTTCTGTTTAGCTTTCTGAGAATGTTTTATATTATTCTCAACATTCGGCAATGTGAAAAAACTGCCCTGTGTGCTAGTGCCTAATGTTTTCTCTCTTTCACTTTGTGAGGATATAACTTGAGTTTCAGAGAAAAATAGAAAGAAAATAAAATTGATTTTATTGTCAAAATACAATCCATTGCATATCTTGACATTCAACCAATGACTGTCACCTACAGTTACGTCAAGTCACTGCTCTGTGCATTTAGGATTCATTACTGAACAAACAGGAAAGAAATCCTTGTCTTCCTGAAGGCATTCTAGTATCTTTTCTAGTTTTTTCCTAATATATTTTCCATGCCAATAAACTCATTTCGTAATATGGAAGCTTTTTAAAAAAGATTTTATTTATTTATGTTTAAAGAGAAGAGAAATGAGAGAGAGAGAGGGAGAGAAACATCAATGTGTGGTTGCCTATCACATACCCACAACCAGGGACCTGGCCTGCAACCCAGGCATATGTCCTAACTAGGAATCAAACCAGTGATCTTTTGTTTCACAGGCCAGTTCTCAATCCAGTGAGCCACACGAGCCAGGGCTAATCTGGAATTTTCTTGGCATTAATATAAAACTATTCATTTTGTGTTTATTAACTGCATATTCATATATATCACTATACAATATTTTAGGAGGCTACAAAGATCGTGAAAGGAAAATAAGATGCCGTATCAGAAGCTCAAAAACAGTATATCTGATATCTGTAGTAAAAAAAATCACGTGTATATTGATTTAGAAATTTTAGAACAAATTTATATGTTCAATCTTAGTTATATTGTCATATGTTTAATAAAATAAACACAAATTATAAACCTTATAAGCATACTAAAAATATAACTAACTAAATAAATAAATAATGGCCCTGGCTGGTGTGGCTCAGTAGATTGAGTCCCACTTGTGAACCAAGGGTTGCCAGTTTGATTCCTAGTCAGGGCCCACACCTGGGTTGCCGGCCAGATCCCTGGTTGGGGACACATGCAGGGCAACCACACATTGATGTTTCTCTCCCTCTTTTTCTAAGAAAAAAAAAATATTAATGATATAACATGGCCTCAAACCTTAGTTTTCCATGTCCCAGACTTTTGGATTCTAATAATATGTCTGACAAAGTATTTTCAAATGTCCATTGAGTATTTTGGGAATTGTTACAGTTTATGACACCCACCCTCACCTTCCAAGATCCCTGTTACCTATGCTTTGCTGAAGGAACCTCTTCTTCCCAATCCAGTTCCAACACAATGACTTCTACCACCTGGGGCTTGCAACTTGTATACTCCAGGTCCACTGAAATATGTACCGTGCCCTCTAAACCCTTAATGATATTGTAAATTATTAAGAGTCTAATGTTATAAACTAACCTGTGCTAATGTGGTAGGGTTACAAAAGCAACTATTGAAGCATACTAACATAGAGCTTCCGGATACAGTGCTCTTGTCTTTCAGACTCTAATCTAAGAGTGACAAATTTAGGGAAATACTGAATCATGCTGTTTTTCCCAGTTAATGCAGAAGATATCTTCAGAACAGAACAAAATGGCCTTGTGGTTTTTTATTATTTAATAATAATAATAATAAGTGTACTAAGATATATTTACTGGTAAGACATTGAAATGAAATAAAATTATTTAAGTCTATACCTTAACATATGAAGGTTCATTCAGAACCATTAAGAAGATCTCTCATCTATTATCTATCCATTGATATCATCTACCTATCATCTACCTATCATCTATCTATCTATCTATCTATCACCTGCATCACCTATTATTTGTAAGAGGTATTCGATCTCACTAAGTTGGAGGAAGTGGTTAAGCAGTGTCCGTAAATCTGCTGTCTTAGTGCCTGATGATAGATCTTGATTCCCCAGGGCAGGTAGTGGATAGATGTAATGTAGGCACAAGCAAGGAAAAGCTGGAATCTACAAGAATGCTCTGAAGCCCACTAAGACAAACTAACATCATTTTAGTGTTTATTGCCTCTGACCTTGATGGTGGTACTCTTGTCCTTCAGGGGCTCAGGTTCTTTATAACTGAGCTAAGCATACACACCTGGCTCAGGTGTCAACCAACCCCGCTTTATCTCTTCTCTATAAATGTCTTACAACATTCCCTTTTTTGGTCCACTATAATTTGAAAGGTACAGTAAAGGAAATTCTGGGAAATTTAATTCAGGGTAGCCAATTTACACATTACAAAGTCACCACACATAGCATTCTTCATTGATACACATTATGCTAGTTCTACTGCATTTTCCTATGTTCAGAAGTAGCTTAAGCGACATTCATAAAATTAGGTCACATTACATATCTGAGGCTACTAGCATTCCCATAACTTGGAAAGTAAGCTAGGAGATGAGACCAGGCATTAAAATGGTTAATTTGATTTAATAATCAAAGCATTTTCATTTTTTACTGAGGTCATTAGCAGAATAGGTGATTTAATCATTAATATAGGCAAGCTAAGAAAAATTTTTGAAACTTTAGTGCTAATTTATCCTCAGATAAATAATTAGCAGGTGATTTAAAAATCAGCTCTTCAAACTTAATTAATTTCTATAATTCAAGGAAACACTCAAAGCATAGCACATCTAGAATTTTGACCTCAAAATATTCACACAAATAAATTGCCTGTCATTTCTGATTGCAGTATTTTTTTTCAATGTATGATTGCCTTTCACCTGCCTCTAGCTAAGGACCTGGCTGGAGATTTGGCTTGCAACCTGGTTATGTGCTCTGGCTGGGAATCAAACCAGCAACCTTTGTGTTCAAAGGCCAGCACCAATCCACTGAGCCACATTAGCCAGGGCATTGATTGCAGTATTTTATTTGCTCTTTATTTATTGTGTTATTTTAAAAATTATATTCATCATCATCACCCAAACATACAGCAAAAGTAGCATTTTCCAGTGTATACTCAAGAAGAGTATTTGGAAATAAATTATTTACTCCTATATTATAATTAGATCTACAATCCTCTCAGTCACTTAAGAAACATTAAAATTACCCTTAAGCCCTGGCTGGTAGCGCAGTAGATAAGGCACCGGCCTGCAAACCCAAAGGTCACAGGTTCAATTCCTCAACCAGGGCACATAACACGGTTGCAAACCAGGTCTCCAGTCAGATCTGTGGCTGGAGGCAGGTGAAAAGCAGCCATACATTGATGTCTCTGCCTCTCTTCCTTCCCCCCTTTCTAGAAATGATTAAATAAAATCTTTAAAAATAAGTAAATAAATAAATAAATAATAAATAAAATTACCCTTATAGTTAAAATAAATAATAGAGACAGAACTTTGTATTCCTATGTTTAATTTCAGAAAAAAAAAATAAAGCAATATAAAAGGGATTTGGATAGCAGTATATATGAATTAAAAGCTAAAATATAAGAATATAAAAGTTGATGCTAATTTTTCAAGTCAAAGTCAAAGGGATGTGAACAAAGGATGCAGTGTTTAAATATATTGCCACTTCTTGGCTATTTTGCTATTTAAAATATTTCAAATACATTAAAAACACAAAGTAGAAAATAAAATTTATCAATAAGCCATCCAAATAATAAGTATTGATTGATAAAGTGAGTAGTTAAAGAAAGGTTAGATATATCAATGGATGATTAGGTAGATAAGATGATAGATAAATAGATAGATAATAGATAGATTTGAAGTGGGTATTAATCCACCCTTTTATTACATCCCTTAGAAGTAATAAATATTAGTAGTTTGCTGTATCTTCAGGATTTGCTTTACCTACCCTGGTGTTCATGATTGCATGCACAAATGAGTAAATACATAAACATATTTTTTTTAACTAAAATGGAATTAGGTTTTAGAAAATATTTCCCTCTTCCTATTCCATGGACACTATTCCTAGTATGCAATAAGGTATATCACATTCTTTTCTGATACTTCTATAATATTACATTACATGAGCACACACCATAATTCACTTAACCAGTTTCCTAATTCTGTACATTTAAGTTGTTTCCTTTTTGTTGTTTATTTTACTGTGTAAAAATTTTACAGGGAATTTCTTTCTTTCTTTATTTCTTTTTAATACATACCTGAGGATACATTTATTGATTTTAGAGAGAGTGATGGAGAGAAACATTGATGTGAGAAACATCAATCAGTTGCCTCCCTTAAGCACATGGCTTGATCCAACACACAACCTACTATCTATTTTTGCTTCCCAATAGTTTTGTTTTCTTGTTCCCACCCCTCACCACCCCCCCAACTCAACACACACACAAACACTCTGCTCCTGTAGTTAGTGCAATTTCCTTTACTCTTCATTTTCAATGTCTCCCTGTACTCTGGATACTCCAAACATGCACTGATTCTTGTATGTTAAGCAAAACAAACTTTCTGTAGCCCCCATTGTCTTCTAGAATTTTTTTCTTCTCTCCTTTTATCAAAACTTTCTTCATGCAGTTCCTCATCTTCCATTCACTTTTATTTTATTATAATAAAATATACATAATGTAAGCTATACCTTCTTAATCAATTTTAAGTGTACAGTTAGGTAGCATTAAATATGTTCATATTGTTGTATAATAGAACTTTTTTCTGTACCATTTAAACAATTACTCCCTAACCCCCCACCCAGTTAGCTTCTGGCAATCACCATTCAACACCCTATCTATGAATTTGATAATTCTAGGTAACGGATATAACTGGAATCATATGCTATTTGTTGTTTTATGCTTGACTTATTTCATTTTTATAACATCTTCAAGATGTCAATGTTGTAGCATATATTAGAATTTCACTCCTAATTAATGCTCACTAATATTTCATTTATGTATGTACATTTTTTATTCCATTCATCCATTGATGAATATTTGGGTTTCTTCTGTAAGGTCTACTGTAGATAATGCTATACTATGAACATGGATGTACAAATGCCCTGCTATCAATTCTTTCTGGTATATGTGTAATTTTCATAGGAGCCATCATTCTATTTTCCATAGCAACTACACCATTTTGCAATAAGGTCCTCTTTGTGCATATTTTATGTCTGAATTATATAGTGTATATGGTATTAAGATTGTAAAATTTTGTGTAATGGTATATGTTACAAGTTCTATTTATAACTCCTGGGCTACCTATTATTTTACACATTGTCAGCATTTTCTTTTTTATTAATCATTATTATACTTTTGGTGCAATGGCAGAAGATAAATTTTGCAGAAATGTTCCTGAAAAAATATTTGCCCTCTTTATGTTGTTATTTATGTTAAGAAATATGTTTTCTAAAACTGTCTTATGCTATATGAAACAGGATTCTAGAATATTATCCAACATTACAGGGTGCAATATAAATCCTATGTGCCTGGATTTCATTTATTATTTCCTTCATTCTTGGATCTTAGAATACAATATTACATAAAGAAGTTGCTCAATAGCCCTGGTAGGGTGGCTCAGTTGGGCAGTGTTATTCTATTCTTCAGAACCATTGCAGGTTTGATTCCCAGTAAGAGAATAACCTAGGTTGCAGGTTCAATCCCCAATCCCCAGACAGGGCACTTACTAAGGTCAGCAGATTGATGTTTTTTCTCTCACATCCATCTCTCTCACTCTCTAAAAGGCAATAAACATATCCTTGGGTAAGGATTAAAAACAAAGTTGATTAGTAAATATTTGTTAAATTTGAATTGGTTAATTCTGCATTTTATGCTTCATCATCTATGGTTTAGCTGTGGTTGCATGAAAATCAAACTACAGCATTTTGGATGAGTTTAGTCACAATATTTTTCTTAGCTTTTTTCCCTCTGGGGTATGAAAGGGAAGATTAATGCTTCCCAAAATGTGGCATGTGTCAAATTATCTCCTATAGTAGATATTTGAATAAAATCCTGGTGATATTTTACCCTGTTCTCATAAAAAATACTTAAAAAATCAGCATTCAATTGTTATTCTTTAGGGGAGATATTTTGGATGGTAATTATAATAGTTAAAAGCTAGATGTATCTAGGAATATATTGTAAAAATATTTTAACAATGCATGCCCATAAATTGAGTCATATCATGTTCTAGAGACTCTAAAATGAGTAATTTATGACCTCAGTAGCATGGTTTTCATATGAAGAATGAGACTTTGTCTTAAATTTAAAAATCACCACAGAAATAATAAACATCTTTAGACATCATTAAATACAGATTGAGGAAATAACTGATTAAGAATATTGTGAGAAATAAATTTAAAAATACATAAAACCTTCATAAAAAGGTAACATGACTTGTTTTATTTAGTGAAGTGAAAATAGAATTTAATTCTAACCCCTTGAGCAATTGTGAATTCATTTAGTTCCTTGGTCTAGGCTTTTTAAAAGATGTTATTGGTTGATTGCTTGATTGATTGATAGAGGAGGGGAGGGAGAAAGAGAGGGAGAGAAACATCAATGTTAAGAGAGAAACATCATTTGTTTGACTCTGGTACTTGCCCCAGCTGGGAACCAAACCAAGGACCAAACCCACAACCCAAGCATGTGCCTTGACCGCAAATTAAACCTGAGACTTTTTGGTTTGTAGGACAACATCCAAGCAACAGAGTCATATTAGCCAGGGCTGTCTAGGCTTTTTTTTCTCATGGAAGTACATATCTACATGATTAAAAAGAATTGATCTTCCTAATCTAGCAAAATAGTGCACCTGATATAAAAATGTTTCCCCAGTAAACATCACCCATAGATTTTTTAATAAAATGTTGCAAAGAAATAGATATACATAAGCTAAGAAATATGTTCAAGAATACTCACAGCAACATTGTTGTAAAAAAAAAAAAAAAAAAGACCCTAAATTTTATCAACAGAAGAATGAATGGATAACATGTAATAATCATTGCATGGAATGGTATACAATAATAAAAATCAGTAAAACAATGTTACATGCACCCATTCATCTAAATGGATGAATCATATACAAGGTCTGTGTGGAAAAAAATCTAGCCATTGTTAATATAATGTGAGCAATTTGCATGACATTGATCATGTCCCCCAGCCAAGGAGAGTGGACTGGAATGCAACACATGAACAATGATGACTTCACTATACTAGTCAGTGGGGGTTGGTAGTTGCCATTGAGTGAGCATGTGTACTGTGTGGCTGTTGAATTCATAGTAACTGAGCAAGTAGAGCAATAAATATGCATCAGATTTTGTATTAAGCTTGAACATTCCTCTGCGGAAACTATTCAGATGATTATGATTCAGAGGGCTTTCAGGAATGATTCAATGAGTACAGCACAAATAAAAGCATGGCACAAATGCTTCAAAGATGGCCAAGAGTCTGTTGAAAGAGATCCACATTCTGGAAGGCCTGCAACAAGCAGAACACCTGTCGAACACATACCAGCTGCAATCAACAAACATTGATGACTAACAGTGCGAGAACTAGAAGCTGATACGAGGATTCCAAAAAATACTGTATCCAAGATTTTGACACAGGATCTTGGCATGAAATGTGTCATAGAAATATTTGTTCCATAGTTTCTGCTACAAGAACAGAGGAACATGTGTTGCAGCTGGGGGAACTGTGTGAGGTCCCCAGGTGTCTACTTTGAAGGTGACTGAGATATCATTGTCCTGTGTACAATGTTTCTTGTATCTTGTATCTTCTTCAATGTCTCTATTTTCAATATTACATGTCTGGATACTTCCTGAACAGACCTTGTTATTAAAATATAGAGGAAAATCAAACAAGTTGTAGAAAAGGGGAGAAATGGGATAAATGTAATACTACAACAACAATAAATTAATTTAAAAAAAGAAAAAAAAACTAACAAGGGAAGAACAGTGAAGAAACTGAGAAGGTCCCAGAATGTATCCAGCATCTACAAAACAATTTAAGTTTCTCAGTCAAGATGTTGCAAATGGTGATGAATAAACCATGTTTCTTTGTTTAAAAAAAAACTTTAAAAATATGCAAAACTATGCATACTTATGTACATGTGAATATATATGTGCATCCATATATATATATATATATTTGTATACATATGCATATATATGAAGATGATTCAATAAATAATGGAAAACATCAAATTCAGATTAGTTTACATTTTAAGTTAGTGAAATTAGTCAATACCTTACTGTGAGGAATGAAGGAAATGCCAAGGAGAAATAAGTCAGGGGTTTGAGTTATATTATATTTATAATACCATATTTCTTATATTTTCAAGTCATATTTTCATATTCCCAAAAATTTCTTATGTATTTTATAATACTATTTAAATAAAATTATTAAATAATAAATACAATTTCTTACAGCTACAAGGTAGTCTTCTCTTCCTTACTTGCAGTCATCAAGATAGGAAATACAATGTTTTGGTTAATTCTCATCAACTATAATTGATTACAGGAGGGAAAAAATAGCAATAAAGTAATATTTGACCTCACACAGACTATGGTCAATCTTCCCATTAGCTACACTTCAATCATAGCTCTTAAGTGTAACTCAGAAGATCCTTCACTCTTTGGCCCTTATCTGACTGGTTAGACTCTTTCTCCACTTAACCCAATGTTGCACCAAATAATCAGTCTTCAGGTCACATACTTACATATATATACTCGGTCATTTTACATAAGATGCTTCTTTGGGTTGAGATGCCTTGTTCTTCTTGGTTAAAATAATCCTACATCCTTCAAAAAACACAATCTTTGCAGGGGGCAGGTGTAGATTTTATTACTGAGAGCTCAAGAATGGCTACTCTTTCCTCTGAGCACCGACCACCTTTGATTTATGTCTCCGTTCTAATGTTGCTCCAGTCACATGCTGCCCTGCTCTCATCTCTGTTAATGTCTATTTCTTCTATTTTAACTAAAATGTGAGACTCTAAGGAGCAAGAGGGATGATTCAGAGTCTTTAATGCTAGGAATTTGAGGACATAATTAACATAGGATCTAACAGTGAATTCTCACAATTAATTTTTGTGCCATGGCATTCTGAGAATGGATTCTAATATTTCTAAATATTTGATGGGTAAAAGAGTACTTAATCTGAAAATATAAGTAGTTTTTGCTTTATCTTAATAAAAAGTATTTACTTTTTTAGAAAAAATTTACTGATTTACAAAATAATTTTTTTAATGTTTTTATTTTTGGTCAAAACAAAACAAAACACTTCCTTCTGAACTGAAAGGTAACAGACTTGCAGCATAGTGGTGGGGTGGGAACCAGACATGGAGTGAGCACTATAAACTCTTATCTTGTACAAGGGAGGCTTGTCCAGAAAGTATCAAGCCAATCCTCAGTATAATTAAAACAATTTGCCCTGCTGATACTTTTGGGACAGACCTCATATGTCAGAGCAGGTTTCAGTTTGCTTTTCTGGGCTGTATTTTTCTTTTTCAATTTTAAGTCAATTGGTAAATTCAAAAATAATACAGCATAAAGTTATTTACATGGGAGAATATGATTAATTTGAAACATAATAATAAACAGAAATTCTGGAAGAGTTGGTGATAAAAACAGAAGGTAACATTTTTAAATGTCTAGAACTATTGCTAGAATATCTTGCAAAAATTGTAAATCCACCACCCATATAGATTTGTGGAAATCATAACTGTTCCTTTGGGTTTTCCTAAACTTACATGAGCAAGAGAAATTAGTAGAAGAATGAACCTTCCACAACCCAGAAGATGGCAAAGGGGACTTTATTTTAAATTCTCAGCTTGTGAGGTCTGAGAAAAACATGTGCCTACAATTGAGTCCATAATTGAATGGTGAAAAAAATTAAACTTTTTTTTTCTTTTTTTTTTTTACAATGGTATCAATAAATTTTGGAGTGAACTTAAAAAAAACTCACGGCCTTGTCTGGTAGCACAGTGGATAAGGCACCGGCCTGTGAACCCAAAGGTCGCTGGCTCCATTCCCCAGCCAAGGCACATAACCAGGTTGCAAGCTAGGTCTCCAGTCAGGTCCATGGCTAGAGGAAGGTGAAAGGCAACCATACATTTACATCTCTCTCCCTCTCTGCCTCTCTCCCTTCCCCTATCGCTGAAAATAATAAACAAAATCTTTCAAAACAAATAATAAGATACAAAATAAATAAAAAGATTCTCACAACGACATTAAGTAATGATCTTTGTATCTATCCGTACACACATTATTCCTTTTAGTAATTATAGCCTAGGAAGAATGCTACCTATTTTGTTACCCTTTAGTTTCCCTACAGCAGGAACTTCATATACCAGTTCTCATTAAGATATAAAATAAACAAATTTCAGCACAAATAGAGAAGACCATAATAGAGAAGACCATAAACCATATGAGTCATTAAGTGCTATTTCTTACATAGACTTGAAGAAAAGTGTGTTTTGGTCATCTCTATTTTTACTTCTATGAAAAATGAAGTTTAAAGAGATTATATTATATGCCCGAAATAATCACTGCCTCTTAGAGGCCAGGTGGGAGTTAATCTCATGTCTGCTATTCCAGATTCATCCTCTTCCCTTTGTACCACACTGTGCCTCCCTCTAGGTTCAAAGAGGAAAACTTTTTAGACAAGCTATTTCCCTCCAGCCATCCAACACAGGCTTATTCTGGCCCCTCGTTTGTGTGGCATTTTATTGTACCTCTCAATTTATCAACATCCAAAGTTGGTCTAAGCTTATATTTCCTGAAGCCCTTCAGCCACTGAGGAAATAATAGTTTTCATGTTTTAAAAGTATTGCTTCCCACTCCAAGGTAAGTTGCCCTGTGTTCTACTTCACACTGAAGACCAAATAGCAAGGGTTTGACTCCTGTGGATTCCTCAGCTCACAAGCTCACTCTCATGCTGCTTTCTGCCTCTTAACCTGATTTATTTTTTGAACATGATCCACTCATATTAACTCTTGACTCTTTGAAACGGAATAGTATGAAACATAGTTACTAGCAGCAATGACTTGAGACCTTAAACTAAAAGCTCTGTTTTCTTTTACTTTTCCATCCTCTACTCTGGCTTTTAAGAGGGGAGACACTAAATTACACTAAAATAAACCCTATTAACCTAGAATCTGGTGCATGGCATGATAATCATTTAAGTAAACAAGATGAATATATTTATTTTGTCTTTCTTGTAGTACATACACAAAGCAAACCCTGTGAAAGAAGCCTTCTGAGAAAGAAGATTGTCTCAAAGATGAAATGCAGATAGGAATATTTCCCTCTCTTCCAAAATCTTCTTGTGAAGAAGAGCTTTAATAAGTATTTCTCCCAATATAAGTGATGGCCCTAAAAATGTTCTTCAAAGTTCAGTAGTTTTTCTAGGGTTAGAGCCACTTCTTGCGTGGAAAACCTGAATGGCTGGAGTTTAAAGAAGTACCTCATGGTGTGTTGTGCTGTATTTTTGTATGGTCATGGTTCAGAGCAGGCAACAAAAATAAGTTCTGGGCAGTTCCCATCATGTAATGTAACAGACAGAGAGTTTAGTAGAGGCACTGGAAGAAATACAATATCAGAAACTTACCAAATTAAAAACACACAAAAGGTGACACACTTATATAAATAAAGCACTTTTAACATTTAGGTTTTAACATAAGCCCATTGGACTATTAGTGCCATATGGGTAAGGTTTTTGTCTGATTTTCTGATTATTGAAGTCTCAATGTTTAAAATAACACTGGTTCCATATTAAATTTTCAATAAATAATTTTAAACAAATGCTTGAATTTTTGCATAGCTGATAATGACTAACAGATATCATGTTTAATAGGGGATATCATTACAAATCTTGCAAGCTATTAAGAAGCTAAATGTCTTGAACATCTTTACTTTGATAAATTTGATAACCTAGACAAAATAAATTGCTTGAAAACACAAATTTCCAAGTTTGACTCAAGACAAGTAAAATCTGAATTTTCTGGTACCTACTTAGTTAAAAAAATTAGATCTGTAGTTAAAAATCTTTACACAAAGAACTTCAGACCTATGTGGTACACTTGTAAATTTGTTAAAATATTTAAAGAAGAAAAGGTGTTACACTAATTATATATGACTTCAGAAAATAGAGATAGAGGAAATAATTTCCAATTATTTTTATTAAACTATGATAACTTAGAAACTAAAGCCTGATAGCAACAAAGAAATTTGACAGGTCATTATGTCTCAAGAATGCAAAAGAACTAAATACAAGATTTGCAAATTAAACCCAGAAATTTATAAATAGGAATAATTTCTCTTGAAAAAATGAAATTTATTCCAGCAATTAAAATTTAGTTTAACATTCAAACTTAATATAATTTACACCATTAAAAAATAAAAAGGATAACAAATTATCACATGAGCAGTTGGAGAGTATATATTTAACATATTTAACATCAATTTTTTATTTTAAAAATGTCAACAAATTGATAGTAAAAGGAAAATGTTTTCTTGATATTTTACACAATAGCTACTAAAAACCAATAGGTAGTATTATACTTAATAGTGAAGTAGTAAATGGGTCCCCTCTAAGGGAGGAATAAGCAAGAATGTCCACCATAATTTAAAAATTACAACTGTACTAGTGATCCGAAGCAGCTCAATAAGGCAATCAAAACATTAAAACATAAAAATTGAAAAATAAGTAAAATTTTAATTTTGTAGATGGTATGATTATGTAAGTAGAAAATTCAGAATCCATGAATAATTAGAAATAATAAGTAAATTTAAAATAGTTACTGAATGCCATGTCAATATAGAGAATATTGTATTTCTATATATTCACAACAAATAAAAATACTTAAGAAATAACATGGGTTAACATAATATCAAATATTATCAATTACCTCAGAATAAATTTAACAGAAATGTGTGAAACTTCATTAAAACTACAAAGTATCCTTGATGAAAATTAAAGTACCTTTAAATAAATAGAAAAAATATATTTTTTTGTTTGTGTGTGTGTATATATATATGTAAGATGTTAAATTTCCCCTGTAACCAATAAATTCAACATAATCCTCCTTAAAATTGATAGTTTTTGTGCAAGAGTTGAAAATTGAGTTGAATTTGTGGAAAAATAGAGGACTTTCCATAGCTAAAACAAACTTGAAGAAGATAAATAAGATATCAATTCTTACCATAAAGCTATAGGAAGCAAGAAAATGTGGCATGAATGTATGAATAGGAAAAACCTCTAACTGATTGTACCAGTTATTGACCATCACTTACCAGTCTCATAAGTCTATAACAATTCTCAATAAGTTTTCTGTTTGGGTTAGTAAGTTAAGAAATTCATAACACTTCTCCACAAGATCAACAGTACACATGTAGAATTTATGTACATTAAGAAAGCAAAACTATAGAACTAAAGGAGACAGATGAAGACAGTGGATCTCTGGTAGGCTCCAACAAGCTGACTGGGACACCAGCTGACATCAGTCACCAAGAGAGGACCCAGGAAGTAAAAAAAAGCACCTCTGCACAGAAGGTCACACCACTAAGACAGTAAGTTAAAGTAGACCAATACAAGAAGCAGAAACAAACAAAAAGAGTCACCTAAAATGAGGAAGCAAAGAAATAAACCCTCAAAAAAAGGAAAAAATGAATCCCCAGAAAGAGTGCAAAATAAAATAGAGGCAAGCACACTATCAGACATGGAATTAAAAATAATGATGACAGAGAAGCTAAATGAGCTTAGCAAATTCAAAGAAAACTGCAAACAACTCCAGGAAAACTACAAAGAACTCCTGGGAAACTACAAGGAACTTACTGAGAACTGTATCATCATTAAAAAGGACATAAAAAACATCAATAAGAGCCAGGAGGAAATGAATAACACAATTTCCAAATTGAAGAACACAGTAGAAAGAATCAAATGCAGGATAGAGAAAACAGAGGATTGGAACAGAGAGCTGGAGGTAATTGTAGAAAAAATTCCCAGGTAGTGCTACAAAATGAAAAAGACTGAAAAAGAATGAAGAGGTTTTAAGAGAGCTGAAGGACAACATAAAACGTAAAAATGTCCATATCATTGGGATACCAGAATGAGAAGGAAAGGAACAAGGGATAGAAAATCTGTTTGAAAAAGTAATGACAGAAAACTTCCCTAACTTGAGGAGAGAAAGTCATGCAAGTGCAGGAAGCACAGAGGGTGCCAGTGAAGATGAACCCAAACAGGCCCATTCCAAGACACATTATAATTAAAATGGCAAAATTTGCCCTGGCTGGTGGCACAGTGAATAAGGCGCCAGCCTGCAAACCCAAAGGTTGCTGGTTTGATTCCCAGCCAGGGTACATAACCAGGTTGCAAGCTAGGTCTCCAGTCAGGTCTGTAGCTGGAGGCAGGTGCAAGGCAACCATATATTGATGTCTCCCTCCTTCTCTGCCTCACTCTCCCTTCCCCTCTCTCTAAAAATTAATAAATAAAATCTTTTAAAAAATAATAAATAAAATAAAATAAAATGGTAAATTTCAAAGATAAAGAAAGAATCCCAAAAGCAGCAAGAGAGAAACAGCTAATAACATACAAGGGGGCTCCAATAAAGTTATCAGCTGATTTCTCAACAGAAACAACAAGTCAGAAGGAAATGGCAAACAATATTCCAAACAATGAAAAACTAAGGTCTACAACCAAGACTACTCTACCCAGTAAGGTTCTCATTCAAAATGGAAGGTGAAATAAGAAGTTTTCCAGACAAAAGAAGTCTAAAAGAATACATCTCCACCAAACCAGTATTTCAAGAGATGCTAAAGGGTCTGCTTGAAGATGAAGAAAAAAGAAAGACAGAGAGGAACACAAGTACAAAGGGAAATATGAATAATGAATAAGTGCCTATCAATAATAATAATAAAGGTAAGTGGATTAAATGCACCAATCAAAAGACTTAGGGTCAGTAGATAAGGCACCGGCCTGTGAACCCAAAGATCACTGGTTTGATTCTTTGCACATAACCAGGTTACAAGCCAGGTCTGTAGCTGGAGGCAGGTGAAAGGCAACCATACATTGATGTCTCTCCCTTCCACTCACTCTAAAAATAATAAATATAATCTTTTTTAAAAATTAAAAATATAATATGTAGAGTAACTTAATAAGAACCAACTTTAACTTATGAATGCTTTAAAATAATCTTGTTATAAATAGATCTTACTAAATAAGGCATAATTTTGCATTTTACTTGTATCTGCATTACTTCAGGTTAAGTTTTCTTAGATTGGAATTATTTCATAAGATGGGGAAACCATGTTACTTGCAATAAATTTAAAAATAGAATGCAGTTAAGGAAAACAGAAAAAGTAAGAAAGTGTGGAGGCATATTACATAGACTAAATGATATCTTTGTTATTCACTGTTACAAAATATGTGCTTGTTTGTAGGTGTATAATATATGTAGATTTTAAAGCATTTTATGTTTTAAATAGCAACCAACTGATACTTGGTTTGTTGAAAAATTAGTCAATCTTTAGGATAGAAAATAAGCTGAGAATGAAGACCAATTTGGGATGGAAGTTGCAAACTATTAAACAATATGATTCATGTACATATGCAATATATATTCTCATATTAGCATGTAAATTAGATGAGATTACTTTCAAATAGATAGTGGAAGTACACATTTCTAGTTATGAAGGCCCCAAATTGGGATGTTTGGAAAAAGGTATTAATGCTATAGTAAACTTTATAATTGAAATGTGAATGTACTTAATCTCTCAACAGGCTCTTAAATAGTTCAGTGGTTAGTTTAGGACCACATAGGAAGTCAACCACAAGTTAAAAAAATATATCTAGAATACTATTCTACAAAATTATTTAAATCCTAGGGATTTTTTATTTTTTTTACCTCTACTTAGTTGATATCATAATTTCTACTCTGTGGGGACCAGCTGAGCACAGCAGGTGCCATTATTTCTGAAGGCTTCAACTTGTAAAACACATGGATAAGTAAAACAGAGGGTATTGAAAGAAGTATTATCTGTGCACAGTCAAAAAATATAATAAAAATCAAAATTAATCTACTAGTTAAGATGAAAAACTCCAAAAATAACAAGTTGTAGTTCCAGCAGCTTAAAATAAAGTTGAGTTGCAGTATTGGAAGGCATAGGAACTGACTCAGGAACCAAATTCATTTTTCACTGTGAGTTTGGCACATCTCTAGGACAGCTTTCACAAAAATGAGTTCTGCAATACACCATTTCTGTGATATATTTCATGAAAATAGCATTCTAGAGTAAAACAAGTATTAAAGAAGAAATAATGCTTCATTTACTATAATATATCTAAAATACTATCATTTAACATGTAATAACTATATAACCTAGTGGCATGTTTTAATTTTTTTGTATTAACTCTTCAAAACCCAGTATGTACTTTAAATATGTGTAAAAATATGTATGTATGTAAATGTATTTGTGCGTGTCTTTGGTAATACTGAAATTCATATTATTTTACAAAGTAATTCTTTAGCCCTGGCTGGTGGCACAGTGGATAAGGCACTGGCCTGCGAACCCAAAGGTTGCTGGTTCATCCCCAGCCAGGGTTCATAACCAGGGTGCAAGCCAGGTCTCCAGCCAGGTCTGTAGCTGGAGGCAGGTGAAAGGCAACCATACATTGATGACTCTCTCCCTCTCTGTCTCTCACCCTTCCCCTCTCTCTAAAAATAATAAATAAAATCTTTTAAAAAATTAGATGCCAAAAGATACACATTAGTTTAAAAAAAACTTTTTTTAAACAAATGAATGAGTGTAAGCATTTTGAAATATTGAAAAGTAAACTTTGTATTGATACAATTTGAGAGACTGACAGAAGGCAGTAATTAAATGGTGAATTCTCAAGATATGAAAGAAAGAAAAAGAAGTACATATTGGTGGTTACAGAATTGATAGGGAGATGTTAAGAAGAATAAAGGAAATGGAGAAGCCAAAGAACTTATATGCGTGGCACATGGACACGGACATTGCTGGAGGGAATGGGGTTATTGGGTGGAGGGGGGCAAAGGGGGAAAAATTGGGACAACTGTAATAGCAAAATGAATAAAATATATTAAAAAAAAGAAAACAAAACTACAAAAATTGGGTCAACATTAAAGATAAACCATTCAAAAATACATAAATACAAGCAGGATATAGAGTTGCACTGAAACACATTGGAAATAGAAAATGTGGCATTTAAAACAAGAGGGGGATCCCATTTTATGCCCATTAGATTGTTAAAATTTGTAAAGTGGATTATGACAGACCTTTAGGAAAACATAAGTTGCTGTGCATTGTTAATCAGATTATACAGTATAGTAAAGCAGCCATTCTCATTCTGAAGATCAATCTGTAAAATGTGGATAAATCATGTATCAGAAGATGTTACAGACCTGCTATTCTACTCCTGGTTATATTCCTAGAGAAATTCTTAAATAAAGACATAAATGTTGCCTTGGCTGATGTGGCTTTGTGGATTGATGCTGGCCTGCCAACCCAAAGGTCGCTGGTTCAATTCCTAGCCAGGGCAACATAACTAGGTTACAAGCCAGGTCTCCAGCCAGGTCTGTAGCTGGAGACAGGTGAAAGGCAACCATACATTGATGTCTCCCTCCCTCTGCCTCACTCTCCCTCTCTCTTTCTCTGAAAATAATAAATAAAATCATTTTTTAAAAGATGTTATTTATTATTTTTTCAGAAAGAAGGGCAGGGAGGGAGGAAGAAAGGGAGAGAGAAGCATCAATGTATGGTTGCCTCTCACCTGCCTCCAGCTACAGACCTGGCTGGAGACCTGGCTGGAGACCTGGCTTGCAACCTGGTTATGTGCCCTGGCTGGGGAATTGAACCATCAACCTTTGGGTTTGCAGGCCAGTGCCTTATCCACTGTGCCACCAGCCAGGACTTAAATAAATTTTTTAAAATAAAAATAACAAAAGAAAAAATAAATGTTCATCTATAAGATAGTTTGTGTTAATGAGAATCAGTAGGAAACACTCTAGATTTTTATCACTGGAGAAATAAAAAAGAAAGTAATATAATGCTATCAGATATTGGAAACAACTAAATAAATACTATAGAAAAGTATAAGTCAATCAAAAATATAATGGTAGATAATAGGAAAAGTATTACATCTATACCTCAATAGCACCTAGGAAAATTTGAAATGCATGTACATAGTTGAGAAAAAATATAATCTAACAAAAATAGATACATGTTTAACTCATTTAAATGATTGCCCATAGGTGGGAGGGGGAGAAGCTCCTGAGTGAAAATTATGGTTAAAAAAATAACTATAAAAGGAAAAGTGCCTTAAACTAATACTTGAAGCATTTCACAAAATAGGCAGTTGTATTAATTCAACTTTTTGCCTACCCACAAGCCTCAAGTTTCAAAAAGACACCAGTAATAGTCGGTCAATCAATAATGACATATCCATGCCATGATACACCAATGTATTAAATTATTGATCTCTGTGTGTATGTGTGTGTGTGTGTGTGTGTGTGTGTGTGTGTACATATATAAACAGAAAGTAAGAAACAAAACAAAACAAACAGTATGCTGGTTACCAGAGGAGAAAGGGGATGGAAAGGAAAATGAAGAGGATAAAGGGAATCAAATATATGGTGACAGGAGATTAAATCTTAGGGGGTGAGCAATATACAAGTGATGTATTATATAGAATTTTACACTTGGAAATTATATAATGTTATTAACCAATGCTATACCCAGTACATTTAATTTAAAACAGTTAAACTGACTTAATGGCTTAAAACAATGCACATGAACTATCTTAAAGTTGTGGAATAAGCTGCTTTGAACAATTTCAGCATGTGATAATAATAAAGTTTGGCTCTTCTTGGACCTGGATCAGCATAGTAGTATCTAAGAGCCAACATGGGGAAATGTTACTAACTTAGATATAATCTATATTTTTCAGATGTTCCTAAGAACACATATCCCTTTGTTAGGACACTTTCTCAGGTTTCAGGTACATGAAAAGTCTTCTTTGGATACATATACTTCTTTACTAGGAATGTCACACTAACTCACAGACTTCCATGTGTATGTACATATATGCCTGTATACATCGACATGTGAGTGCAGGTATATAAATACTTTCCTAAGTGTTATGGTTTTGTAATATCCTTAACAATATAGATTCTGTAGTTAGCCTTAGTTGAGAAAACTGAGGCACAGAAGAGTTAAGTAGCTTCCCTTTCTCCAGAATTAGTAAATGTCAGAGTCAAATTCAAACCTGAGCCTTCTGATGTCAGAGTACAAGCTCTCAAACACTGACTGGACAGCGTCTGGAAGTGTGTGACACATTCTGGTTGGTGTCTGACTCTCTAAGAGACTTTAGTTTATCCCTCAAAGTGAAATGGGGAGGCAACAGTCCAATCATGGAACACAGTTCTGTGCAGGCTTCTCAAGTATGAAGTTTTTGATAACAAAGTCTGCAGCTGAACTATCCTTTTTAACTTATCAGTAACATTACCATTTTGAAAACATTCACATTGGTATGTTTCATCTCATGAATATGCCTTGGAACTATGTGCCTTGCTTATCTTACAAGTTTCTTGATTTTTTAAATTTGACTTCTTCCAATCCTTGAAAAAAAAAAAAAAAGAAGAAGAACCCTGCCTTGCCCTGAGGCAGTGCTTGCATTTCAAAGTACTCCTTTTGCCACTTAGCTCCAGATTTGCTATCAGAGAAACTGGGAAAGAGAAAGTAAATGTTGGTATATGTATCTGTGTTATGTTTATACTTTATGCTTTTTGTGAATCTAAGCTTAAAGTTAAAAGGTATACAACGAAAGTAGTTTTTATGCTAAGAAATAAATACAAATTCACAAAAATTAGAATTTATGTTTAAGAGATACAAAAAACTATTCCATTACAAGCTGTGCTTGTTTCCTTATTTCTTTCCAGCATAGAATATCTTACTTTATTATATATATAACTATGTCATTTTATCATGAACAAGTAAAGGACTGCTTTGAACTAGAGTCTCAAGTACTGCAAAGTCTCAAATCATCTTTTCATTCATTCATACCCCTGTGCTTTCTTACCTCCTCCCAATGTGCATGCATTGAATACCTGCCTTTACTTTTCAAAAATTGGATTTTTGACAGCACTCATCTCACTTTATACCTAAGTAGTTATAATTACTATCAGTAACTTTCTAATGCCATGCTCAATTTTCTCGAGAGCATAAAAAAAGGTTATGAGTGGTTGGTTGCTTCTGGTCACATAAAGGTGTCATAAGAGGGTACACACATTAGTTCTAGTGAATGGCCAACAAACTCTAGAAGAACAGAATAGCTCTGCAAAGCATGGACACTGCACTCCCACCTACCAAGGCAGAGAATATTTTAGGACCAGAATCACATAGGAAAATTCAGGAGCTTACATTGGAGTTTGCAACAATAAGGATTAGCATTTGATTTCTTTTATATCCAATACTTTTGGAGAGAACAATCTGGCTGTAATCATTTCATAATACCAAAGTGACTTGTGTATCTTGTAATTAGGCTGGGAAGGCACTACCTTCATCAAGAGTTAGGACTTTTCTGAATGAAAACAAAACCATAAGGCATTTGGAGGGAGACAGAATAAGGATGCTGGTAATGCTTGCAATCTCTCGTGGGCATGCGAGAAACAAAAGTTTAGAGAGTGACTAGGGGTTTCTTAGGCCAGGAAGAGAAATAAACATTTCTATTTCGTTGTGTCTATTTGCATGTTAAAGGGAAGCAAGGGCTTAGAGTTATGTACAGATTTCCTCCCTTTGTGGCTAGCCTCTTCCTAACTCAATAAAAATCTGATTTCCTTAACTTTTTTCTTCAAGGGATGAGGGCTGGCTTCTTCATTTTTCAAGAACGGAAATACACATTTGGAGTCAGCATGTATTTCATGTTTCTGAGACTGTTCAAGATTTGGTCGATCTTGCTTTTTGCCCTTAGCATTTCTAGGTCCAGTATGGTTGTTTTCCCTCCATTGTTTTCTCCTGGGTGTGCAAATGAGCCACACTTTTGCCTGTATCTATCAGGGATTCAGAGGTCGTCAAAAGCCCTCCAGACAGAAACCTATTTGGCTCTTGCTGAAAGGGAGGGAACAGGTTCCTTATTGTAACTCTAACTTTCCTTTAAAACAAGGCATAACCACAAATTAGTTAAAAATCTTCATAGAATGCTTAGAAGACCCATGGTATATAACAGTCATGATGAAAAAAATGAAGATGTTTTTAAAACCAACATTACAAAGAAACATTCTAATGAGGATTGCCCTCTTCAAAGCCACTACCTGAGAGGAGACTCTCCATGTGAACAAGGCTGCCATACCTCCAAACTGGATTGATGCTCTTAGAATTACCTGAGGAGTTGGTTTATGAACCACATTAGAAAATCATTACTTTATGGTTATACCTCCTGAAGTTCCATAAAGGGAATGGGAACAACAAAGTGAAACAAATGGGGTGCGGCTTTTCCCGCCCATAAAACCAGCTAAACGGGTGAGCTTCGCATCCTACCCAGAATATTGACAGCTGAATGTCCTTTGAATATATAGTAGAAAGAAAAAATGGGTGAGTCTCAAAGAAAAGTATATGTACCCAGTTATACAGGTTTCCATAAAATCTGGCTATGTAGAAAATATGGCTTTGTAGATTATAGATGAATTTAGTATGACATATATTTACTTGTGTTTCTTGACTGGAAAGATGCCTTTGTACAATAGAATCATTAGTTGGGGCAGTGGGGAGTGAAAATCATTCTATAAGAAAGGTGATCTAGGCCCTGGCTGGTAGCACAGTGGATAAGGCGCCGGCCTGCAAACCCAAAGGTCACTGGTTGGATTCCCAGCCAGGGCACATAACCAGGTTGCAAGCCAGGTCTCCAGCCAGGTCTGTAGCTGGAGGCAGGTGAAAAGCAACCATACATTGATGTCTCTCCCCCTCTCTGCCTCTCTCCCATCCCCTCTCTCTAAAAATAATAAATAAAATATTTTTTTAAAAAAAGAAAGGTGATCTATTCCCATGTAAACAAACCTAATGACTTAATTATCATTACCCACATGGGTCACTATGGTAGTTTAGACCATCATCAGTTCTCATCTTCATTACTGCTATTCTCTCTTACCAGATCTCTGTGTCTCTGATCTGTTACCTAAAAGTATACATCTGAATATGGTACTTCCTGTTAAAATCTTACAGTGACCACCCTTTAGCTTCAACATGAAATTCCTTACTTATTATATTCAACTCCATCCCAGTTGGTCCCCTTATAGACCTTAGGTTGGTTCATCTAGTCTTGCCATATTTCCACTTTTCCTAATTGCCCTCTAGACTGATGGACTTGCCACTAGGAAAGTACTATTCTCTGCCTAGTTTCTAGAACTTCATGAATGCTTCATAATACATATTACCTGAAATCTCTATCCAAGTTTAATGTACAGAACAGCTGTCATTCTCCAGCAGTCTTGTCTTATTCTAGTATTGATATAGATACCTAATGCGCAGTATTTAAAATGCTGGTTTTAAACAATACTGCAGGCCATTACTCACTAGGCCACAATGTGTCCGATAATTCATATTATTTAAAAAGCATTTCATGGGACTCAAATGTAGGTTTTAATACCAGTTACCCTTAATTAGAGTAAGAAAGAATTTTGGCCTTCCTCTAAAACCCTTACTATGAATAGATGACTAAGCATAACTCGAACCAAAGAGTTCAAGACTTGAGAAAGAATGGCTGAATAATTCTTATGATATAGCAATAAGCCCTGCTATCTTATTTTGGTAGATAGAACACAAAGCTGGCTGCAAATAATTATATCTCTTTTTGGTATGTGCATGCAATGCCGCATCTGACACCAAAAGAAGAAGCGTTATATTCTTCTCTATAAATCCAGACTGGTCTTGTGACTGTTTTGAACAATGCAGTGTGAAGAAAAGTAACATTTGATGACTTCTGATTTTAAGGAGGCACTATGACAGTCTGGCCACTCCAGTTCTTCTGTTTTAGTGTGCTCTTGAAACCTAGCTGCCATGCAATGAGCAGCCCCAGCCACAGAGAGGGGCTATGCATATGCACCCTGATCAACAGCCCCCAAAGAGTTTCCAGAGGACAGCTAATATCAGCTACCTGCCAAGTGCAAGTGCTATCTCAAACCATGGCAGTTGGGTCAAGCTGTAAGAAGAGTGCAGCCCTTGCAAACATCAAGAGGGACAGGCAACCGTCCATTAGTGCAGAATCACAAGAGGGAATAAAATAGTTGTTCTTTTAAACCAATGTTCAGTAAGAAGAAACTGAAACCCACATCCATGTTTTTTGTTTGTTTGTTTTTTTTATTACTGCGACCTGGCATGCAAAATCATCCTTCAATTTTAAAGGGCAGTATAATTATTAACCACACTTCTTAAGTGAAACTAATACATAGCTTTTTATAAGCCAATTTATTTTTGCTTGCTTGCATTGGAACAGAGATTCATATTATACAGATGCCTGTGATGCTCATGTTACAGGTTTCGAACCCACCTCTGCCGTCAACAGTAGTACAGGTGGTGGCCCCAGTTTACCTTGAGCTGGCAGTTGGCATACGATCATAAACTGAGATTGTATGTCGTTCCTCATTCTGTTCTTACTCTTCCCTGCTTGAGGGATCTTGCTTGGCCAGGGCAGAAGCACATTTTTAACTTTCCTAAGTTGATCCTTCAACTAATGGGGCAGCTGATATTGGACAGATATTCCAATCTCCCATTGTTCAAATGAAAAATGCTGGATTAATTCATGGGATTCCTATATATCCTGGTTGAAAGATCATTGTTCATGGTAGCATCCCAGTGCACTTCCATTGACTTTTCCTGGTCCATTCCCCACATTCTCTCACTCCTGCTCACCAGCTCCTCTCAAAAATCCTTGTCTCGTTAGAAAATCTCCCAAATCCTCATCTCAGACACTGTTTTCAGGGGAGGCCAAATGAATATAGTTACTTAGAAGCTAATGTGGACTGATGTTTGTGTTTACTCCAAATTTAAGTTAGAGTCCTAACCTCTACTGTAGCTGTATTTGGAGATAGGTTTTCTAAGGAAGTTAATTAAGGTTAAATGAAGTCATAAAGGTGGGGCTCCAACCTAATAGGAATGTTCATATAAAAAGAAACAGGCGCCAAAGATCTCACTCTCCTTCTCTGCGCTCATACACCAAGGAATGTGAGGCTATATGAGGATGGAGTATTTATTCTATTTCTATCTCCCTTAGTCCCTGTAGATTTGTCTTGATGGTTTTGACCAGGGTCTTTTTTTCCTTGGGCCACTGTTAAACAGAAGGTTGTTTCATAATCTCTCTCTTCTCTTACACCTGAGAAAAGCACATAGCCCTCATGAGGCTTTCTGAGTGATTTTGCTGCTGGCAACACTCATAATATAACTTTAAGATACAAGAAGATTCGCTTTACTGAATTTTTACTTCATAAGTGTGTTTATGGTATTTTTAAGGCTAGTCACAGCTCACTTTTGTTCTTTCATCAGTTTTGCCCTCATTGCTTTCTTTCTCTTTCAAAAAAGATGAAAGTTGTTACATTAGCTCTTTGGTCTCATGGGAGATGTTTTCATATTCACTGTTGTAGTTATTAAGAAAACTCTGAGATCATTTTGCATGGTGAGATTTAGGTCAAATAATATATGAGGAAATCTGGATCTTTACTTAATCCCATGTCTGGTATGTTGTTTCTCATAAAATCAACATGCCTGAATCAGCCCTTCAGTATTTCTTCACTTATGAATGTCATTGCATCTAAATTTTAATACTTCTAGCATCATTCTCTATATCAAAGGTTATTATTCAGGTATGCTATAATTTCACACCATTAAATTAGAGGGATTTAAATAAATAATTCCTTAGACACATTCAGAATAAAAAATACATGGTAATTGTTTTTTAACATTGTCATACATTGTTACATTAACAATTACAAATGTTAAAATTTATATTTCTACATGCAAATTTAAGATAACAATGCAACATACTGGTGAATAGATGAATAAAATTATGAAAAACTTATTGCCTATGTTATGCTATGTTAAGGGTTTTACCTATGTTAAATGTAATCTTCAAAATAGTTTTTTAATGATAAGTAATTTATCATTTCTATTTTACAGTGAGGTAACTGAAGCTCAGGATCTTAGAGAACCCTTTCTATTATCTTAGAGACAATAAATGGTAAAATTGAAATTTAAGTCTCTCAGTTCACTGAGGAAGGAAGTATATTATCCTTCCACTTATAATAATTATAACAAAATAGTATATAGGTTGATATTTCAGGCAAACCAGTGGTAAAAATATTTTAGTCAAGATATCATGTGGTAATCTCCATTCAAAAAAGTTAGTGATTCCGCAAATAGAACAACATTCCTGCCAAATGGAAGGCAGTGAGTCTACATCATCTATGAGTAGTTGTAAGGCAAGTATATGCCTTAACAGGAAAAGTAAGTTTCTGAGAGTTGATCTCTCAGATTCCTCATCTGTAAAATGAATTTTAACTTTTTATGATTTCAAAATAGAATCAGTTTATGAAACCAATAAAATATTATTTATTCATTGTTTTATTTCCATCATAAAAATTTTGCAAATGAAACTGGGGCATGATTACAAATTTCTTTTTTTTTTTTAAGATTTTATTTATTATTTCCGGAAAGAGAGGAAGGGAGAGAGGCAGAGAGGGAGAGAAACAGAGAAACATCAATGTATGGTTGCCTTTCACCTGCCTCCAGCTATAGATCTGGCTGGAGACCCGGCTTGCAACCTGGTTATGTGCCCTGGCTGTCAAATCAAACCAGTGACCTTTGGGTTCGCAGACCGGCACCTTATCCACTGTGCTACCAGCCAGGGCTACAAATTTCTTTTTTTAACTTAATCTTTACTGTATTCTTTTTCCATTACTATTTAGTCCTTTTAGACTCCCTTCCCCCACAGCAATCACCACACTATGATCCATGTTCATGAGTCCTTCTTCCTTTTTGCTCCATCTCTCCACCCCCTAACCTTCCGCTCCACCCACCACTAGCTGTCACCTGCTCTCCATCTATGAGTCTGTCTCTGTTCTGCTTGGTAGTTCAGTCTGTTCATTAGATTCCACATATGAGTGAAGTCACACAGTATTTGATTTTCTCTGACTGGCTTATTTCACTTCGTATAATATTCTTCAGTTCCATTCATACAAATGGTAATTTTATTTTCTTTTTATGGTCTACTAGAATTCCATTGTATAAATAAATGTCCCATAGTTGTTGTTTTGTTTTGGTTGTTATTGTGTTGATGACTCCACCGGGATGTGAACCCACAGTTTTATCTACTCTTATACTGATGAATTGCTTAAGCACTATGGCTTGTGGCATAGTTTGAAATTAGGTAGCATGATACCTCCATCTTTGCTCTTTATTCCCAGGATCACTGTTGTTGTGTAGGGCCTTTTGTGGTTCCATATAAATTTTTGAAATAGTTCTTCTAGTTCCGTGAAATGTTTCATTGGAATTTTTATAGGAATTGCATTGAATCAATAAATTGCTTTGGGTAGTATGGACAATTTAATTATGTTAATTTTTTCTATCCATGAACATGGTACGTGCTTCCACTTATTTGGATCTTCTTTAATTTCTTTCTTCAGTGTCTTATTATTTTCTGAGTATAGGTCTTTTACATCCTTGGTTAGGTTTATTCCTAAGTATGTTATTCTTTTTGAAGCAATTGTAAATGGGATTGTTTTATTAATTTCCATTTCTGATAGTTCATTATTGACATAAAAATTCAATTGATTTCTGGATATTAATTTTGTATCCTGCTACTTTGTGAATTCATCTATCAGATCTAGTAGTTTCTTGTTGGAATCTTTGGGGTTTTCTATCTACAGTATCATTTCATCTGCAAATAAAGATAGTTTTACTTTTTCCTTTACAATTTGGATGTCTTTTATTTCTTCTTCTAGTCTGATTGCTGTGGTTAGGTCTTCCTAACCACAGTACTAGAATAAGAGAGTTAAAAGCAGACACCCTTGTCTCATTACCATCTTAAGTGGGGAATGACTCAGCATAGGGATCCTGGTGGCTGTTCCTTCTGTTGTCTCCCCAGAACCACCAACCCCAGTCTTCCCTCAAGCATCTCTAGTCTACTATGCCCTAGCTTTGCCAGCACCCAGGATAAGTGGCTGCAAACAAAAGTTTCTGCGTTGGCTCCTTAAAAGGTTCTCCGTGTCTCCAGCCATCTCTCCTTGGTAGACAGAAACCTACTGTTCTTCACAGCTGGATGTTATATATGTGCTCCTTTCTGACTCTGATGCTGTAGGCTAGGGAGCCCCACTTAGTGTTTAGACCCCACACTTCTCCGGGGGAGCACCCTTCTGCCGCTTAACTATCCCTCTGGCTCTTCAGCTGCCACCCAGCCCTGCCAGCCCTGCCAGCCCTCTCGAGTCTCCTCCACACTCTGTACCAGCTGCACTGTGGTTGAGCAGTGCATGGTTATCAGGCTTTTTCTCTCCAGTTAGTGTTTAGTTGGTTATTCTGGATGATTTCTCAACAGTTTAGTTATGGTTATTTAGTTATGGTTCCAGACTGGTCCTAGCAGGAGGCTAGTGTAGCTTTCACTTACTCCTCCACCATCTTCAAATCAAAAATTTCAGACAGTTTTTAACTTTCACATTCTATAACTTCATTAATAAATGATATATTGTGACCATAAACATCTCCCTCTCCTTCTCCACTGCTAGAATCTGAATTTTCTGTCTCTTCCTTCTTCTGTCCCTGACTTTGGTCTTTGTCATATTTAAGAAACATCATTAACCCTTTGCAGGACTTTGTCTCATTTTTTCCCAAGAATGTTTTCAAGTGAGGGGTGAGGGGACAGAGAAGTGCCCAAGTTCTTGTATTGTAGAAGATATTTGGTGGCCTTGGGGAGTAAAGATGTTCCTACATGATTGACATAAAAACACGGGCTTCCTCTTTTACAATGAATATTTTCCTTAGAATACATCTTGAATCTGGACATACCAAAAAACAGTACTGGTACTCATCCAGCCAGCTAGGGAAACTACATAAACTTGTCAGCAAACTAAATGACAAATATCACAACGTTGTGGCACATTCTGGAGAAAAGCCAAGGCACTAAATCCTGCTGATAAAAGCTTCTCAGACAAACCAGGCAAGGGCTTCAATAAAAGATGCTTTTAAAAAATAGTAACAGAAATTTGGCACTTAGTTTATTCATATTTCAATGAATAGAATTATGGGCTTGGAAGTACCCTTTTATATTATCTGGTCAAATCATTTTTAAAATATGCACTTAAATAAATACTATGCCCAAAATCATAAATCAATTTAGAACAGCTGAGGCCACTTTTGCAGAGTTCGATTCCTTGACAATTTTAAACTTTCCCCTTACACTCGCTGTTTCTCTTGCCTATTTTTGCTAGTAGCAAAATCTCTTAGAAAGCCTCATGAGTGTTGTATGCTTTCCTTAGGTATAAGAGGACGGAAAGAGGCTATAAAACAACCTTCTATCTAGCAGTGGCCCAAAGACAAGCAAAACCCTGTACAAAACCATCAAGAAAAATCTATAGAATCTCAGGAAGACAAAAAATGGAATTGTTTCTTGTGTTTAAATGATGCTGAACTCAGGGCTTTACCCCTCCCCCTTTGCTTTAATATGATTGATAAAATGTTATTTTTATAATGAACATGCATTGCTTATATAACACAAAAGGGAAGTTGAAGAGAAAACATTTTCATTTTTATACCATAATAAAAAGTACTACTCTTGAAGGTTTTTAGAGTGAAGAGTGCGAGTTCCCATAGCAACCTTCTCTAAGAGATCCACAAACCTCACGTCTGTGCCTTTCTCTCTCTAGTCTGTTCCACTGTTTCCATCTCTTCTTTAGGAATTTAGTATTCAAGGAAGTCTGCCATGGAAGCTTCTGATTTAACCACAGGTGATGTTTTCTTGCCTCTAAATCAATACTCACAATATAGGTCCTAATTAAAGACTTAAATTACAAATGATGTTCTCTACTACACAGGTATCTCTAGTCTGTATGATTTACCTATTCTTCATAATCCAGGACATTCTAGACTAAATTCTATGACACATATACAGTATTATTGCATGCATTCTAATAGTATATTTGTCTCTCTTCTTCACCAGACTATGTGGAGGTTAAACTGATTTTTATTATCTCTGTATTCTCACCATAGTACAGTGAATAACCCAGACTAAATCAATCATATGTTCAATCTAAAAGAAAAAAATTGGATGAGAGGGAAGAAGGGCAATAAAGTAACAAAAGAGATTTTAAACATTGTTACATTTGTAGTTGTAGATTACTATGTAGCTTAATTAAATCCAACCTAAGAACATTACAATATTTAAAAACTCACAAACATATTGCAAAATATACATATATAGTGTATAACAGCCCCTGAAACCAGACCTGCCTGTGCTTTAGGGTGTGATAAATGGATTACATGTAAATGTATATTTTAATAATAATTAACATGAACTATATTTTTATAGATTCTAAAGCTTTTTAAAAGTAATATTGCCTTTTGATGGAAATTGATAATAACTCTCACTAAAACTCAATTTTCTGACCACATTGTAGCAGGTGGCATATCAAACCTGAGAAGTCTCTCTATATCATTAGTAAATTATCTAATTTCCATAAATTTCACAATAAAATTAGTTAAATGTTATATTAATATGATTGGCATCTGATGGGCTCTATTGATATTTTATGGTTTCAGGTCTCCAGTACAGCATTATTCTGATACCGAAACTAGACAAAGACACTATAAAAAAAATAAATGTACAAGTTAGTATCTTCAACATAGATGCAAAAATTCTTTACAAAATGTTAGCAAACCAAATTCAACAATACATTTAAAAAATTATACACCATGATCAAATGAGATTTATTCAATAGATTGTAAGAATGTCTCAATATTCACCACCCAAACACATGAACATAACCAAGTATAAACAATCATATGATCATCTCAATAGATGCATTAAAAGCTCTGAAAAAACTTCACATCCATTTATGATAAAAATTCTCAACAAAGTGAGCATAGAAGGAACATACTTCAACATAATAAAAATTATATGTGGTAAGTCCACAACTAACAATGTATCGATGGTGAAATGCTGAAAGCTTTTTCTCTAATATCAGGAATAAGAAAAGAATACCCACTCTTATCCCATTTATTCAACATGATTTTGCAAGTCATAGACATAGCAATCAGACCAAAAATAAATAAATGAAAGTAACCTAAATTGAAATGACATAGTACTATATAGAGAAAACCCTAAAGACTCCACCAGAAGCTATTAGAAAGAATAAGTGAATTCAATAAAATTTTAAGATACAAAATTAATATGTAGGTTATACTTTATACACTAATAACAAACATCCCAAAAGAAATCAATAAAGCAATATCGTTGACACTACATAAAAAATAATAACATGTCTAGGACTAATTTTAACCAAGACAGTGAAAGACCAGTTCTCTAAAATAATACAACATTGGCCCTGATTGGTGTGGCTTAGTTGGTTGGGTGTTGTCCCACAAACCCAAAAGTCACCAGTGGAGTTTCCAGTCAGGGCATATGCCTGGGTTGCGGGCCAGGTCCCCAGATGGAGTGCTAGAAGGGCAATTGATCAATGTTTCTCTTGAACATTGATGTTTCTCTCCCTCTTTCTTTCCCCTTGACCTCTCAGTAAAAATAAATAAATGAAGTCTTCAAAAAAAAATAATAATGTTGATGAAAGAAATTGTAGATGACACAAATAGATGGAAAGATATACTGTGCTCTTGGATTGAAAGAATTAGTATCTCTAATAAACCCATGCTACTTAAACAATCTGCAGGTTCAATGTATTCCGTATCAGAATTCCAAAGGTACCATTCAAAGAATAAATTAAGCAGTCTAAAATTTTTATAGAACCATAAGAGACCCAAATAGCCAAAGCAATCTTGAGAAAGAACAAAGTTAGAGATATCATGCTTCCTTGTTTCAAAATATATTATGGTACTGACACAAAGCAGGTACATAGATGAGTAGAACAGAATAGGAGCCCAGAAATAAACCCATGCTAAGATGGTCAATTAATTTATGACAAGAGAGGCAAGAACATACAATGGGAAAATGCAAGTTCCTTCAATAAATGGTATTGGGGAAACTGTAAAGACACATGCAAGAAATAAAACTGCACCACATTTTTGTACCATATGCCAAAATAAATTCAAGATGGATTACAGATTTAGAAATAACACCTAAAATTGTACAGTCTTTTATTTAGTTTACTGCATACATGTATTTACTTTCACTAAGTACTTAGTAATTTAAACTACATTGGATGATAGAAATTGGTACATATAATGTTATAAAGAAAAATAATAAGTAGACATTTATACTCAATTTTTATTATATTTTATTTTATTCACATAACTGTAGCTGTAGTTTTAATTTGAGAAAAAGTTGAAAAGCAACCCCTATGAGATTTTTTACTGATCATTTATATATATATATTAAATATATATATTTAAGCATCTTCTCATTGGTGAGAGGAATTAGGAAGTGTGAATCGAGAAATCTGCACATTCTAGTAAAATGCCAGTAATTTATGTCCAGTGATTCCTTAATCCAGCTCTCAATAAGCCTGACCAAAAATATTCACATTGAAAATTTGTGACATTAACAAATCCTTTATGTCTAGTAATTATTCTAAAACTAATCTTTTGAAAAATGACCAATATTCACATATTAAAATAAATCAATTAATGCCCCTATGGAATATGGCTACATTCATTTGCATATGAAAAAGTGTTGTTCTGTTTCATCAGATGTGAAGTGTTCTCTAGAGCTTTTTTTTTTTTTTTAATGCTTCACTATCATTAGCTTGAGTTTCATTGTCTTACACCTGGATTCTTTCACTAGCTTAGATACCAGCATTTATTGGAGGGATCTAACCAGATGCAGCAAGTAGCAAAGATGTCACATGCCATGTGGAACTGCAATACAGTGCACCTGACAACCGGCAGAGCCCTTGGAAATGAGGCTTAATGGTTAAATGAATGCAATTAAGTGAGCTGTTCCATCTCTGCTGTCCCTGAGTGTGAGAATGCTTCATGTGACTCATCAAGTTACAGACACTTAGAAATTGAATGAGCATAGATAGCAAAAGCCACTGTAAATCAGGGGCACAAAAATAACATAAATATAAAAATAGTAAGCAATTTTGGTCTGCTGGTTTCTTTTCATTAATATAGCTCAGCATTATACAGTATAGTGATGCTAGAATCATTTCCAATTTAACACATTTAACTTTGTTCTATTACAAGTTCATAAAAATGTTATTTCTCTTTGCTAGCGCAAACTAACCTTTTGTAAGCCATACCTTCTCAGGGAGGACGCGGGGGTCTTTCAATTTCACTGCCTAACTCAAAACAAGATTGCTAAATTCAGGTTAAGAAATAGTTCTGCATTGACCTATGTAGCAACTCCTATCCAACAGCCATTTTGTAACAATCAATAGTACAGAAAGCCAAAAGTCCAAGATTACAGAAATTGCCTATTTGGACAAGCAGGCAAAAACAAACAAACAAACAAACAAACAAAAAAAAAACCCAGAACATTATTTTACACTTCTCTGATCAGTTGTTGTCCTCAGAAGGGGGAAAAAGAAGAAAATACAAACTTTCTCAACTCACAGACAATAAAGCCATAATTTTAACTTTTGTATAAAAAAATACAACTTGGTAAACAGAAAGAAAGATTTCAGACTGAAGGTCATGTGAACAACCTTGAAGAGGGGTGGGGCAAAGATTTACGGATAACCTGTGCTAAAGGCAAAAAGTGTAGACAAAAATAAAAGTGATCAATGGGGGTGTAAACCTCTCTATTCCAGAACATAGAAAGTATCCTCTTGCTCCAAAATTCTTTTGCACACAAAAAAATTTAATTATTTACTGAAAAACAGTGAAGAATGAGTATCTGTCATGATTTTCAATTTTAACAAAATTTAAAACCTCCAAATATGCTATGCAAATGAAATCATATGAATGGTCCAAAGCAACATTGATAAAATTGGCATAGAAATTGTAGATTTGTCTAGATTTTACCTGAAAGTTAACCTGATTTTAAAATTATAAAGGTAACTAAAAGTAAGAAATTAATGTTACCTATTAGCTAGAAGTCTGATAAATTTAATTATAGTTAAGTTTTATGTATCAATCATTAGTATTTCTATGGCATTCTATAGTTTTTATTTTCCATGAGAAAAATTAGCAATAGGCAAAAACTAAGAAAATACACTTTTATGCATATCTGATATATGAAATGGAAACAAAGACACTCAGTGAGGTCGATCCGATTCAAGCATGTGTGGTGTCTGCTGGAGCAGATGGCCCAGTTGATGAGAATTTCAGACAGTTTGCAGCCAGACTTTGAGCCCAATGTCAGCTCATTGAGATAGAAAAAGAAGAAAGAGAGAGAGAGAGAAAGAGAGAGAGAGAGAGAGAGAGAGAGAGAGAGAGAGAGAGAGAGAGAGAGAAAGGAAAGAAAAAGAAACCCATAAAACACTAATCTGAAAAAACTCAGCTGCCTGAAAAAAAAAATTGTATCAAATTCTAGCCATTGGCTCATTGAGCTTTCCTGTTTTTATTTCTGAAAATAGCCTGAAAAGTAAGATCACAACAAAGAATATGACAATTTAAAGATTTAGGTTTAGTATAATGATCCACCCTAGTTCTCATTTACAAAAATTAATTTGGTCACTTAATCAATATAACACCGCACAAATTTCATGCCCATATTATTGAGCGAGGGAGGTGACTTTTTCTCTTGTTACACATTAACTACTGAGTAAGTTCACAGTTGGCATATGGCATATGGAGCTCCTTTCACACCACTGTAAACCGTGCCACATAATGCTACATCACCCTTCTAAGAATGTTTTCCTTCTCTTTCTTCCCCATATGGCATTCAATTCTAAAATATTTTTTTCTGCTCTCAGTTTCTCTGTTCAATATTCCATAGTTGGAAATCAGGTGTGACTGAGTTCCAGTAAACCTTCAGTTCCCAACTGGGCCTATCTGTAGGCATTTTCACAGAACGTGGGATTTCCAGAGAGAGAGCAAGTACAAAGTACACTCACTCATTTGCCTTAATATACTGTATAATGCACCATAAAAGCAGAACCTTAAGACTAACTTATTTAGGTTTAATCTACCTACTTAGTTCAACCCATCAATTCAGAAATTTGACTGTAGAAGGGCATCAGCTGAACAGCGGCATATCAAAGTTTGACACAGGGAAATTTTGCAATGTCTTCTAATACATATTTAGATTGCCAACTCCAAACCTCCATAGTGAAGGTTTAAGAAGTAAATTAAACAATAGTGTCATTAGTTCTGATTGGCAGCCTCACTCTTTCTCAGACATACTACTTTTTTGAAGACATGTTGTTTGATTAAAAAATAGTGAAATGTTTTTTTGTCCATAAACATAAAGACAAAAAAATTATGAGTAATCTATTGTTACTATCAATTCTAATGCTGAGAGAAAAGGTTTGCTGGAAAATTCCCCAATTCTGAGGACCTCATGTTAATGAATGTTGGGTGGTGGGTTACGAAGGTTTTTGTCCCCTCCTCTAGTTGTTTACATCTACTAAACAGTTTATAAACATTTTTGTCCTTTTTGAAAACATAATAAACTTCCATTTAATGAAATAACTAGAGGGCATTTATTTATAAAAACTTGTTAAAGAGAAGTTTTAAGGTCATGACAAAGTTGGGCAAAAACTACAGTTTCCAAATACTCCCTGCACCTATACATGCATAGTCTCCCTCACTATCAAAATTCCCAGCCAGAGTGGCATATTTGTGACAACTGATGAACCTACATTGATAAGTCATTATCATCCAAAGTCTATAGTTCACATTGGAGTTTGCTCTCACTGCTGTAGAACCTATTGGTTTAGACAAATGTGTAATGGCATGTATCCAGCAATATATTAATCATTTCAGAATGAGTAGCATCACTAGCCTAAAAATCCTCTGTATTATATCTTTTCATCCACCCCTCCTTCCTAATTCTTGGCAATCACTGATCTTTTTACCGTTTCCATAGTTTTGCCATCTCCAGAATGCCTGATAGTTGGAGTTGTAGAGTAAGTAGTCTTGTCCAATTAGATTCTTTCATTTAGTAATATTAATTTAAGGTTCGTCCATGTCTTTTTGTGGCTTGATCACTCCTTACTTCTTAGTGCTGAATGATATTCCATAGTTTCATAGGTTTATGGTGTGTCAGACAGGTACTTGCACTGTGCAAGTATTGAATAATTAAATCTTCACAGCCATGTTATGAAGTAGGTACTATTTTAAACCTTAATTAAAATATGAGGAAGGCACAGGTTTTCAATGTCATTTGGCCAAGGTCACAAAATTGTTAAGTGGCTGAGTCAGGATTTAAACCCAAGAAGTCTAAATCCAGAGCATATGTTTAGGACCAATTCAAACCACAGCAGCAGCAGGCTCTGAAGATGCCACGATGAACAGAACAGACATGACCTTCGCCTTCATGGCATTAATAATGGGGAAGAAGTTTTATTTAACAACTAACTGCAGTGAAGATGTGTTTGATGTGGGAATGCACAGTAAGGGAACTAAGTTGATATTTAAAAAATGAAAAATAAAAAAAAAAGAGAAAAGTGTGGAGTGGGAAAGAAATTGACAATTTGCAAAATTCTATAATTTTATGAATTTACATTCAATAGTATAGTGTTATCTTTGTCAGTTGTGTAGATATCAGAGAGTGATCTCTATACTGACTGAATTAATAGACTTGTCACTTTGTTTTTCAATTCCTACTCTTCCAGACATAAAGTTTAAGTCTGAAGAAGTTTTAAATTATATAACCTTTGGTGGAAAATATTATAGATTATACAGTAGCATAAATTATCTCATAGAAAATTTGTTGACTTCTAATTTAATATCATGAGCATCACAATGCTTAAATTTTGAAGTTGAATGCCTGCCATATTTTCTTCATCAGAAAATATGTAAGATAAGTTTTCACTTCAAAATATAATCTCATCTATCACCTAATAATAGTTGCAAGACCCAGACTGCAAACCCAAGTTGAACACAAAGAATGAAAATTAGTCTCAAAAGCAAGTGACCTTGTCTACTGGGAGAACATTTTAAGCAACACAGTACAAGCTACACAATTCTAAAGCAAGGGATGTCATTTCTACAATGTGAATTTTGAAAGTAAAGGGCATTTGTAAGACATATTCCTAGCCCTCTTTGTCTGCCATAATCTAGACAGCTCAGCAGTATACAATCAATAATCTGCACTAATACCTCAAATCATTGGTATGGGAAGAAAAATAAAAACTCAGAGACCTCAAGACTCTGCAGTTGTAAATAATACCATTGATAAGGGGATAAGGGAAAAAACAACAGCACAAAGTAGTTATTTTGAAGGTAGTATTTTTGTCTTCATGAAAAGAACATCTAGGTCTTAGAATTCCTACTTAATAGATAGGTCAATTAAATTACTTAATCTTATCTCATGTTAGCATTTAGAAATATCTACCACCAAATGTTTTGTAGTTTCTTAGAAATTTACTGTTTAAAAATAAACACAAGAAAGTTATCTTGCCCCTGGCTGGTGGCTCAGTGGATAAGGTGCCGGCCTGTGAACCCAAGAGTCGCAGGTTCGATTCCCCAGCCAGGGCACATAATGAGGTTGCAAACCAGTCTCCAGCCAGGTCCATGGCTAGGGGCAGGCGAAAAAGGCAACCGTATATTGATTTCTGTCTCTCTCTCTTTCTCTGCCTCTCTCCCTTCCCCATTCTTTAAAAATAATAAATAAAATATTTTTTAAAAAAAAGAAAGTTATCTTATTTCTATGTGTCTTCCACCTGCAATTATTACTTATAAGTATAGAAGTATAAGTTATTTATACTTATAATATAAATCAAGCACATCACGTAATGTTATTCCAAGTAAAATTTTAACCCTTCTAACTGGATAGAATTCTAATTTTCACTTGCTGCTTTTTAACTTTAAAATATCAATTAGTTTTGAAAGCAAAATATTTTTTAACTTTATTAACTCATTTTTTATACTTATAAAACACTAAAATATATCTCTCCATAACTATGGCCAAATTTGTCTTACAAGAGGCACTGAAATGTTATGAATTTATGAAACACACTTTATTTTTTCAGGGGATGAAGGAAGTTTTCTGTTCTGTATTTCCTTCCCAATTCTATGCTTCATTTGACATTATACACTGAGAATTGGTTAATGAACGCTATTTAGCAATCCTAAAATCTAATTGAGAAAGAAATGGAAAGAAACAGGCAGCATCACTCCCTGAAAATATTGCAGCTTATATTTTGCCTGTTGCAACCATAATGATCAGCCTTGCCCTGCCCTCTCAATTCTTGTGACATCTGTTTTGTCACAGTAAAAGTGGGCAAAACTATGATTTAGTTTTGGTTACCTATGGAGGAATATTTGTGGTAAGAAAATATTCATTGTTAATAGATACTATTATCATACCAAACATCTTTTAAAGAGTAAAACTGAAAAATAATGAGTAATAAGAAGAAACAAAACACAAACTATCATCTGGCCAAGCTCAATTCAATGATTTACAATGTTAAAGCATCAATTTCTTTAATGAAGAAAGTGATCACCATAAATGTCACACAGATAGTAATGTGTGCTGATTGAGTGATAGGTGTTGTGATAGATGAAAGTGATAATGTTGAAGATTATAAAGTGAATTTTTGAATGGCAATTCATCAATATATAGTAAGAATCATAAATTATTCCAACCCTTACTGTGAGAAATCTTTCATCAGTCGTAAGGAGAAAATTCAAAAGAAGAAATTAAAGTAATATGTCTAAAAAGCTCTTTTACATTGTTTTATAATAATGTTTTTTTTAATTAAACAAAAAATGGACACATTAAATCATAGTTACATGATAGATTGAGTTCCCATGAATATGACAAATACTGACATTATGGAAATATACATTTTATGAAAATTTTAAGTAAAACAATTAAGAATCATAATTTAATGCCATTATAACTGCAACTATGAAAAAGATACATATTTTCATAACATATGAAAAGGAGAGAGAAAAAGAGATCAGAATAAGGTATAGATAAATGTAAATTGGTAGTTTGATAGGAGTAATTTTATTTATGATTAAATTGTTATGACATATTAATTTAATATTTCATTAAAATATCAAAATAAAAGTTAATACACAGAGTTTTTAAATATTAAAGAAATTTTCTCATCAAAGTTTCTGAATATTCTTTATTTAGATGTCAACATGAAAATTTTTTTTTGTTTTAGTTTGCTCACTACACAGTTCTAATTTAATACAAACTTTCATTCTTTCTTCACTGGAATAGAAATTCCTAGAGTGAGAATTCTTGTCTGTTCTGTTATCTGACCTATCAAAAGCATTCAGAACAGTGTTTTTCACACAGTAAATTTCAGTAAATATCCATTTGGTGAATGAATGGGTCATTTTAAATAGTTATGAAGAGCTCTGTCAAAATTCATATGTTCATATGTAAATATGCCATTTTCAGAGTAATAATCCACTCCTATCTTTAATGAATATGTTGGATTTTATCATATTGTATGAAAAGGAAAAAAACATGTAGGTACAAACTGATTCTTTGACAACACATATATTAAATACCGTACTGATAAAGTGTATACAGCAAGTTGAAAATTTAAAACTAGGTACCATATAAAGAGAACATTATCCAATATAGTTCCAATGCACATCACTGATGTCAAATACTAGGGAAGGATCCACCAAAAACAATGACTGGAAGCACACAGGATTATTTGTCCTCTGCTGGATTTCAAGACAGAACAGACTGTGTTCTTAGGTTCTTAGACAGATTAACAAATGAGTAATTTAATGCTCATTTTGAAATATGATATTTATGTTAATATTATAACATAGGGGGTTTACAAATACAATTGATATTATAAGTGGAATATATTAACAACAACAACAAAAAAGAATGAAGATAAGCCTGTGAGTAACGATATTCTAGCTGAAGTTCTACTGGAAATCCCATTAACTACATGTCTTGGGTCATTTATTCATAGGCAATAAAGAGTTCAGCCCAATGGATGCCAGATACACTTGCAACCAAGCTTATCCTAAGACAATTTCTTTGTCACAATATGTACAGATGCTTCTCTGGGCCATTAATTTTATACTGCCTTTCATACTATATGCTTGATGCTAAAATTACAATGGTAGGTCTTATTTTTTACAATGTGTTATGGGGTGAATTGTGACCTCAAAAAGTCCTACCTCCAGAATGTTTTTTCACAATAAAGTCATTAAAAATGTAATTAGTTAAGATGAGATTAAAGTGGAGTGAGATGGGTTCTTAATCCAATATGCCCTTTAAAAAAATGATATGGTCACAAGGAAAGACTTCCAGGTGCAGGTGGAGGCAGAGATTGGAGTTACACTGCTGCCATCAGCCAAAGAATGCCTGGGACTCCTACAGCTGCAGGAGGCAAAGCTTCGGAGAGAACATAGCCCTGCTAACACCTTGATTTCAGACTTTTAGCCTCCAGACCTGTAAAAGAATCTACTTTTATATTTTTAAGTTATCCAGCTTGTGTCATTTTATTATGGCAGGAAACTATTACAGCCCTGAGAAACCATTAAATTGGATAATGACATATGAACAACATTTAAGTTTCTAGCTTGGCGCTACCACGCTTTATAATGAGTAATCCTACTGAGATACTGAACCAAAATGTCTTAAATCTAAAAGTGAAAATGTCATCCACATCTTAGGAACATTTGTCTCTCTTCGTTTCTCTGTCTTCCATTGAGGTATTGTGTGTGAAGAGTGCTGTCATAAGAAGTAAAGAACACATCCAACCTTTCCTTGAGTTCCCGTGATATTTATAAAATCACAACAGGTACTACTGTGATTTGTATTCAATACGAATGAAATGTAAACTGTGTCAGAGAATTAAAGTGCTCTGAAAGGAGGTTGAGGTCCCACTTCTTAATGCTAACTAAATTTTCTTGTTCTTACTAGTTCAAAGCAAAACCCATAATATCTCTTCAATACAACTATGTGTGAAGAGCAGACTTGCTACACACAGATACGAGTATCGAGGGACATCCAAATAGAAATACAAGAAAACATAGCAGGCACTTCCTTAGTAACATAGTACATGCAGCCCATGGAAATGAAGAGAATATTAACTGTCCAGGTAAGACTAGCAGTCCACAGGGAACCACAGTCACTGAACTGAGACTGTCAGTTCCCCACAAAGTTACTGACTGTAAAGTTTTTAAAAGTCAGTACATTTAATGCTTTTCCCTTTGCACCCTGTGCCCTAGAGTTTCCTAACAAATTTGACCACATGGGAATCTTTTAGACAGCCCTTTACTGTCTTGATACTAGTGTACTTACTGCCTGTATTAATTTATCTAATAGCACAGGAGAGCAATACATGGACTAACCACACACACAAAAAAAAAAAGAAAGAAAAAGTATTTTGACAACTTCAATCTGGTATTTGAAGGCAGAAATTGAGATAATTATGCTGACCTTTCTCTTGGAGGTTCTGGGGAGAAATGAGATGTTTAGAAAATCTGGATTAAGTTATGTAAACACAATCAAAAATCTCTAAATCATTTCTTAACCTGAAAACTTCACATAGATTTTTTCCCCAAAATCTTTCTAGATTTATGACAGAGAGATAACAAGGTTCCTGTAATCTTTTAAATTACAATTTCTAACTGTATTCATTATCTACAATTTTTATTTCTTTCAAACCCTTTCCTGGTGATAGTATTTTAACTAACAAGGTAAATAGCATGCTAATAATTGTGATTAAATTAAAAGGGAGGGTATGTGAAGTTGTCCGTGCTATGTGCATATAATACTGACATGTGATATACTAGGGATTGTTCTGATCTTAATGAACAAAATTATGGTCTTCACAAAATTGCAAAAAAAAAAAAAAAAATACAGTGACTAGCAACTGCACCAGTTATTTTTCATAATGAGAAGATATGTATTTGTGAGGATACTGAACATAAAGCTAAAGGAATTCATCATCATCAAGCCATTATTATATGAAATGTTAAAGGGGCTTATATAAGAAAAAGATAAAAACTATGAACATTAAAATTACAACAAACACAACTATCACCAACTGACTCTAAAAACTAAAAATAAAACAAACTGAGCAAGCAACCAGAACAGGAACAGAATCACAGGTATGAGGGTCATTTGGAGAATTATCAGCCAGGAGGGGGAAGGGGAGAATAGGGGAAATGGTGCAGGGATCAAGAAGCATAATTGGTAGGCACAAAATAGACAGGGGTAAGTTAAGAATAGTACAGGAAAGGGTAAAGTCAAAAAACTTACATGCATGACCCATGGACATGAACTAAGGGGAGGTATTGCTGGAAGAAAGGGAGGTATTGGGCAGAGATGGAAAAGGGAAAAATTTGGGACAACTGTAGCAGCATAATCACTACAATGTATGTAAAAAGAAAAAAACAAAAGGCTCTCCACTTAGATTGAAACAGTTACTTTAATTGCTGTTTGCTATAGAGGTGTTTGCTTTTTGTGACACTGCCAAAATATCCCCAAGTTAGTCAGACTTGGAGGAATAAACTTAAGTTTTGAATTGGGATAATAATCCACCTTACTTTTTGATGCTTTCTGCCTAAAGCATTTGTTTAATCAACTGCCTATGGCTTTTTAACCATGCAAAACTTCTTCAAGAAAGAAAGGAAGGCTAACGAATAATTTGAAAATAGTAGTAACAAAGATTAGTGGTGCCCCACTAGCCTGGCTCTCAAAAATCTATACTCGTAGAGTTTGCTATGAATCAACACCAAACCATACACACATACTCTAAACTGTGCCAGATTATTCTTGTATCACTGGTAAAATGTTCTCTTTGAAATTGATAAACATTAGATTCAAGCATGAAAATTATAATCATAATTTATATGTTTAAATGGTAAACCACTATAATGCCTCCAACAGTGTTGTTTATATGAAAGTTACTCAAGGCCTAACTTTGAATGCAATGACTTCTCATAGAACTACTTTTGCACTTTGAGCCCTGGCTGGTGGCACAGTGAATAAGGTGCTGGCCTGCAAGCCCAAAGGTCACTGGTTCGATTCCCAGCCAGGGCACATAACCAGGTTGCAAGCCAGGTCTCCAGCCAAGTCCATAGCTGGAGGCAGGTGAAAAGCAACCATACATGAATTTTTCTCTTCCTCTCTGTCTCTCTCCCTTCCCCTCTCTCTACAAATGATGAAGAAAATCAAAAAGGAAAGACATACTTTTGTACTTTAAAATGTTTGCAAGTAACAACATATCACAGCACGTGAATATGCACACACACATGCAGCATCTTTGATGAAATATTTTTCTAGCAAGAGATTTTCTCAGACCTAAAAAAATCCCTGAGGTGACTAAAGTCTCACAATAGAGTTCACTTTGTAAATTCCTACTTTAACAGGACACACTAAAAATCATTACAAAAATAGAAAGAAAATTTTGATCATTGGTTATTAGTGAAAATTTCCTGGGGAACTAAAATGCTTAGTAGAGATAAAGAGAATGTAAGAAAAAAAATAAACAAATTTGAGAAAGGAAAAGACAAAATGCAGGAAAAAAGAGAAGCAGCCTTGCCTCACATCATTTTGTATTTATATATTCTGTATTTCATATATTTTGTACTGAAACAAATCTCATGATGTTATCAAATATCCATTGTAATCCCCATCACACATCCATTCACTTCCAGTTCTGTCTGGTGAGCCTGGACTGCTCTGAATCTGCTATATGGGATCTGTCCAGAAAAAGTCATTGTTGATTGTTGATATGATGAGAACAGTTTGGGTGACATCGATGTAACCTGCAGCCAGGCAGAGTGGATGGGAATTTGCATGTGTGAACAATGATGACTTTACTAGTCAATAGAGTCAGTAGATAGTGTTGAGTTAGCATGCGTACTGTGTGGACATCACGTTCAAATTGACTGATTGAGTAGAGCAATGAATCTGCATTAAATTTTGCCTTAAGCTTGAACACTCCTTTGCAGAAACTATATTTGGATGATTCAGAAGGCCGCAGCTATGGGCAGCTGGTGATTGGCAGCTTCATTAAGACATCATGCCCACTCATGCATCATGTCTCATGCAGAGTTTTTCAGAGAGACATCAAATCATCCAGGTCACTCAGCCCCACTACAGTCCAGATTGGGTGCCCTGGGATGTCTGGCTTTTCCTAAAACTAAAATCACCTTTGAAAGGGGAGAAATTTCCTACAGTCAATGAGATTCAGAAAAATACAATTGAGAGAACTATGTGAGGTCCCAAGGTGCCTATTTAGAAATGGACTGAAGCATCATTGTATCTTCTTCAATAAATGTCTTTATTTTCCATAGTACATGGCTAGATCATTTCTGAATAATCCTCAGTATATATATTATATATATGCTTCCATGAGTCAGCTGGAATTAGGGCATCAGGAAACATAATAATGCTATATATATAGTATAATTATAATTATATATATGTATATATATATAGAAATCTATCTATATAGAGATTATATGTATAATCTCTCTCTATATATAATCTATAATCTAAATATATATAATCTAAATTTCCTTTATGCTGTTGATCACATTGCTACTAGTAACTAATATCTACAGATCTGACCTGGCCAAGATACTACACAGGTAGCACTGTTAAAGAAATGCTTTCTTGTATGCATAGATTTTCTAGATGTCATTATAGATCTAGATGACTTGTTAGTCTTCTGTATACTTTCGCTTGTTTCTTGGGTGAGGTCTTTAAGTTCTTACTTTATCTTAAGACATGAGGAGCGGTGATGCTATTTTGTTTGGTTTCCCGAGTGCTGACACACACAGGGCTGTTCGTAGAAGTCTTCTGCTCTCTGCAGGATGCAGTTCCCTCTGCAATTTCTTTTTTTATACTGTCCTTGAGAAATAACATTAGCTGTCACTGCTCACATGAAAGAGGTGGGGAAAGGACAATTTCTCTCATTTTCTGGTGGTGTCTGTTTCTTTTCAGGGTTTCCCAGGTCATGACTATATATTTTCTCTTTTCTGAACTTTTGGTGAGGTTTTTCCCTCCTGCTGTTCTCATTTATATCCATTCAGTTTCCTAGTTTCTCTTTTCTATTAGAATCTTTATTTCATAATTCTGCTTTAATTCACCACATCTCACATTTCAACATTGGAGTTTCCAATCCCAGATAACCCATTTGTCCGTCTACTCTGCAGGCTTCATAGGATGGTCAAATTTTGACAATTTCAGTGTTTTAAAACAATGTATCTGTTTTCATACTATACATACTTCATACCCAGGGTCCCCAGCTGTTAGGATTATGGGCTATAATTTATGAAGGCATAAGGTGTGAAGCTTTTGCAGAGGCTCAAATTTAGACATGGCTTTTTCTTCTAAGCAAATGAGTGATTATGTCTAAGTCTTAAGAGAGCTTAAATCTGGAGTTAACAGGGGGGTTTGTTTCATGTGGGTAACTTAAGACAGAAAGGAAAACAAACATAATGCCTCACTCATAAGAAACATTTAAATTTAACAATTTAGAACAAAAGGATCAAGTTCACCCAAGATCATGGTATCTGTTACATGTATATGAAGATATACATGAGGATTTTGTATAAGCTCATACTTTCTGGCAGAATGCATTGCTGACAACTGGAATGTTTTTCCTGTTCATGTCTCCCACCCACAAATTGAATCCTTTCCATCTTAACTAAGCACTTGCCATGCAACTTTTATAATTTGATGTATGACAGCAAAAGTAGCAGAAATTTATTTTGTTTTCTTCACAATTTCATGGATAAAGGAGTCAGTCTCACTGTGGATCTTAGCAACCTCTGCATGCTATTATTTTCTTATTAAACTAAAAACTTCTACCTTTTCACTTAAAGTATTTTATGGCTTCCCTTTGGTACATCTGAATTGCTGGCATCATATTCTTATGCTTTGGAAGCCATTATTGGTAAAATAAAAGCTACTGAACACAAGCCCTGCAATATCATGATTGTCAACATGATAAAGCCCAGACAGCCACTAAGCGACCACTGGGTAGGTTGCAGGTAGTGTGTACAGTATGGAAATGCTGAACAAAGTGATGAGTTCATGTCTCAGGCATGACTGAGTAGGACAGTACCCAGAATCACAATGCTCAGAATGGTTTACAAATTAAAACTCATAAGTTGCTTATTTCCGGAATTGTCCACTTAATATTTCAGACCACTGTTGCCTGCTGGTAACTGAAACTACACGAAGAGATACCATGGATGGGGAGTAGGGGATTACAGTATGTGTGTGAGTGTGTGTGTGTACAGCCTTGAGATTTAGAAGACAAAGTTAAAAATTAATACATAAGCAGATGTAACTACAGATAACCTAAACTTACAAACTACTTATAGCTCTTTAGCTTTTCTTTTGCAATTTTTATTTAACTTCTCTATTAATTATTTTTCATCTTGAGCTGTAGAGATATAGATAGCCTGTACGCTAATATGAATTCTCATAATCATTACTAGCAAATATGCTTCACAAGATGTTTTCAACAAATGAAATAAAGATATTATGAAGTAAATTCCAGGTTCTGACAAGATCAAGTAGCCTCCATTAAATAACATTAATTCATTGTGAGTGCTACGTATATCTCACAGGAATGCAGTGAGTCAGGTTTTAGATTTGTGAGCTTAGATGACTGAGTACAAATGTACTTTTTGTTAATTGTGGATTATTTGAGTTAATAAGTGTTTATACATGAAATATAAAGTGATTTCTTATATTTATTTTTCTATGTGGATAATTGTTTACTACTTTGACATACTCTAGTCTAAAAATAAATAAGATGTTATACACTGTTTTATTGTCTTAAAATGCATATTTTCCCACATTTTAAAATCTCTGAAAATTAGGATATATTCTTATTACTATTATGCATGCCAATATATTTCAGTTATATTTTATATATTTAAAAATATTATTTTAAAAATCTCTTAAATATAAACATATCTTCAATAAATATGGAAAGAATCAAGTGACAAGAAAACATTGCCTCAAATTTTATTGGAAGCGTATTTTAAAATTTCTCAGAGGTATAATAGTAGTATATCTTACCACCAATGGTATCTCAACCTAAATAAAAAGTGACAGTTTCTAGCTTATAAGGAACAAACTATTACTCCTAATATTTAATAGTTTTGGGATATTAAATGTTAATTTATTTTTGAAACATAAATTACTTGGTTTTAAAAAGCTATTAATTCTGTAATAAATATCAATTTAAAATATTATATTCATGATTACTATGTAAGTTGTAATGTTCATTTTCCATGAGATTAAAAAGAATACTGTCTTGCACAGGAAATAGCCATTTAGGTAATTCAGGCTGCAGATTGGGGATCTTTCTTTGAGCTTGAAGTTCATATAAGGCTTAACATAATTAAAGGGGCTTGCTATTTGGTATGGGATTTTAGAAGGAGAATGACCTAATAGAAAGGACAAAGGGTTATTACATTGGCCAATATTCCTGTGTGTGTGTGTGTGTGTGTGTGTGCATGTCCATGCATGTAGTAGACAAATTATGCTTTACTGTCAGTTCATAATCCTTTAATCAATATATTTGACCAATAATTTTATTTTCTGGTTTGAATGTTAACTGGTACGTTTTTCTATCTTAATTGATACAGCCATCCTTTCACCAGGAAAAATAGAAAAAAAATTTTGCATCTAAAATTTAATTGTTTATATCTTCAACTATTTAAATGCTCATTGCTCTTAAATTTTCAACTTGATAAAATAATAAAAAAGACTTTGATATAGTACACATCTCTGAAGTAAAATCCATTCAGCTCATATTTCTATATTTTTGTAACAGCAACAGCAAATTTTAAAGAAGAATAAATGAAGTTACCAATATAAGTTTTATTTAAGAAAGATGTTGGCCAGAACTCACCCTAGGCAGATGGCTAATGAATGTCTTTACTTTAAAACCGCATGGTTAGTCTCATTCAAAATGATGGCCACTTATTTTTGTGTATGACTGTCAGCTACCATGGGACAGTAACAATTAGAAACGACAGAGTCTGCAGGTGTTTCTCTATAATTAACCAATTGTGGAGTGTTTATACAAACAATACATGGAAGTGTCTTTTTATACAATAATAAATATTAATAGCATGCTACTTCTAAATAAATAAACTAATAACAAACAAAATAAAATAAATATTTGAAAGGAAAAAAAAGACACTTTCATTTTAGGCAGTCCTCAAAAGAAGCATCAGAAGAACTTTCTGTTAAATCCCATGACACCTGTAAAGCTGTGGCAAGAGACCCAGAAAAAGCAATAAACAGACCATGGGGCATGATGGTCAAAACTTTCAGCCAGGGACTACCTCACATGTGGATCCAAAAGGGAAAGGGCTACAATTTATTTTTCACTCTTTCCATTTTAAGCACCTCTTAACAATAAAGAACATAAACACATAAAATTAAAAGTGTTTTTGTTTTCCTATTTCTTAGAAAACAAGCATATTGTATACAATGATTGGTCTCCATGTTGGACTTTATAAATGTCTTATTGTGTTGTAGAAAATGCACTCCTCAACTCTGTGGCTAGGAAGTGTGACCAACAGTTAAAAAGGACACCAAAACATCTACTTGACTTTTGATACGTCTAATATTTGTTTGCAATCTTTCAAAGTAGCGGTTGACTCCATTAAATTAAAAGGCACATACATTACCTGGTGGGGTCTGTCTAAACCCTAATTATAACTGAGTACTTTAATTCATGATCAAGTTACTTGGTGGCATTTTAAAATATAAGCATGATAAGAATCTCCATATAAACATTAACATGTCAGAGGATTCAATATAATTATAATCTTTAAGGAATCTGTTAAATAAATAATTTCAAAATATAAATTGGGATGCAAAAGAAGCCTCACTTTATGAAGTGGACTCTGTAACTAAGCTCTTTCAATATAGCTGTTTGAAATTGATAGGTAGCATACCAATTTCAAAGATAAAGAAACAAACACTGTGAAGTTAAATAAATATGTCTCATTCACATAGCTGCAGCTTACATTTACATAGCCCCTAAATGGAAGAAATTGATATTCATTTTTGTGTTTAAGTCCCACCTCTTCAAGTTGTAGCAAATACTGAAAAATAACCCCTAGGTAAAAGAGTTAAATAGAAAATGTGTAAATATACTCTTCTTCCCTTTAATAAACCCTCTGAGTGTTCCCCCTCCCATGTCTCTTGTATATGTGATTTTAGTTGACAATCATAAATATGATTCCAATGTCATAATAAAGATAATTTTCTACTGTTGTATCCACATTTTTCTTCATCTGTTATTATATGAAGCTTATACTTTTAATGAAAATCAAAATAAATTTTAAAAATATTTGTTGTTTTGTTTAGTAAACTTTAATCCTTTTTTAACAAAACTGATTGAAGAGGATTAAACACATGTAAAATGAAATGAATGTTAAACACTTAGGAAAAAATAAATAGCTTTGACACAGGAGAGTACAAGGAATCAAGAGTGAATACTTTAAAAATGGCAAAAGAAAAAAAGAGTGGCATTTTATATATTCTTTCCAATTCAATTTTATATATAATGAACTGCCTATAATGTGATTTTGGAGAAAAAAATTGCAGATAAAGGAAAGAAATTAATTTAAGTGAATAATTTTCTGAATATTTATGAGAAAAAATAATATTTCTCAAGTAATTTAATTCAATTAACAGAGAAAGTTGCATGTCAGATTCTATCTGTGGATGAATTTACTGGATGACTGGCTCTATTACCCAAATTTGGCAAAAGAACAGATATAATTTCCTAGTATTGATAGTTATTTCTTCAGAAATTAAGAATATCAAAAGATAAAACTAATATTAGTATTACTGTTGCTATTACCACTATCACTAACATGTCTAGAGCTGTTACCTTGTGAAGAATTTTATATAATTATTTATTTTAATCTTTATACTATATGAAAATAATTACTGTTATCATCCCCTTTAAATATAAGAAAAATGGGGCCAAAGGTGGTTTGGATTCAAGATTATGCAGGCTTCCTTGATGTCAGTGACCCTGCTCAACCAAGACAGCTTATTAATAATATTCTATCATGTTATAGACTGAATTATTCATATATTTTCCTTTAGAATGCATTAATTATATGGTCTTTATTACTACTAATATAGGTCCTTGAGAGATGACTATTAAGCTTTGTATGTTTTGGCCCTGGCTGGTGGCACAGTGGATAAGGCCCTGTTGCCCCAAGGTCACTGGTTCCATTCCCAGCCAAGGCACATAACCAAGTTGCAAGCCAGGTCTCCAGTCTCCAGCCAGGTCCATAGCTGGAGGCAGGTGAAAGGCAGCCATATACTGATGTCTCTCTCCCTCTCTGCCTCCCTCCCTTCCCCTCTCTCTAAAAATAATAAATAAAATCTTTAAAAAATATATTCATGTTTCTTTTTTAAGTACATTTTATTATGCTATAATAGTTGTCCTAATTTTTTCCCTTTGACCTCTTCCACCTGATATCCCCTTCCTCCTAGCAATTCCCCCCTTAGTTCACATCCATGGGTCATGCATGTAAGTTCTTTGGCTTCTTCATTTCCTGTTTATTTCTAATATCTATCTATTTTCTACCTACCATTTATGCTTATTCATCCCTGTACATTTTCTTCTATCTCCCTCTCATTGATAAAAATCTCCATATGGTCTCCATACCTAAGATTCTGCTCCTCTTCTAGTTTGGGGGCGTTTTTTTTTTGTTTTTTTCTAGATTCAGTTGTTGATAGTTATGAGTTTGTTGTCATTTTACTCTTCATAGGTTTGATCTTTTTCTTAAATAAGTCCCTTTAACATTTCATGTAGTAAGGGTTTGGTAATGATTAGCTCCTTTAGCTTTATCTTTTCTGGGAAGCTCTTTATCTGCCCTTCCATTCTAAATGAAAGTTTTGCTGGATAGAGTAATCTTGGTTGTAGGTTCTTGCTTGTCATCCCTTTGAATACTTCTTGCTAGTCACTTCTTGCCTGCAAAGTTTATTTTGAGAAATATGCTGATAGTCTTATGGAAACTACTTTGTAGGTAACTTTCTGCTTTTCTCTTACTGCTTTTAAGATGCTATCTTTATTTTTTAACCTTTGACATTTTAATCATGATGTATCTCCATGTGATCCTCTTTGGGATCACTTGTTTAAGACTCTCTGTGCTTCTGGGACTTGTACATCTATTTCCTTAACCAAATTTCAGTTCTCTTTCATTATTTCTTCAAGTAAGTTTTCAATTACTTGCACTTCCTATTCTCCTTTTAGTATCCTTATCATTTAAATGTTGGTACTTTTGGAGATGTCTTAGAGCCTTCTTATTCTCTCCTCATTTTTTTTTAATATATTTTTAAATTTTATTGTTGTTTCATTTTTTTTTTTTTAATTCTTATTTCTTCATTCTGTACTGGTTGACTGTTTATTTCCCCCTTATTTTTCAAATTATTTATTTGAATCCCAGCTTCCTTTCCTTCACTATAAGTTCCCTTTATATTTTTCTTTATTTTACTTAGTATAGCCTTCATTTCTTCCTTTATGCATTTGCCATACTCAGTAAGTTCTCTGAGTATCCTTATCACCATTGTTTTGAACTTATCATCTGTTAGATTGGCTATCTCCATTTTTTTTTTTTTTTTCTGGAGTTTTGATTTGTACTTTCATTTATGTCCTATTTCTTTGCCTCAATTTGGCAGTCTCCCTGTGTTTATTGCTGTGTATTAAGTAGAGCTGCCTTGACTCTGTCTGGGTGCATCTGTTACATTGAAAGGGGTGGAGTCTTAGGTATTCATCAGAGTGGGGAGACTCATTTCACCACCTTTGATTCTGTATGTGGGTGAGGCTTCAAAGAAGGAACAATGTTGGTTGCTTAGCACTCTCCCCTTTTCCAGTCATTTCACTTGCTTCCTGAATGGGATAGGTACTCCTCTAATTGCTGCTGTGATGGTGGTTCCCAAAGTGGATGGGCTTGTGTTTATTTTATAACCATGGAGGCCCTCTTTTTTTCTTATTGTTACTGTTTTTATTAAAAATATGGAATGCTTCACGAATTTGCATGGCATCCTTGCACAAGGGCCATGCTAATCTTCTCTGCATCATTCCAATTTCAGTACTTGTGCTGCCAAAGTGAGCACTGGACGCCCTCTTAAAAATCTCTCCTGAGAGACTGAGAGAGGAGTAATTTTTTCCACCACCCCAACCCCCACTGGTTTTCACAGCCAGAAGCTATGAGGCTTTATTTTGCTGGAGCTAAAACCCTGGACTGCACAGTCTGGCCTGGGGCTGGGATGACTCCCCAGGTGTCCCTCCTGGCTTTTCTCTGCCCACATGATTATGAGACTGTCCATTCCATCAGCTGCTGCCACTGCCTGTCACAACTGCCTTGCCACCACCACACTGCATTCTTTCTGCCCTAGCTCCACATCTCTGCCCTTCTTACCCATCTGGATAAATATTTCTCCTTTAAATCCTTGATTAGGCTTCCATTCAGTTTAGTTTTCAGTTCTGGTTGGTTTTGGTTTTGAAATTAGTTGTGATTCTTCTTATGGTTGTGCAAGGAGGTTAAGCATGTTTATCTATACTTCCAACTTGGCCAGAAGTCCTAGTTACTTCTTCTTTTAGAAGTGACACATAGGATGCACTTCATGAGCTTTGCTCTCAGAAAAGTTCATGTGTAGTCTCTAGGTCTGTCATCTACTATTTGTGTGACTCTAGAAAAATTAAACTTTCTGAGCCTCATCAATAATGTGGTACAAAAATAAGTTAACTACAAACCTTAGTATATAGGAGAGGTTTCATAAACATTTATTGAATAAATTACTAAAGTTTATTATATTCTCTGAGAGAAGAGAGAATAAAGACAATCAACTCTATACCTAATATCTCTGTAACCATTTCAGTTTTTACAGGCATTAAATGATAATGACTACAGTAAGATTAAAAACTATCATTTTGTGTTTAGATGTATTATTTATCACTATATAGGTATTATTATTAATTAAGAATTGGAGAACTGTGTTTTTTTAAATTTTGGCATCAAAATAAGAGGTTGTGAATCCATTCATGTCACCATCACCCTCTTTTGCCCCTTCCACCCAATATTTTCATATTCTCTTTCTTCTATTCAAGAATGCTGAGTCCTCTTCAAAGAGGCTCTTTACTCCCAACACTCTCATGTATGCCTCAACACAAAACCTCTTTTCCACTACTATATCTTCACAAAAATTGCCATTTTCAATGGGAACTTCATTGATTTTAAAGCCATTGTATGCTCTTCATGTGTTATTTATATTCTCTTGGTATTTGTCTCTCTTGTCACCCTTACTTTTAGAGCCCTGCTAATCAAATAGAAACCCCAAGAAGCACCCTTGACTCACTTTTCAGCATCTATACCCAAATCAACAAAAATATAACATTTATTTTGCCTGCTTATTAACTCTTAAATCTATTCTGGTACTTTGGGTAACTTCAGTTCATGCCCCATCTGTAGAAGACTTTCTTTCTGGCCCCAAATTGCTCTCTTTAAATCACTCTCTAGTTTGTAATCATATTAATTTTCTAAAACACAAATCTGACATAGTCACAATTTTGCATAAAGTAAATGGATAACGTATTTCTTAAGATGAATTACTAACTTACTGGAATGCTAGTTTTGTTTTGAATTTGAATTTTTTTAAATCCAATTTTCTCTACTTCCTTAACTATAATTTTGCCACTCATTACATTAACACACTTACTATTTATCTGTTACCAATAATGAATTGGTCTTCTACAAATTATTCCTGCTTACTTAGCATAGATCCTCTCTCCAAGTACAAGCTGTTCTTTTACCCATCAGTGCCTGCTCCCTAACTAACTTCCTTCATGGGCTGAGCTTACCTGAGCATCAGATCTTAATATTACCCTGGCTGGTAGCACAGTGGATAAAGAGCTGGCCTGCAAACCCAAAGGTTGCTGGTTCGATTCCCCAGCCAGGGCACATAACCATGTTGCAAGCCAGGTCTCCAGCCAGGTCTGTGACTGGAAGCAGGTGAGAGGAAACCATACATTGATGTCTCTCTCCTTCTCTGCCTCTATCCCCTCCCCTCTCTCTAAAAATAATAAATAAAATATATATTTTTGAAGAATCAATTTATTGCTTCTGTGCTGAGGGCTTTCCTGATTTTTCCCTCCAGGATCAGAAGTGCTATTCCGCTGTTCTCTGTGCCACTTCCTCTCATTTCACTCTTCACATGGTATTGGAATTATCTACTCTTGGTTTTGCCTCTAGCCTGCTTACTCAAGAGCAGAGCATGCAGACTATGATTCTTAGTATCCTGGGCCTTGAATTAAGTGTCTGGTACAGAACTGAACTCAACAAAATATTTGTGTAGTGAATGAAAGGAGTATGCTAGAGAAATTACCATGTGACATCTGAGTAAGTATAACCTACGTAAATATCTAGAAATGGGAAAGTTTAAGAAATTGGTTTGATTGAATCACAAAGTTAAAATAGTTTTTTGAAGAAATATATACGATGTCAAAGAGTAGAAAGGAAAAGAACAGATAACAAACAAAAAAAATAATGGCTGAAATAAAGGCACAAGGAGGAAAGGGAGGGGCTAGCTTAGTTGTAGCGTTCAAGATGTTCACAATTACAAAGGCATCAAAAGACATGGAAAGATATTTTTTTTCAAAGTAATTCCTATGAAAAAGTAATTATTTTCATTATGCTTTCCAATATACACTCTAAGCTTTGGAAAAGAGATTCTTAACAGATATTAAGCTTTGAATCTTTTCAAGATCTCTAGCTACACATTCCTGCTGTGAAAGCTGTTATCATGCAGTATTTCCTAAAGATAATACATTGAATATTATACCCTAATCCAATGGGATGGATAATGCAGAAATTTAAGACCAACAGACTATGCTATTTTTTACTCATTCCTGTATTACTTTTGCCTGATAGGCTTTAACATCCAAAGAGAAAAAAGCACAAAACTTATCTAAGACTTTATTATAAGAAGGCCCATCAATCAGTCTCTATAAACCAATGCATCTTCTGCTATCACAACAGGGTTCTCCTTCTTCCATCATCACTTTTTAGTCTTAGAAAACACTTCCCAACTTGATGTGAGAAGTACTCACATAAAAGTTGTAAAAACAGCCTTTCCTCAGTGTCTCCATTCTATTTGATTATTTTAAGGGAAAGAAAATCCATGTAATGCCCCCTTCCCTTAATTTCTTTGGCTGACCTCCAAAGTGTAGCTGTCAGCTAGTGTTAGCTAAATAAGTATGAGCCATGGCCCATGGCCCATATACTGTCAGTCACTTGGATGAGAATGTGCCCCCTGTATTTTCATTGCTGAACATCAGCAGTAGGGACCATCAATATAATTCTCTTCAGTCTGATGCCTAAAGGCTGAGTAAGGACATCCGCAAAAGTTACATAAACAAACACAAAAATAGTTCATGGGTACACTCTCTAAGTTTAAGAAGTATTTTATTTAAACACAATTAAATCTCATCTTATCAAGAAAGTCTTTTTTGATTAACATCATCTGCCATCTCTTACTTGACAATCTCAACCTACATTACTTATGTTTAATATATGAACTGTCATTGTTTAATGTTGTTCTGTAAATGTAATCCTCATTAGTATGTGTTTTAAGTCTGCATATGTGTGTTCTGTTTCTTCATTTACTGTTGAATGATTATGGATGACTGCCTTATATTTTTGTTTTGTTTTTTTTCCACCTCTTTCTAGAGCATCTCATCTACAGTAATTTTTTTGATATATGCTGAATAAAGTTGGAAAAATAATACAGCTTGTAATTCTATGTTGCACTTAAGTTTTATAAATTTTACATTGTTTTCTCTCATTTGCAAGATAAAAGAGCCTCAAGAAGGCAGTATTATACAAAATCTCCAAATTTATAGATTACCCTGCTGAAATAATCTGACTCTATCATCTTTATTTGTAGCTATAAAAACATGTATATATAAGTTAGATATATTTTAGCAACAATAAGAATATACCCATATTTAGTTTTATAAAATTATTTTTGTCATTTAATATATAATCTTTTTATTAACAATTAACTCTTTTATTGTAAAAATGTGATTATATGTATATAGACATAAATTAATGACTTTTTGGATTTTCTGTCCACCAAATATAATGTATATAGTACTGTCACAAAGGAGTCAATTCACATTAAAAAATAAAGTTGCATAGTCACGAGAAACTAAAAACTTTAATAAAAATCTATCAACATCTAAAAGAAAAAAAAACAATAGTTTTCATCTTGGATGTCTTGGAATGTGAGGCAAAGTTATGGCTGCCTAGTCCTCTTAAAAATAACATAAAAAAAACAGAAGAAAAATGTTTGGATTCAATCTTTTCAATGTATAAGATGCAAAAGCATCTTAACCAGAATGATTTTACCGCACTCTTGTTTTTTTGATATGAGGTGATCATACAAACTGAGTGGCTGTGGTCATTCTTGTTGAGAGTTTTTAACATTTGTTCTAAATGTTTATTTTTCGCTCAAGTATGATTGGTGTTGTTGCTGCTGCTGCTGCTGCTGTTAATTGTTGTAGGAAAATAGATTTTCTCATAATACAATAGCTTACCCAGTAACATGAGATGCATACGAAGTGTACAGAAGCCTCATTTTCCTATCACTTCACTCCTTGCACCCCTCGGATGGAACCTGCTGATGGCAGATGCTTGCTGATAAAATAAAAGTATACCCACCCATTAATGTGTGTCTGGGAATACTCACTCCTCCTGATCTCTGGCGTAAGTAGGAGAGAGAAGAGATGCCGGCCATGGAGCGGACCAGCCAGTTGGGCATTGGCGGGGGCCACTGGCGAGGGGGCAGCAAAGGTGCTGCAGGCGGCCAGCAAGCCGGTCAGAGGGGAGAGCGACAAGTGGTAGGTTAAAGTACATGGAATATGTATGGGGGGGGGTGGAATAGAGGCTGAGAGGTAGAAGTTCTGTTTTAATTCTTATAAAGAGAAGTTCCTTTTCCCATATTGTATATTTTTAAATCAGTGTTAATTTTTTTATTACTTTTTAATTTTATCATTTCACGAACATCTTGAATTTTGAATCTCCATTGTAAAAGAAACATGATGACTGAAATGCCATTAAAAATTATTTTTAAAATATATTTTAAAAGATTTTACCTACCATTTTTTACAGAGAAGGAAAGGGAGAGAGGGAGAGAGACATCAACCTATGGTTGTCTTTCACCTGCCTCCAGCTAAGGATCTGGCTGGAGACCTGGCTTGCAACCTGTTTATGTGCCCTGGCTGGGGCTTGAACCAGAGACCTTTGGGTTTGCAGGTCAGCACCCATCCACTGTGCCACCAGCCAGGGCCAAAAATGCCTGTTTTATCAAACCTGGAAAATATTTGGTGGCTTTAAATGTTTTAATATTTTACATATTCTTTATATATTTTTCTCTCAACTCTCTGTCCTTAAGGGATTCCAATTAAATGTGTGTTAGGCCACTTGAAATTATCTGATGTCACTGAAAGGTAGGATTGGAAAGAGATAAACTCATAGAAAGAGAAATTAGGACTGACAGTTACTAGGGGCTGAGGGCCACTGAGAGAGAATGGAGAGATGTTGGTCCAAGGATTTAAGCATCCAGGTACAAGAAGAGTAAGTTCTGGGGATCTAATGTGCAACATGGTTACTAAAGTTACTAGTGCTGTATTACATACTTAACAGTTACTAAAAGAGTAGATATGAAATGTGCTCAGAACAAAATGAAATTGTAATTATGTGACATGATAGCGATATCAGCTAAAGCTAGGATGGTAATCATATTGCAATACATGAGCATATCATATCAAGATAATCAAGATATTATATATCTTAAATTTATAAATTATTATACATTACTTATATCTTAATAAGGCTAAAAATAAAAACACACAAATTATAAACTAAATAATAAGCATTACCATTTTTAAATTTTATAATTGCACTTTGGAAGTCCTAACTATGAAGAAAAACTTTATGATTATGGTCCTATGTTTAATTGGATGAATTTATACTCAACATTGAAATAGAATAGAATTGACAGGTTCTACAATTTTACAGCAATTGGGTTTGATGAAGCTCTCAAATGAATCACATAATAGAAACAATTCACTTGAGCTTTTGTCATGTAAAATATTTGTCAAAAAACATTTTAAGTAACTGAAAAAATACAGTATATATGAAAATATCCATATTTAGTATTAAAGTCACACATTTCAAAATAGAAATAAAAGAATTAAGATATTCTCTATTTAGCAGTATTTCCCCTGAGCATATATAAAGTATGTTAACATCTATAAAGTACAATATTTCTTATTTTAAAAAAATTATGGTCCACAAAGAAAAGTTAATTAGAGATGTCAATAACTTTAAATTATTACTAATAATAGGCAACTTTTAAAAAGTTCCAAGGTTTTATATAGAATATATTCTTGAAAAAACACTTTTTTGATGATATAGAAATGACATGCTATGACACATATGGTTAGAGTATATGGAATATTTACTAAAACTTTTATCTTAGTTATTGATACTTAATTGTTAACATATTTTAAAATGTGCTTTACTATGCTGCAATATATATTTTTAGAATTTTAGTTTTAAAATATTTTAGAACTATTTTATAAGATGCAATAAGTAAATATTTCAAAATTATATAATTTGAATTAATTTCAACATTCTTTGTGACTCAGTAATAGCATGGTTTAAATAATGAAGCACTAGGGTATACTCACTCTTGGACCTACATGTGAAGTCAAGGGTTTCTACCTCCCTCAGTGAGTAAGTTCTCTGTGCTGCCTCTTTTGGTTTCCAACTAGGTTACTACCTCTCCCAGGAAACAGCTTATGGGGAGAAAGCAGAGCTGCAGCCTTCCTCCTTGAACTATGATATCAGAGCTGATTCCTTTGAGAGCTGCAGCTTTTCATGATGACTTTCAACTTCCCTTAAAAAAAATTACCAAAATTTCTGGGAAAAATTTGATTATCTTATGATAAGGGAACTAAGCAATGGGGACAAGACTAAATACTGAAGACACCCATAAGGTAAAATGCTTACTAGACATTGTAACTTTGAGCTATGGTCATTGATTTATCTTTGTGTTTAATAATTGAAAGACTTGAAGTAGGAAAATGGTGATATGGGGAGGACCTCTGAGAACAGATTTACTTTTTAAATTGGCAGACATTGTCTTCATTATTTAAAAAAAACATTATCAGCCCCTGGCTGGTGGCTCAGTTGATTGGCACCAGCCTGCAAACCCAAAGGTCACTGGTTCAATTCCCAGCCAGAGCACATATTCAGGTTGCAAGCCAGGTCTCCAGCCAGGTCTGTAGCTGGAGGCAGGTGAAAGGCAACCATACACTGATGCCTCTTTCCCTTTCTTCCTCCCTTCCTGTCCTTCTCTTGAAAAAAAAAAAAAAAAAAAGTTAAAAAGTTAAAGTAATATAAAAACATTATCAATAGTGAATTTTCACCAACAGATACATACAGGCAATAAGTATCTTCTTTTATATTGAATATAGATGAGAAAAATCCTAAGTGGTATATAAGTGAAGTAAATGATTCCTAAAATCAATAATCAAGCAGGGTTTATCTTTTTTAAAAATTCAAATATAGTTTACTTAAGATTCTTTTCCCCCTTCATTCTTTGAATCCATCATCTTTATTCCACCATCTAAGTATCAGCCTTAGCTTTTCATGCAGTAAAGTCTAAATTTACCCTGCTCCACCCCAACAGTCCTAAGTAAGTGTTATTTCTTTCAGGATGATTTTTGGAAAACCTTGTGCCAAATTCAGGAGGAATATAAAAATATAAAACCAACTATAAAGTATCAAATAAAGCTAGGTAAGTTATAAGGAAAGTTGTTCTCTTAACTAGGAAATCCATTATGTTCAACCAGATGGTGAGAGAAAGAAAATGTCTGGGGTTCTGTCTTATGCTTAGATTCTGTCTGAGCCTCTGAGTTAAGGTTTTGAACCTTGTCCTCAAGGGTCTTAAGAGGATGAAACAGGCATTATGAAAGATGTCCTGGCAGAAATCCTCATTTTAGGGATGTTTGCAAATAGTTTGTACTTTGTTACCCAGAAAGTGGCCTTCACCATGTAGGAGTAGATTTTAATCTGCACAACTGTAGATCATGTCCATGGTGGAGGCAGTGGAGGGGCGGTAGGGTGGGGGTGGGGGAATGTCTGTAGATGGGCTGAGGGCAGCCCAGAGAAGTCTGCTTATCTGAATGGGTTCTGAGATTTTCCAAATTACCGAAGACCAGGGGAGAAAGGAGTGAGTTTAAATCTTTGTTCAGACAGGAGCTAGTGGTTAAGACACTAGCTGGTGGTTAAGACACTAGCTAGTGGTTAAGACACCGGAGAGGGTGCAGAACCAAGGGACTAGATATTCTGGTCACATGAGTAAAGGCAGAGTAGGGAGAGCAGACACAGCTGCCACAAAGCAGTTTACACCTAGGTCATTGGTTCAAGCATCCATCTGCTGATGTCAGGGAGGCTGGTATGTCTCCCAACGAAGTTAAATTACCTCCAAGGAGGAGGAGAGGCAAGAAGCCTAACTCTAAATCAATATTTATTGAAAAAAATACCTTATTTCTAAAGTAAAAATGAATGACGTGCCTTGAATTATATGATTGTTTTTCTTTTTTTCCCATCAGTGTAAAAAGGGTTTTGTGTGTTCCATTGATTTCAAGTATAGAAAAATTATTAAACCTTTGCTCTGTTAAGTTCAAAACCTGTATGCCAGAGATTTATGAGCCTTATAACTTTTAAAGTGAAAAACATGAAGAGCATGGTTTTGTGAGGCACTGTGATAAGCTATAAAGTATTACAACTTTTAGAAATTTAGTTTCCTGTGACGTTAAAAAGAAATAATTAAAGACATGTACAAGGATATTAATTGCAGAATGGATTATAACTGGAAAAAATATCACTAACAATTTAAATATCTATGACTGAGGAAGGAATAATATTTTATTTCAGTTACTCAGTTATGCCTTATAAAAATATTTAATACAATAAATTCTAATACAATATTAAGCATATATGCAGAATATAGCAATATGGGTTGGAGGAAACCTTTTTATACTTTTCATAATTTATATTGAAATAATTTCATAATTATTTAAAATAATTAAAATATTTTAATATTTAAAAATTAGATATAATGTCTGATCACATTTTTCAAAAATTAAAGATGTATAAGATGCCTATTCCCAAATAGATGTTATACATTATATATATTTGTTATACATGTGATAACAAAACCTTGTATAATGTATGATTTCTATAACCCTGGATTCTGCATGTAAGACATATTTCCAAAGTTGTTTCCATTTTAGGAAAGTTATTTAATACAAATTTACTAAATCCCAGAAAAATTCCCAGATTTACAATGAGCAAAGTTCATAATTATATTCTCTTTTTCTGGATTCACTCACTATACCTTTTCTTTTTCACTCAGTCTGGCATTGAACCATATGCAGTGGACTGTCCACTACCTCACTTGTTCAAATATGGACAGTCTGTCTCCTCTTCATAGCTGCAGGCTACTGGAAAACAGACAAGAGCAAAGATTAGATTAATCTCCTTCAACTACCTATACTTTCGGTGTGAACTTCTGTGAGTTTTAGTTGTTGTTGGGTCATTCTTTGTTGGATCCTTCCCTGCGACTGGCTGACTTAGAGTCACACCACCTACCATGTCTTGTATGCTGTTGCACAGGTGCTGCCAGAAAACAACCCAGGAACAAATCCTCACCCACAAAAATTATCCCCAGCACAACCCCACTATCAACAGCAAGGAGCAAATTATTAATAAAGCTGTAAAGAGATTGAGAGCATTATAAAAAAAGAATAATGAATACAAGATGAATAGCTGAAAGAAAAATAATTTTGAGAGGGTCAAGAGATGGGAAATAGTAAGAGTAAGGAATAGAAACAAGGTGAAGAAAGAAAGAAAAAATTACATGATAAATAAGAAAAGGGAGGGAAGAAAGAAGAATGGAGTAAGAAAAGGAAGAGTACAGTATTAGATTTAAACAAAAATTTGGAAAAATATAGTGGAAAAAATAGAAACTGAATTGGAAGAAAAGATCCACAGTATCAACAATAAATGAGCAAAGAATAAATGGAACGAGAACATCAAAAAAAAAAAAAAAAAAAAAAAAAAAAAAAAAAAAAAAAAAAAAAAAAAAAAAAAAAAAAAAAAAAAAAAAAAAAAAAAAAAAAAAAAAAAAAAAAAAAAAAAAAAAAAAAAAAAAAAAAAAAAAAAAAAAAAAAAAAAAAAAAAAAAAAAAACTTATGCAATATCTAGAGGAAACGAAAGTGATTTTAAGACTATAGAGGGAGAAGGACTAGTGAAAGTAGGGAATGAAAACCAGTCTAAGATAGGGAAAAACTAAAATTTAAAACAAAAAAATGACAGGGCAGGTGGAAGACAAAATGGAATAGGAAAGGGGAACATTAACATTTGAGATATGAAATACGAAAATGGTGGAGACCTTGAATTCAAATGGAAGAACTGAACTACAAAAATGAACTATCAAAAACCAAGAAGCAAATATTGATAGAGGTGGAGAGAATAAGGGTATTTTAATAATGGGAAAATGTGTGTGAGATGACTAACGACATGAAAACAGTTTTGAGGAGTAAGAGTGGGGAAGAAATAGTAAGAGTGCAGAATAGAAACAGGTCATAGCAAGAGAAACAATGAAACTTCAAACAAAAATAAGAAGAGCGAAGAAAAGGATAAAACAAATTAAGAGAAGAGAGGAGCAAAATGTGACATTTGAAATAAACTAAAGTAATAAAAACTCGTGAAATAATAGGCCCAAACTTGAAGGAAATAAATGAATGTGGAAAAGCTTGGCAGGAAACGAAATAATGCAAATCACGAAAAAGATCATGGTGACTGTTCATCTCAGCAGAATCCAGCGTTTATCGGTGCTTTTTCTTTCTGGATCCACCCCTAGGAATGTCAGATGGTGTCCCGTCTGGACCTCGGCAGCCTGTTCAAGACCACAAGTGATCCCGCTTCTAGCCCTCTCCTGCAGATTTGGCTGGTTCCCACTGTCCTGCCTGCTGGCTGGCTTTCCATCAACCCAGGGCCCAGGAGTGGTGCATTGCATGCCCTGCGAGGACTGCTGGTACCTTCTCCAGCTGCCTTCTTAGGGGGCTTCTGATGCGATCAGGAGGATGGGAATCTGGAGTTACCCCCAGGGGGCACTGATCAGCCTTCAGAAAGGACGGTGGGAGCGTTTCCCCAGCTCCTCACCATACATCTTGGTCTTTCCCATATTCTTTCCAATTATGAATGGTTTCTGGTGAACTGCCCGTCCATTTCCTGTGATGGGTCAGTCTGAGTAAAAGGGGCAGCTCTTCCCTGTCTAGGTGCGGAGGTGGGCAGGGCCTTAAACATGGCTTGCTGCTCCTGTCTCTGTCTTCTCAGCCCTGATCCCAAGAAACGGTGTAGCTCATAGTACGGATAAGGCCCTTTCAGAACTTTTTCTTTCCCCTGTGGCAATGCCCCCGGTAAGGGGCTACTGAGCCTGGCCTCACTGACCTGCAGGGCCTGTCATCCCACCTGTGGGGGTTGGGCTGGCCTATCTGTGAGACTTGCCTACCTGTAGCAACTCTCGGGCCTACAGCTCCTGGCAATCCAGTCCCCAGCCTGCTGCTCTGGGCCTGAACTCGACACTCTGTAAAGTCCCAAACTCACCAGCTGTGCTGGATTGGGCCCCCAATCCCTTCAGCGTGACTCTGTCCCTCTAAGTCCTTTGTTTACCTGTTCTGGGCTTGTTTGCACACTCCCAGAGCACCCGGTCCCTGCTGAGTCTCTGGTCTCACCTCAGCTTCTCCTTTAAAAGTGCTTCTGTGTGGCCCCCATGCTGCAGAACGGAGGCCTGGGTGGCCTGTTCCCCATGCCCCTCCCACCCCCAATCGTTAAGTCTCTCTTGGTCAGGGCCAGCCACAGCCTGTCAGGGCCTCCAACAGGTTTAGATGAGAGTTTCTCCCTAGATCCCTCCCAGGTGGAGCCGGGAAGGGTCCTGCTGCAACACTATTATCACAGGGGGCAGTGCTGGTGCTACTCACTGCTCCCCGCAGTCATTCTCGGCCTTGGAGGAGCCTTCTTCTGCCAGGCTGTTGCTGCAGCCGGCTCCTCCCCAGGGTCTCTCTCTGCTCCCAGGGCTCCAGGCTCCTGAGCCCTTCCACTGCTGCCCTGAATCTGCACAGCCAGAAACAGCGGGTTGGGCTGCGGGTCACAGTTGCTCTATTAGGAGAGCCTGAGCCAAGACCACCCGCTCCTGAATGCCCTGCAGGCAGGCAGCCTCTCGCCCACTCACCCACACTCCCTACAGTTTCTTCTGCCTACTCAGTCACACACAATCTCAGTCACTCTGCTGGATTTTTACGTTGGGTGCTGCTAAGCAAGACCTGTCTGGGTCTGGGAGCAAGTGGGGGGAACTTCACCTACTCTGCAGCCATTGAGGCAACTCGCAATTAGTACTTTTTAATCCCATCACCTCCTTTTACTTCAGCCCCCAAAACGCCTCCCCTCTGGCCTCCATCAGTGTGTTCTCTGTATCTATGTCTTTCTATTTTGTTTGTTTATTTTATTCTGTAGACTCCACATGTGAGTGATATCACATGGTATTTGTCTTTCTCTGTTTGGCTTATTTCACTTAACATAATACCCTTTATGTCCATCTACACTGTCACAATGGTAATGTTTCATTTTTTATGGCCCAGTAATATTCCATTGTATATATGTACCACATGTTTTTTACCCACTTGTCTATTGAAGGAAATTTGAGTTGCTCCATAGCTTTGCTATTGAACATAGTGAAAATAGAGGTGTATTTAGTCTTTCAAATTACTGCTTTGGGTTTCTTTGTGTATATACCCAGAAGTGGACTTGCAGGGTTATAAAGCAGTTCCATTTTTAATTTTTCAAGACACCTCCACACTGTTTTCCATAGAGGTTATACCAATATGTATTCCCACCAACAGTGTACTAGAGTTGGAAAGGGGAACTTTTTAGTTTCCTTTTTCTAGGTGCTCAAAGTTACTCTGGACTCCATCCACTTCTACAAATGTTGTCCACTGATTAAGCACTCCATCCTTGAAACCTCCTGTCTACTTCCAGGAGTGTGTGTTGTTTAGGTATAGGGAAAAGTCTCTTTGCAAACTATCTAATGGCATGTCCTTTTAGAAGCATGTCTATTTTAGAAGAATAAAGTCATTCTTTTTATCTATCTATCTATCTGTCGGTCTATCATTTATCTATCTATATCTATCATTTTCCCCATCCTGAAGCATTTGAGAGTAAGTCAAAAATAATTTCCCTTCCCCTTCTAAGTAATTTAGTGTTTATTTTATTTTATTTTACTTATTTATTTTTTTAGGGTTTGGGGTAATTTTATTTTATTTTTTTTATTGTGTTTTCTTTACTTTTTTAAAAGATTTTATTTATTATTTTTATAGAGAGGGGAAGAAGAAGAGGCAGAGCAGGAGAGAGATATCAATGTCTGGTTGTCATTCACCTGCCTCCAGCTACTGACCTGGCAGGAGACCTGGCTTGCAACCTGGTTATGTGCCCTGGCTGGGAATTGAACCAGTGACCTTTGGTTTTGCAGGCCAGTGCCTTATCCATTGTGGCACCAGCCAGGGCTCTAGTGTTTATTTTTTTAATCATAAAAATATTCTCTTGCATCCCTTAGACAACAAAAAGACAAATTCAAAATTAGGAAGTTAACATTGATTAAAATTTATCATCTAATCTCCAACACATACTCAAATTTTACCAGTTTTCCCAATCACATTCTTTAAAGTATATATGTATATGTATATGTATGCATGCAAATATGTTTTTATTGGTCCAGGGTCCAGTCTAAGACAATGCATTTAGTACCATACACTTTAGTCATCTATAATGTGGAATAGGTCTCTTTCTTTGTCTTTCAAGACCCTGATATTTTTGTAAAGGAAAAGGTCACTTTAAAAGATGTATTTACTTCAGAATTAAATATTCTGTTTAATAAAGTATATTATACTATTCACATGAATTTTATGAGGAGGCCTCAGTGATAACTTCAGAAGGTAAGTGATTAGGGGCTTAAGTTTAAAATTTTACTGTATGATCTAGGTTAATTATGATCTAGCCTTCAGAGAGTGGAACCAAAATGAATTTCCATGTGAAGACATGTTTATAGTCAATACTTTGATAGCTTAAGGGTAGTAGTGCAGAGATAAAATAGGGCAAAAGGAGGAAAAGAAGACTAACAGAAGAATAAGGGGTTTAGGAAGAGGAGGAATAAGAAGAAAAAGAAAAGAAAAGAAACTTATTTTCTTAAGAATACTTCAAAAAGGGTTATCACACTTGTCTGAGACTTATCCCGAAGGCTTTTCTGCTGTTTGAGACATATTCAGCAAACATATTGTAAGTTATGCCTTTTGCCTTCAAATAAGTCAGTAAATTCCAGTTCTTCAGGTTTTCCAAAATATAGCAGCAAAACACAAAGGACATTTCTCTTAGATATCTGATTTAATTGCTTTAGTAGCGCTCATTGTTACAATATTTCATGGCAAATGTGAGCACCCTAGAGATATGTAAACCTGCTGGGGATTAAAAAAAAAAAAAAAATTGGTGATGGTGCCCTGGTTACTTTTTTCAAGTTTCGTGGAATACTGATGCTACTACAGCCATGCTTTGAAAACTGTCAAGTCCCCAACAATACCAGGTAAAATGGGTTTAGGAAACATTGAAACTTATATTGGAAATATATTGAAAAATATATTGTGTATATTGAAAAATATCATTGTGTGTATTATTAAAATGCATATTTTAAAAAATAATGTTGGCATTCAGCAAGTCACTTGAAATCATAGTAAAACATTTTAACAGACCAAATTGGTTAAATTCCATGACACGGTTTTAAGTTTTTTTACAAAAGATAATTAAAGCATTCTTTTCACTGTTGGGACAACAGAGAGAGCAAGCTATCTTTAATAATTTAAAAATTAATTATAAAATAATTTTAATTTTGCTATATCAATTCTGCTTTCTCACATAATGCGATGAATCTTGTAGAGTCAAAACAAGGCCAGTAATTCAACTCTTTATTCAAAAAATGAAATATTTTCCAATAATTATTGAGAAAAGTTCATTTTATTCTGAGAATGGTTCTAAAAAAAGATGTTTTTTTCTTATTCTGCTTACATTTCTTAACTGTTTTAGAAGTTGTTAGTAAATAGTGATTTTGTTAATATATGCTGTTTCTCAGCTGAATATCTCTTGAGAACTTCATTTAAGATGCAGTAATTATTTTTGCTATTTTCATATAAAGTAGTACAATACATATTTAGTGTTACCAATATAGTGCTGCAGGCCATTAAAAAGGCATGCAATGTTGATGGCTATATTTTGAAAACATTTTTAAAATTCTGCACTGTTAACAATGTTTATCTGTGTTCACAGTATCCCTGATGCTCAACTGTAAAAGCATTGGCTCAAACCTCCTTAAAAATTGTTTTGTAGATCCCACTGGGATCTAATGACCTCTTTCACCTTGTCAAAAGGGCACACTTGTCAAGCTCACAGTACTCAATACTCTGAAGAGCATCCCTACAGCCCAGAAACAGGGGCCAAGCTGGGACTCCGGGATGCAGCTGCTGAGACGTGCAGATCTGACATAGACAAATAGTTCCACCACTCTCCACCTGATCAAGGACAAAGGGACACTGCGCCTCTGAAGCTGAAGCCCACTTAGATTCCTCTTGTATCACTTAATAATGTGAGCAGAGACTTAATTCTTTGAAGTGTCTGATTTAAAAGCAGAGGAAGCATTTTGCTTGATCTGATCCTTGTTATTAAAAGAAGCAGATGAGATAAAATACTTTCTATTTGTGTCTATTGATATAGTTTGAGGTCAGTATTTTAGTCTGTTCATCTATATTTTGCCCTATCCCTCATTTCAAAGTTCATTTTCAATTCTCATTAAGAATGTCAATTAATTTTTTGATACATCCATTTGCTGATTACAGTAAAACACTTTCAGATTTGAAAAAAAAAATAGTTTGTCTTATTTCAACTGACTTATGATCATTCATTTTGCACTCCAACTTAAGAACCCCAACTAAAAATGTCAGAAATTTTACAGAAATAAATTAGTCTGTTTTTGATATCCTTTAGAAAGAAAGTAAGTAGATAAGAAAGCTGGATCTTATTCTTATACAAACATAGTCTATTTACTAATGTCTCTTTTAAAATATTTTTAGGATATGAAATTTGTTTTCATTTTCCTTTACTACCCAGATTCAGTTAGTGCCCCCTATGTTCTAAATAGTATTGATTAAAATACTACCCCACATTATAGAATTTCAATGATTTTCTGAAGTTTTTTGCAAATTTTCAGGGCAAGACCTCTTTTTTTTAATTCTTACCCCATGATACATTTATTGATTTTAGATGGGGGGAGGGAGAAAGAGAGAGAGAAACATCAATTGGTTGCCTCCTATAGCCACCTCAAGTGGGTACTGAACCCATAACTTATTTATGTGCCCTGACAGGGAATCAAAACCAAGACATTTCAGTGCATGGAATGATGCTTCAATTAATCAAGCCACAGCAGCCAAGATGTGGTCCTTCCTCTTTGGTATGTTGCTCCTGCTAATCATTTTAGTTTATGGAGCTTATTGCTGTCCAGTGCATGATGCTTCTGTTTTTAAAGGTATCAATAGAAATGTAGCATTTAAGCCTCTTCCCATAAATACTTCACTCTCATATGACATTTGTGTGAAAGCACTACATTTATTAAAGGTTTTGGAGAGATGAGATTTACAACACAAATATGCTAATAGCATCATGGTTTTAGACATGGTACTTTTTGTTTGTTTGTTTTTATAAGATTTTATTTATTTGTAGAGGGAGGAGAAGGGAGGGAGAAAGAGAAGGAGAGAAATGTGAATCATGTAACCCAGGAATGTGACTGAGCAAGAGGATCAAACAGTGGTGTTTCATTTTGTAGGATGATGCCCACCCAACTGAGCCCCTCAGATCAGGGAAGACACTGTGTTTTAAAATGACTACATCCATAGCCTGATACTTCTCTGAAATTTAGTCCCTCACCCTTCACATGTTTCTCAGGACTCTGGCCTATTTTTAAACTAGTATCCATTTTAAATACTAAAACATTTATGGACTTTCTCATTCAGATCCAGCCTACCTATTTCCACAGAGGTCTCAACTACTATCCCAAATGGTTTGTTATCGTAACCATGCATGAACAATGGCTTATTGTCTTAAATAAGAATACTTTCATCTTTAAAAAAGGTAACAAATGTTAAATATGAAGAGATTTCAAAAATAAGAAATAAACATTTAACTTTCGGTCAAGATGGAGGCATAGGTAGATATGCACTTTACCTTCTCCACATCACAAGAATTAAAACTAACCTCAAAACAAACAACATCCAGAACTGCCAGAAAAAGAAAGTGTATAGAAGTCCGACCAATAAGGATTTAAAGAAGCCACATTCATCCAGATGGGTAGGAGGAAGGTGGGGGCAATGTGGTGTGGTGAGGGAGAGGCAGCATTGCCTGAAGTAAAATGGGTGATCCCACAACCATATGTGGTGAGTGAAAATCAGGAGGAATATCTTGGGAGCAAGTGCTCCCAGCCTCAGGCCAGACCACACAGCTCAGTGTCCCAGCACTAAGAAGACAAAGCCCCATAACTTCAGTCTGTAAAAACCATTGGAGGTTGTGGCAGAAGAAACTGCTCGTTTTTCAGGAGGCTCCACATAAGGGGCCTGCACAAACTTAGAATGTACGTAAACCCACCCACTCGTGGATTTCCCACATGGCAACAGCTGTAAGGGTGCCAGTCATGTATAAAAAGTGGGTGAAGTGACAGGAAATGGGACAAGTGCCAGGCAAATCTCCAGAAGCCAGGTAATGATATTATCCCCTCTCCGAGCCCTCCCCTCACACAGAGCCACAAAGCGTGAAGCAGGTTGCCCTGCCCTGGTGAATACCTAAGCCCTACCCTTTACAATATAACAGGTGTGCTAAGACAGGGAGCCAAAGCAACTCTACCTAAATACACAAAAATACAGGGAGGCTGCCAAATTGAGGAGACAAAGAAATATGGTAAAAATGAAAGAATATAATAAAACCCCAGAAAAAGAACTAAACCAAGTGGAGATAACCAATCTATCAGATGCAGAGTTCAAAACACTGATGATCAGTATGCTCAGAGAACTCATAGAGTATAGCAACAACATAAAGGAAGAAATACTAAGTGAAATAAAGAAAATTCCACAGAGAACCAACAGTGAAGGGAAGGAAGCCAGGACTCAGATAAGTGATTTGGAGCATAAGGAAAAAATAAACATTCAACCAAATAGAAAGATGAAAGAAGAATTCAAAAAAAGAAAGAAAGAAAGAAAGAAAGGAAGAAAGGAAGGAAGAAAGAAAGAAAAGAAAAGAAAAGAAAAGAAAAGAAAAAAAGAACAGAAAAGAGATGAGGATAGTATAAGACTCTGGGACATCTCCAAAAGTGCCAACACCCGAATCATAGGTGTGCCAGAGGAGAAGAGGAAGAGCAAGAAATGGAAAACTTATTTGAAAAATAATGAAAGAAAAGTTCCCTAATTTGATAAAAGAAATAGATACACAAGTCCAGGAAGCACAGAGAGTCCCAAACAAGTTAGACCCAAAAAGGACCACACCAAACCACATCATAAATAAAATTGCAAAGGTTAAAGACAAAGAGAGAATCTTAAAGGCAGCAAGAGAAAAGTGGAGAGTTATCTAAGTGGACAGTTACAAAGAAATTCCTGTAAGACTATCAACAGATTTCTCAAAAGAAATTTTGCAAGCAAGAAGGGGAAAAGCCAGGACTTATAACCAAGATTACTCTATACAGCAAAGCCATTATTTAGAATGGAAGGGCAGATAAGGTAAAGCTAAAGGAGTTCATTGTCACTAAACCATTATTACATGAAATGTTAAAGGGACTTAAGAAAAATATCAGAACTATGAACATTAAAAAGGCAACAAATTTACAATTATCAACAACTGAATCTTAAAAACAAAAGCAAACAAACTAAGCAAACAACTAGAACAGGAACAAATCATAAGTATGATGATCATGTGGAGGGTTATCAGCTGGGAGGAGGAAGGGAGAGAATGGGAGAGGTGGCACAGGGATTAAACAGCATAATTGGTAGGGACAAAATAGACAGGAGGATGTTAAGAATAGTATAAAAAATGGAGAAGTCAAAAGCACAATCTATGGATATGAACTAAGGGAGTAACAGGCAAAGGGGAACAAAGGAGGAAAATTTGGGACAGCTGTAATAGTATAATCAATAAAATATACTTAAAAATAAAAATAAACATTAACCACACTTTACTGCATATTTTCAGAGACTTTGATTACCGATAGGTGGTTATAGATATGTTTACCTTTCACCTTGGACTTTGTATTTAGATTACCTTTAATTGAAGTTAGGCCTAAAAATCCAGCAGCTTGTATTTCCTTTTTTATCTTTCCTTTGACTTTCAGTCTGGAGGATAGTGATAGCTTTTATTCCCAGCATTGTCACTGAGCTCACGTACAGTTGTCGTGACAGTACAACCACCAGCATCAGTGTTAATATCCTGCCTGGGAGCAAAGCAAAGCTGGATTCTTGCCTTTGAGGGGCCTTGGTGCCTCTCAGTTAAAGTTCAAACAAATACTGTGGGATAAGCTTCGGATTTGGGAAGTAAACTTGTCTTCTTGAGATGAAGGCAACACAGGTGATCTACTTTTAAATAATATCCTCCTCTCCTTGTTTTAATTCTGCTGGTGTGACCCAGAATATCTTTAATTGTTGATAAATACCTGACTGCTGCTACTGCAATTTACACTATTCACATCTTAGGACATTATGAAGCAGTGATTACTGACAAACCACCTGTGGTGTGTGGACAATCATTATGAACTTGTCATTTTTTTTTCATAAAGCGTAAGCACATAATTCAGCCATATCCCCATATCTTGATATGGGTTATGGTTTCCTACAGCAAGGCTTAACAGTTGGAGCTGGTAGTCCAAATGTAACTGTGTATGTCAACCAGCTGTAATAAAATTTATTATGGTAATAGCTCCCTTTTCTACACTTAATCTTCAACTTTTGGTTAAAACTTTCTAACCTTAGTGATTTTATTTTTTAAATTGTACTTTACTTGATAGATAGATTATTAAAGCCATATTAGGAAAAATACTTAGTCTCTAAGAGTCTCAGTTTCTTCCTTTATAAGACTGGACTAGTAAAGAGGGTTTCTAAGGATGCTTGCATATGTGAAAGGATGGCATACATGAAATCATAGCAAAGGTTACTAACTCAATTGTCCCATAAGCCTGGTTAGTCAGTTAAATTAGTAAATCTAGACAGGTGTAAGAAAGTCAGAATTTGAAGGATTTTTGAGATTTGCAACAGACAAAGGTATTCAAATACGAACTTTGTCATCCCTGCAAAACGTTAAGGAAAACAATCTAGCCACTATTTACTTGTAAGTTAGGAGGATATTGATTATGCAAGAGGTTCAAAATGTTAGTTCTCTATCACTTCTGTTTTTTCTCTACCTACTGTTGCTACATATTTGTAACCCCAGGCTTATGAGTGGTAATCAAAGTGAAAAATAAAGATGACTAAAGGTTGTTTTTGTTTTTGTTTTTTTTTTAATGTTCTTAAAGATCACTGAAACTCTTGGGAAGGTATGTAGCATGCAAAATACAAACCAGGCAAGAACAATATTGGAAACTGAAAAGTAGCAGAATATGCCATGCCAAAATATGATGGTAGGAGTTTAGGACATTCCATCCAAAAATATGTTGACTGTTTTGAGCTGTAGGTCCTTGGCAAATAGCAGGTGAAGGGAGGGGCTTTTCCCAGTCTTATTTACCTAAAGGCAGATCCTTCAAAAGGAACTCAATGCTATACATACCCTCCTTGGGAGTTTCATCAACCAGGGAACATTGACTCTTATCACAGAAAAGGAGACTAAGAGACAATATCTTATGCAAACAAACTTGATCACAAACTATCATACCTTCCACCCATTCTTCTCAAAGCCCATTCATCTTTCTTAAAAATTATTTATTCTCCCCTAAGACCTATAGCCCTTTGCCCCTTTCCCTATTAAGATGGTACGTAATCCTGAATTCTAAAGCTACTTCTTTGACTTACTCATTTTTCTCTGCATGTTTCACATATATGTATGAGGTATAGATGTTAATAACTTTCTGTTTGTTTTGCTTTTGTTAATCTTTTATTACAGGAGTCTTGGCAAAGGACTAAGAATAGTAGAGAAAATTAATTTCCCTCCCCTACAAAACATAAGCCAACGCCCTTAAGACTATAAAATCACCGAAGTACTTACTTATGGGATGTTCAGGTAGGATTTCATTAGATAAGCTGGCATTTGAGTTGTCTCTTGTAATAAAATAAAGTAGCCAATGTAATAAATGGTTGTCAAGGGTGTTCAAAATAGCTAGCACCAGTTGTGCAAAAATATAAAGAATTCAATATACATTGGCAATAATTCAGCATCATAGAGTCTTGTATCCAACTAATTAGACCATCTATGAGGCAGCAAGTAAACTCAATAAATGCTTATCTGGAATATTTAATTATTCAAATATACCTTGAACTGTTTAATTCATTACCAAAGATTTAGTCTCTGTACCTAATATAATTTAAATGGATGTTTCATGTATTATATATTAAATTAGAAAAACAAACAGGATATTTTAATAGGTTTTGACAATATAATAATTTGGGGAGAATCATTTAAAAATAGCCTAGAATTACTATTGGCATTCCTTATCCCCTTGCACCAACATTCAACATTAGTAGTTTTATGCTTCTGACTCCCTAATACTTTTCTTATTTGTGTCAGCACTTTATTACCCCTGATCTGGACTTTTATAATATCCTGCTACACTCAACCTTTCCTCCCCTTCAACATTTGAATTAATCTTTCTAAAAGACAGTTTTGATCTTAAAACTTCTCTGCTTAACAACATTTAGTGATACCCTATTACTATCAAATGATTACAAAATAAATAATTATTATTTTGCTTGATTCAAATTGTGTTGGTAGATGAACCAGAAAAGGGTTGAATAAGCTGTGGGGGCTGGAGGAGAAACAAGAAAGTGTTGATTTGGAGTAAATGACACCTTATGGATTTAAATCATAGTTCAAAGTTATATTTGTATGACTTACATCATACCTAACATTTATGTCAGCTACCTAACATTTTCCAATCTTGCTTTCTACAACTAATCAATCATGTGTTTTTAGATATTGCTGTGAAAACCTGTTGTGACAATTAGAGACAATGTAATAGATCTTCTATATCTTCTAGATATTTCTAGAATTAAACAAAACTGGACCTGGTTAAGTTGACAAGTTCTAACCGCATAAATATAAGAATTTCAGACAAATATTCCAGAAAATATAAGGAGAGCCAGAAGTATACCAGGAGAAAGTATTTGGTGGGTAAACAAAATATCTACATTGGAAGAGTTTAACAGAAGATAGTAGGAAGGAAATAAGAAAGTCAAGGAATTGATATTAGGTAGATATCCTGTAGATATCCTGTAAAATAAATAAACAAACAGGTATTTACTGTCAGGGATAGGTGGAAAGGATGGAAGAACTGAACTCAAAAGGAAAAATGGAGAGAAATAATTCATGGATACAGACAATAATGTGGTGATTGCCAAGGAGAAGGAGATGTAAGGAGATGGAGGAGGGTATAGAGGAGATAGTGATGGATAGGGACTTCACTTGGGGTGGTGCAACCATAATATAATGCACAGAGGATGTGTTGTATAATTGTGCACCAGACAGATAAGGGTATAGAGGAGATAGTGATGGATAGAGACTTGACTTGGGGTGATGGATACACAATACCGTGTATAGATAAAGTGTTGTAGAATTGTGCACCTGTGACCTGTATAATTTTTAAATTAGTATAACTCAATAAAAACAAAGTCAATAAAAAAAGAAACACATCTAGAGGGTCCATTAGCAAGAAGAAAGGATATAGACAAGAAATAATTGAGATTAGAAGTTTTATGTAGTAGATGACTCCCAGTCTCAGCAAATAGAATTGCCAGAGCAGAACTCAAGGTCGATGAATATATAACAGAACATGAAATCCAGCAGCAAGATTTGGCTGTTCTCAAGCTCCCAATATATTAATATGGGTAACTTCTGATTTTTTCAATTTAGGAGACAGATCTACTTACATACCCAGCAATAGTAGAATCTTCAGGATAATGAACCTGGAATAAATAATATCACCCTGGGAGCTGTTTAGACTAGAGGAAAGGTAGGTTTACAATCTAGGCTCTTACACAATTTTATTAATATGAATGCACTCACTCTCCAAGGGTTGTTAATGGTTTGAGCTTTATAAATATTATTTTCACCCATGACAAAGATTTCCACTATAACATACTTTAAGTAGAGTCCATAATCACATGCACTCTCAAACAGGACACTTTAAAGAATGATCTACAATAAGGAAGAAGGTTAATGTATATCTAAGCTTCTAAATTTGAGATCAGTATTGGAAATAAAGAAACATGCATACTCCAATTAAGAAGATTTAAACCCATTTGTTTAACAAAACCCTTACTGTGCTCCAGACACTTTTATTAACTCTATTTTACAGATGTGGAAGAGGAGCGAAGCAAGTTTAAGTAACTTACCTCAGATCATACTGATAAAAAAGTGTTATAGTTAGAATTTGAAGTCAGTAAGTTTGGTTCTAAGACTTTATGCTTTTAATCACCATTGTTTCTTGGCTGATTATATCCTAATAAATAATTGAGTACTGTTCATCAGAAAGAAAAAGGTACCATTAAGAGCTAAACAAAAACAACTCTAAGTATATATACTACCTCAGAACTTAGACACCTTAAACAATTGTTTATTTAGCTCATGATTCTTTGGATCAGTTGGGTGGTTCTTCATGCATGGATCAGCTCAGCTGATCTCTGTGGGCTACGCCTCACTTACATGTCAGGAAGTGGGCAGGCTATTGCCCAGAGTGCCTTCATTCTTTTTCATGTGCTCTGATCTCCCAACAGGCTAGGTTAGGTTTACTCACATGGTAATTTCAGGATTCCAGCTTGAGTCCAGAATTGCAACAAGAGTAGGCAAGCCCCCACATGAAACCTGTTTTCAAGACTTTACATTGGTAGTTGTCAACCATGAGCAATGTCCCCTAACCCTAAGAGATGTTTGACTATGTCTGGAGGTATTGGGTTGGCCAAAAACTCCATTTAGTTTTTTCCATTAAATTTTTTTTAACCAATAATTATTGACTTAGATATTTTGAAGTTGTTAGCCATTTACCACTATTGACTTCTAAAGGATTGGAAGATGTTTAACATCTTTACCACTATTGACTTCTAAAGGATTGGAAGATAGCCCCATGGCAAAGAATTATTTGGTCAAAATGTCAACAGTACCAAGAAACTTCACAAACCACTTCCAACACATTAGAACAGTCACGGTACCTTCTCCATACACCGCACATCTCTTCTGTTGCATTTCAGGTGTTTTTACCTTTCTTGCAAAACATAAATTATAATGCTGAAAATGGTGTGTAGTTTCTTCTATCTTTAATATTAAAATGGCTGCACAAAAGTTCATCAATTTTGATGTCTTTTTAAAAATGCAGCTGTCATAATACAGTCAAACAAATAGCTTTTAATAAAGTTAAAGACAACTAAGCACTACCAAAGCCATCATATTAAAAAAAAAAAAAAAAAAAAAAAAACTAACTTCTTGGCTAGCCCATACATTTTGGTTTACATAGTTAAAGGGTTGTTACTGGCATGTATTGATAGAGATGAGAGATATTGCTAAATATCTTGTAAGATAAGTACAACAACTTTCAACAAAAAATTAGCCGATCCAAAATGTGAACACTGCTGAGGTTGAGAAACTGATAATTTTGGATCACATTTATTAATGTCCCATTAGCTAAAAACAATAAAATGGCCTATTTTATTTCAAGGGGTGAAACAATAGAACCCGTCTCTAATTGAGAAAAAGAAAAACTTGTGGTCATTTTTAGAAGCTGACATTGTAATAATGAAATACTAATGCCAGTTGTTTGAAAAAAAGAAGCAAAAATGACAACAATGCAGCCTCAGCAGTAGTAACAGCAGAAACTCAAGGAACAGATTATAGGGGGTTTAAGGGTTAAAGAGGATTCAATAGGGCAACAAAGAAAACAGGGAGGTTTCCTTTAATATTTTGCCTTTACTTAATCAGACTTTATGAACTTATGTATAATAGGTATGATCTTTTCATAGCCTTGAAGAGATGTCTGTCTTCAAAATGGAGTTTTATATATTTGAAACACTAATCTACACCAATAGGACATTAGCCTTATATAAAAGTATTTCAAAATGTCATCTAGAAAACAATTGTAATTGACTAATAAACCTGTCCACAGTAATTACTGAGGCATTCATATAGTCCATTAATGTAAATCCATTTTATACTTTTCTTTCTCCATAAATGTAATTATTGATAAAGATAAATTAAAATCCATGTGTCTTACTGGAAGATCAATAATCACTGACCATATCATAAACAGAAACTCAGAGGGAAGTGGTTTGTTATGTCCAATGTCTTTTGAAGGGATTCCTTAAATCTTAATCTTTTTTAAGTGAGATAGAAATTGAGAAAGAATAAGATTTTACTTAAACTACTACTATTTTAGAAACTTTAAGCACACAAATGAAGTGTTTAGAGTTATTTTTATTTCTATATTTAGTGATCTAGCTATACCTATATAATGTAAGATACCTCATAATAATGACTTAATATTTATGTAACTTTTTATGCTTTGAAATAGGTGGACTTTGTGTCTATCATGTAAAAAATAAATAATATTTGATAATTATCATTGGCATTATTATATCTGATAATGTTGACCTAAAGCAGCTAAAAATGATGTAATGTTACATGGATGAAGTATATAACATTGCTGATAACCATTTTAGACCTGTACAAATTGCAGTAATATATGGTTCAAGTTAATAATATTAGACAACTCAAGTTAAAATAATCTTATAATTTTTAAAAGGCTTGGCAGATCAAAGTGTATTGCCTAAACATTCTTGCCAAGTGATGTAGAGATATTAAAAGAATAACTTCTTTAAATCTTTATCATGTCAAATATATGTGACCATTTTCTGTGCAAAATTAAGATTTCAGAAAAGATATTAGATACCATTGGAAATTAAAAATTAGAAAACACTCATCTTTTTAGCCCATAAATTTAACACCACAGAATTGTAAATATGTGTGTGTGCTTGAGCATCTATGCTTATCAACCTCCAACTATATGTGCATGTATTCATTTTAGTAAAGGATAAATTCGCTAATAGAAGTATAAAACTTTTTCCTAAAAGAAATTCAATTTTATCGTTACATATTGCTTTAAAACCTCTGTGAGAAGCAGTGCAAGGCAGTGAGAAGGGAATAGTGTCTGGGGTCACGCAGACCCCACTCATTTTTTACCTCAGTCCCGCTGTTTCTTAGCACTAGTCTAGATCTTTATTATTGTTAAGTACATTCTCAGAGGTTTAGCTTACTAGTGTGTAAAATGGAATAATGATCTTATCCTTCATGTGTGCTATAAAGGATAGACAGTGTAAATAAAGTAACTTTTACCATTTTATCTAATAGTATATGATCAGTTAATATATTTAGATTATTAGTTTGTATTGTTTAAAATATTTTTGGCCCTGGCTGGTGGCACAGTGATAAGGTGCCAGTCTGTGAACACAAAGGACACTGATTCGATTCCCAGCCAGGGCACATAACCAGGTTGCAAGCCAGGTCTCCAGCAGGTCTTTAGCTGGAGGCAGGTGAAAGGCAACCATACATTAATATCTCTCTCCCTCTTTGCTTCTCTCCCTTCCCCTCTCTCTAAAAATAGTAAATAAAATAGTTTAAAAACATTTTTGTATTAGAATTTAATATAGATCAGATGCTAATTAAGTTGTCTACACTGTGCTTTTATCTTTGCTCCTTTCTAGCTCCCAAGATTTCTAAACTCTTACAGGAGAAGAAAATGAGAAAAGCCTCTGGACAGCACCAATGTTGATTTACCTAATTATTCATACCCTCTGATTAAAAATCTTTTAAAATTAGATAAGAATTTAATATCTTGAATTTCTCCTTTTAGAAATAAAATGTTAAAATTAGACAATGAAAAATAAATGTAGGAAAAGTTATCTAGATGGTCAAACTGTCTGAGTTCCTGGCTGAAACATTCTATATGTTTTAGCACTTATGTCTGAAAAATAACATAGCTTCTTTGGCCAGCACTTGGAAAATGCCCCCTCTGTTTTCACAATGTCAAAGTAACTTTCAATTTATCTCATATTGAGAGATAACCAAAATAACCTTAAATAAATGCCATGTTTATTACTTCTATCTGTAATGAAAATATGATGCATAACCAATATTTCTTTAATTGATTATATATAGTGTGTTAAATAGTCACATTATAAAATTTGAGGGACAGAATCAAAGATATTTGTAGACTCCAAATAACCCTGCAAATAAAATATGTCTGCACAAATCTTTGGTGACTGGCTATGGCAACAAGGCAATATGAATTGATGGACTCATTTATCTCTACCTCTTCAGAGACCAGTTTATTATTTTTCACTGACTACATTAATACAATCTGCATGTTTGACTATGAATAGTCACTGCTATGAGATACCTTTCAACATCCCAGAACGGTTTAATATTATCAAGGTTACAGCTGTACTTGTTCATAAATAATTCATTGAAAATGCATTTTTTAATTAAAAAATAGATCATATGATTCATTTTGAAGTCCTACGGGTCATTGGAAGATCATCCAGGGCTGATTCATTAATACCTTCTCTAGAATCTGCAGTTTGCAATCCCACATTTGTTCATAAATGAACTGAGTAATACCACGTACAATCCCCAGGCTTTCATTGTAAAATTCGCAGAGGTACCTTTGTCTAGCACCTCTACGGATTTAAAAACAATATGGCTCATCATACTCCAGTACACAGATACCAGCCATGCGGTGCTTGGAAGCCTTTGCCTGTTTGTCAGGCAGGCTAACTCATAATTCAGACTTGGCAGCCAAGAAAATAGGTCATTGTGTTTTTACCTGCACATAACATTACTGGAAACTGGAAACTGACTCAATAAAATAGAATGTAGTTTAGGACATCTGCAGTTACACATATCTATTGCTACACATGAGATCTTTAGGGGACATGATTTTAAAATGGAGTAGCTATTGCAAAGCCTATTTTCAGCTCTGTTTTGAAAGATGACTAAATAATGGTCAATAACCTGACAGGTGAATAAGATTCTCCTAAGATTTGGCATTTGAGGAGTGGCCTAAACTATTTAGGAATCACTATAGCTCCATAGGGCCCGCTGCATAGCTGGTGACACTCCAGTGGCATCAATGATTAATACTCCTTTAAAAGCACAAGTCATCTGGACAATTAGTACACTAGCTAGGATGCTGGGAACACAGCTTTGACCCCCCCAACCCCCAAAGCCCCTTTTCTTTCCGGAAAATAAAACATTCAAAATGCTTAGTTCAAGCTTAGAGACATAGATACATGTTCAGTTCACAAGATAAACTGGCTTAGGTAATATGGCTTGTACCATCTCACACGTATTTTCAAACTCTTCCTCTTTACAGTTTCTTCCCCATCTCAGTATATGAACACCTCAAATGAAGATTTGCTCATCTCAAAAATGTTAATCATAAAAATACAACTTTCCTTTGACTTTGTATTTCTTTCTGTATACTTAATATATAACTATGTTTATGCTTTCTTTTTAAGACATGATGATCTCCATTTCCTTGCTTATTTTTCAGCTGAGAGCAGTCTAACATCTATACCACATTGCTCCAAAAACATTGCATGCTAATCAATGACATTTAAAGTCCATTGAAAACTTACAGGAGTTTCTCTTGTCCCAGTGCCACCATGGTTAACACCCTGACATTATATTCTTCATTGCTTGTATGATGATACTTTCTCCTTCTACCGCTCTGGTAACTCCTTTTTAGTCTTTTCTATAAAATAGTTTATATTCTTTAGATGTATGTTCTCTTTTTCTCTATTATCTCCTCTTTTTACAGTATTTCATAGACAGATATGCATATACAAATTTCTTCACAAACAACTGAAGAGTTATTAGATCTCAAATACAGACCTGCTAACCACAGACTCTATTGTAAACATTTCAGTACATTTAGCCAATAGCCAACTGAAGACTTGCACAGGGCAGTTCTGGAGACATCTCAAACCAATGCTTAAGATGAACATCATATTTATTTCCTCACTCTGTCCTCAGTAAATGACATCATCACTTAATGCTATTATTAGCCCCCTTTACATACAGCTGTGCCATCTCCACCTCCCAGCAATCCCCCCAGGGGACCACAGATAGAGCCCTTTCAGGCTTATGGATGCCTTGTGCTGCAAATATTGCAGGAAACTTCCTCAAGAGATAAACTAGACAAAAGTAAAAATAATTTTATTTCATCAAGAGATGTAGATGGGCCCCCCTCCTGCTGGATGGGCATGAATCTAAGTGCTAGCTCCAGAAGAAAGGAAGATTTCCGTCAGATAACCAATGGTAAGAGCAGCTAATACACACCTGGGTAGAGAGTGCAGTAGTGAATGACGTTTCAGTTTCGAAGCAGCTCTGACAACTGAAACAAAGCTTTTCAAAGAGATCATTTACCAAAATGTTGTCTATGTGACTCATCACCTCTGGTCCTATCTCTAAAGACTATTAACATGCATATCCCTTTTTCACTCTTCCTCTTCTCATTACAGTGTAAAACCAAAACCAGGCAAAAATTGGAATTTATTTCTATTACCCTTCATACTATTTCTCTGATAAATAATTATAGAACTATCTGCTAGGATTGTAGAAAAGGGAGTAATAGGAGGGAGAAAGTCAGATAATATTTTTAAATAATTTTCTGCCACACTAACAACAAAAGTCATCCTGAGCTTTCTTCTCTCTTCATATGCAATTGCCACTTCCCCTTTTCTCTGCTGAGCAGTAATAAGCTACTAGCTTCCAGCTCCCTGTGTCATCACTAATGATATTAGTATCCAGATGGCTGTGTTCATCTTGCCACTAACTCTGAACATCATGCTAGGCAATGTCTTTGCACACATAAATAGCTAAGCTCTAGGACGTTTTCTGATTCAGGACAACTACAACTAGGAGAAATAATCCAGCACGGGAATTGGTCAGGAACAGCTCCAAGAGAGGACATTCTCAAGAGGTACAAGATGTATTAATGACCTGTTATTGCCACTGGGAACAGTAAGATCAGGCCAAGAAGTTTTATCTGTGACAACAGGTTGTCCCAGGTGCCACTACCACCCACTCAGGCTGTAAAACAGAATAGATGAGAACTTTGTTGATGTAGCATTAATATGATGGCACTTAGTAAGGCTCAAAATAGAATTATCTATTGCTATTACTCTTATCCAGAAAATGTTGGGTTCCTCAAAGTCCATAGCACACTTGATTTTCATCTCCACTTACAGTAATATTCCCAGTGCATTTCCTTTGCATGCCATGAGCATTGCCTTCTGGTCCCAGATTTTTTTAAGTCACTTACAACCATCATCTTTAATTTTGAACTTTTAGACCTCCCCAAATTTCAAATAAATATGATGTTTCATCATAGTCTCCCTTTTGTTTCTCTATGTTGGTGTTTTTCAAGTTTCTGTCAGTTTGCTTATACTGTCAGTTTTGCTTATAACCTTTACCCCAGATAAATGGGCAATCATGGAATATATATTAACCAATTATTTGAAAATAATGCTGTAGTGATAGCCTGTAAGGTAGACAGAACTGTTCTGTCTTGTACTCAAGAATTTATAATTCACTGCCTTTCTTCACTTTCATCACAACCTTGATTTCTATCTTTGTTACTTTTCTCAAAAAAATGAAGTCCAGCAGAGATAGGGGAACTACTAGCTATCCAGAGAGAACTTTAAGCCACATCCCAGATTCCCAAATACCAGCCCACAAGATGTATCTTGATCAATATTTTCTGGTTCTGCTGCACATCCCCGTAAATAGTTCATGAAGGCAGAGGACCTCAACACTTTTTAAATGTAGAACATGCTAGGCATAGGACATTATGACTTCAACTTTCCTCCATCATGTACCACTCTTTACCATGCCTGAGCCACTGAAAACATGTGCATCCTTTCAAGATTAGAAAGTGAAAAGTAAGTTAAGTAGTACCATCTACATCTCTGGTGTCTGCTTCACTGATTGGCACATATAGATTATATCAAACTTTAAGAATCTACCTTTCAACCAAGATGGATTTAATCTATCAATTTATCTTAAGAGAATCAGAGGCAGGGGGTAATTTTCAGAGGTGAGAGACCTCTATTCTGTTACTGAGCAGGAATTACCCATTAAACTTCTTGACTTGTCAAGTCCAAGGTTGTCATATAAAGCCCTCAGGGTATATAGCCCATCTGTTGCTAAACAGTCACTTGAAGGACCATGTAGAAAATGACACTAGGTTCACACCCTCTCTCTACTCTGAACAGTCCTTGTCTCTGCTCTGATTTCTTCAGTATTTGTAACTTTGCCTTTATGCCTGATGTTTTCCTTTTCTTTATATGGGTCTTTATTTGATGACTTGTCTGGAAGGCCTGCTCAGGTTGTGGGTCTGCTGCTGTCCTAGTTTGCTTTTTGGATCAGAGCAAATCTGCCCCTGGTGAGCAGGACACTCCATGTTCTCTCACTGCTCCAAGTGCAACTGCTCATTTTATCCAAACAGGAAAATTCTTCAAGATACAGAAAGATAATGAAAATCATTCAAATTACACTGTTCCCTGAATATATTTGAAAACTGATTTCCTCAGATGTCAAACGGTTGGCCCATCATGATCACAATACAAGATAAAAACAGAAAAGATACAACTGGTGTCATTCATGGATCATGATGTCCTAGGTTTTAGAGGATAATGTTTATAAATTATGGATAGAACACAAATCTGGTCACTACTCTACTGGATGATCAAAGACCTCAAAAATTGGCTTCAAGATAAAATAAGAAGATTAAATAAATACAAAGAATGTTAAATCTTAAGTTTTAGTTAAAATAACCAGCACAGATATAAACAGGAGTGGCAGGAAAATCTTAGAGTTCTAAGAGTTTGACTAATAAAATTAATATTACAGTGGAAGCTAACAAACAAAAAATGACCTAATGTATTTAGTAAAATAAACCTAAACTATGAAAATAACAATGATATAAATAGGATTCAGAGAAGCAAAACTTGATGGTATGTACTCACTATTTCATAAAGTGGAGAAAACCTGAATCTGGAGCATATAATAATCTTATCATCATGGGAGAATTTTTCTGTTACTAAGCAGGGATTGCCCATTAGACTTCTTGACTTGGATGAATCTGCTGTCAACATTTTCTTCAAACCTATCTTTTGAATCTAAGCTCAGGAACTGACTTTCTGATATCTAATTCAGTGTTCTTGACATCAAAATACCAGGAAAGTGGGCAATTTCATTATAAGGCAGACATAGTCTAATCTTCTAAATTTCTTCCAAAATGTGTATTATTTATCATGCATGAAGAAATTGGTTTTCATGTGTTACAACAATCTTTGGCATTTAATAACTACATGAGTGCAACCATTTCTGTGCCACTGAAAATATTGTGTTTTTCAAAATGTTAAGTGAAAATGAAAGATCTCAAATTGTGGCAAATTCCCCTTAAAGTCTTATTGACTAGGGAACCATAATGTGGGTCACTTTCCTTAGCAAACATGTCAATCTTGATGTGCACATTTTCAACAACAATGTAGCAGATCTAGATTCAACACAATTCATGTGGAAAATAATTTACCAAATTAGTAAGTAATAAAACTTTAATTAGTTTTAAAGTAATTAAATGTGCTATCAAAAGAAAAAGAAATAACAGCCATAGGAAAAACCACATTTAAAGACTTTATGGAATTCTAAGGTCACTGGTAAAATATTTAAAATAGAATTACTATGAGAGCTGTCTGTAACTATTTGAAGGGTCATCAATGGATAAAAGTTTCTGATTTTTTTTAACGTAAACCTAAAGGGATGAAACAAAAAGATATTAAGTGAAAGCAAAAAGATAATAGGTTTTACTTGTCTCAATGAAAATGGCTACCTTGTAGGGTGGTGAGTTCCTGATATATGAGCCAAATTAAGAGGTACCCTGCAGAGATATTTTAAGGAACCCCTATATTGAATAAAAGATGAACTAAATGACTTCTACATGACATTCCAATTTAAAAGATTCTATGCTTAATATAGTTAGTGAAATATCCATTAACAAACCTATATATTCTGACTCTTGCTTCAACTTGTTCTCCATTGTTTTCTCTTCTCATCAGCAGTCATAATTTTCTTTTTTCTTTGTTTTCAGAGATAGAGGAGATATTCATTTATCTGTTGACTTGTTATATATATTTTTTGCATAACTGTGTTCTGATTTGAGCTGCATGTAAAAAACCTTCAAATGGCATCATATTGTTATTTTACACACACACACAATCACTTACATACCAGATAAAGAAAATCTCCTTTGTGTACTGTATATCTTTGTTTCTTAGTTCTATGCAATAGTGTTCCATGGCTGGTAATTGTATGTTTGAAAACAAACACACAAAAAATTAGACAGCCATTACTAACTATTCACGCAAGGAGTTTTTATTAATCTGCCACAAGCAATTCCATCCCTGATATGGCAATTAGGGGATATGGGGATAATTTATTAATCATACACTCATGAAAAACTAGCTTATGTGGTCTGTTTTTGTCTGGATCAAACAAAGCACTATGGAAATGTTTACTGTAAAGTGCCCTGCCTCATGAGAAGGAAGAAAATGAGACACAAACTTTGCAGTTTAATTTCAGTAGAACCCTGTTGTATTCCAAACAACATTTTTATTGTTGTTACTTCACGATACACACATCTTGAGCTCCCAAATGACAGACTGATACTAAGAGAGCACTAATTACAGAGGCATAGGCAATTAAGAGCAGCAGTCAGGGCTGGTGCGGAACAATTAACTGATTGCAAGACACACTGGTATGATATATTCAACAAAATCCAAAGGTCTGAAGGCAGAAATCAAATAACAAAAAGGGTATATGTGATGCGTGCATTTGTTAACAAACCTATGTGTCTTTTTAATAAGCAAATGTTACAATTAATTTTTAAATTCTAAATAAAGAAAACATTTGTTAGCCTCTAAAGATTAGATATACATACATGAAGATCTGTCCTCAAAGTATCGCACCGATGTCAATATAATTAAAAGTTTGCCAGGCTTTTTGGCAAACTTATATTTTGCCTTATAATGTAGTATCTTTCCGCTATGTGATGTTGACTTTTATTTAAAATTTTTTAAAGTATTGATTTGAAATGTTATAACTTTCTGAATTCTTTTGATTATGGAATTAAACTATCTAATTCTTTATAAAAGTATTATTTTGGTTAGCATTTTTTATATTCATGTGTCTTAAAGTTGGACCAAATGCATTATTTGACTCTAACATCCAAATACCTAGATATTATGTATTAATTAATTTTGCTGCTGTTTTTCAGAAGAGCACAAAAAATGCACACAAGTTCACTAAAAGGAGATAGACTATTACATGAGCAGTCATGATCAGAGGTTCAAGGCTACTATGAAATTCATAAACTAGGATTCATAATTGTTTTTCCTGCACTATTTTGGATGCTCCATTTTCCCTTGTTCTTTTCCTCCATTTTTTCACATTTTACTTTCAGCATCAGGTAACAGAAGCAAGCTGTCTTCAGAATAGTCACAACCATAAAGATGCTTTTAATGACAAGTGTAAAGTCACAGCCCTGATGCCAGCCTCCACTTCCACACAACGGCAGGCCAGGATGGACAGTGGCTGGGCTCAGTTTTGAGGTTTACTACACCTACTCTTGAGTCAAGCCTTCTCTTGCCTTGCCGCCCACCCCTAGTATTGGAAACCACCAAATGCATACACAGCCTTGTTGGTGTTTGAATGGGGATCCATGGGATAATAAGACTGAATGATAAATGTGTTCATGAATTGGACACTTTATCCTGTATGTTTCAAGAATCTATCAAAGGTTTTAAAGCAGGTAAGTTAATGATAAAAGTGGGATTTGGAGAGGATAAATTTTCAGTGGATTGCAGGAAGAATTGTGCATAGGCAGAAATATCAGCACACAAAGAGCTAGTATGCTATAGAGAAAATATGGAAGGATTACGATCTCTGTCCTGAAGTAGCTAACACAGTAGGCCTTCTCCCCTGTCTGCAGCTTCTCTTTCCACAGTTTCAGTTGCCCATAGTCAACTGCCATCTGAAAATGCTAAATGGAAAATTCCAGAAATAAATAATTCACAAGTTTTAAATTGCACACCTTTCTGGGTAGCATGACGGAATCTCACTCTGTCATATATCATCCCTCCTGGAATGCGATCACCCCTTTGTCCAGGGTACCTATGCTGTATACGACAGCTTAGTCACTTAGTTGCCTTCTTGGTTATCAGATCCACTGTTACAATATCATGTGCTTGTGTTCTAGTAAGCCTTATTTTACTTAACATTGACCCAAACCACAAGAGCAGTGATCTGGCAATTCTGATATGCTAAACAGAAGTCCTGTAAAATGCTTCTTTAAGTGAAATGGTATGTATGCATAAGAAAAACATAATGTGTATAGTGTTCAGTACTCTTTACTGTTTCAGACATCCGCTGGGAGTCTTAAAATATCTCCTCCATGAGTAAGAGAAGACTACTGTAATTTTTTGAAAGGCAGAACTGAGGCATATAAAATAATTTATTCTGTTCACTAGAATTAGCTGAATACTGTTGCTATAAAATAGTGGCTCATTTCATCATGTAACAAAAATGAGAATGATACACAAATATGTTAATATTCTGAAACATATGGATGACAATATCCGTGTCATTATAAGTCAATAAATGCAAAATGCTGAAAATCTGTGGCCTTACTCAACTTTAAAACCTTTATCATAGATATCAAACAAACAAACAAAAAAATACATAAAACACTAAAGCCTTAGAAAAATATTGAAGCTCCATTAAGGGATATCAGCTCTTTTCTACACCAAGACATTTGACTGGAGATTTGCCTCCACATGTATTTGTTCAGCAGAAAGGAACGGGAGAATGAAATGGGAAGCAGAGTTTAGGGTTGGAAAAACAAGGCGTGGGGTAGATACACAGAAGGGCCTGTGTTGGATTGGGCTTCTGCTGACAGTGTTGTCGGAATATAAAAGGATAACAGAACAAAATCAGCAGGAGAACAGCAGTCTTGTCCACAATGCCTTAGAGAAGAATAGCCTTGGTTTGTGAATAAGTGCTCTTTATGTTTCTGGCTCAGTTTTGCCTTGTCTGCTATCTAATTTAGTCCACATTTTACCTGCTGGCTGACACTTTACGCACAGGCACGAGCACTCTGTATTCCTTGGCAAAACTCAGCTATGTAGCATTACCTATGGCACCATTACCGTGTCAGCTTATCTGGTTAGAACAAAGTGTGTAGTGATCTAAAGGCAAGGGGAGGTGGTTTAATTAGGTCATTTGGCTTGGTCCTCTCCCCTAAAAGTCCTGTGGCTATCTGTCCGACTCCTGTCCCTCCCCTTAGGGACAGGGGAGTTGTGGTGACACGGCACTGTCTGGGAAAACATTCAAAGAACATGCTGTGACAAGAGGGTCATTTTAAGGATGTCATCCTGTGGGAAGGCCACGTTGTTTTCACTTGTCAACTTGTTTGGTGGTTGGTATGTCTTGTTTATACTTCTTAGATGAAGCCAAGACCAACCTATAATTTGAAGAGCTATTTAGATAATCTACTACAACACACCTGCTTCACCCACTGAGTGCATTGAGGACCCCTCTGTAGCAGGTATATAATCACACTTAGTCCCAGACTCTGTTGGGATCCAGTATTTGCAGATAAGGTCAAAAGGTGATGTCGTAAGTGGTACTTGACAGGCAGCCAAGAAGCCCTATACAAGTGTTGCTATAAACCTGTTTCTTAGCGCCATAAAGAATAAAAAGATTTGCTACTAATGTAATAGGACCCTTGTGTGGGGGACGGGGGAGAGAGGTCCTCAGTTTTCATGGACTCAATTTGCCCACCAGCAGGAATGACTCTTAATAACACAGTTTGGTGAAAAGGAAAGGTATTTTGTTTGTTTGAGGAGGATACAGATTTATATTAAAGGTGCAACTGTGCCATTAAATCCCACTCCTTTTAAAAACACCCACAATATACAGTCCTGCCCGATTAAACTAGTTTTAAAACAAACAAAAGAGACCATCGTTCTAAAACACAACAGTTCACAACTTTGTATTCCAGTTAGAAATTCAAAGTTCCCAGCAGATGCTGCACCCAATTAGGGGAGGATCCTGCACACATGCCCCAACTCTTATACCACTCGTAATTCCCTATCTCTGCACAAGCTGCTTGTCTCCCTTTCTCCCATTTGCTCTCCCCTTTTTAAACCAGGTGTGTTCTCAGGCCAAGTGTCTGTCTTCAGGTCCTTCAGGAGAAAAAGAGAGCTCCTATCTGCATGCTTATCTGGGAGAGAGAGAGAGAGAGAGAGAGAGAGAGAGAGAGAGAGAGCAACCGTGTGTCTGCTGCCCTATTTTTGGCCGTAATCGTGGCCTGTGATGCAGTGGTAGGGTGACCAATCCTGGCTACCTGTGAAATCTCACATAGCCCTGCAAATTCTTTCAATGCCAGTCTATGGTCAAAACCCCTCCCATCTTCTTGGGGAACGAGGTTTACCTAGTCATTTGCATAACCAAGACACTAGCTACCAGCCATAGATATGCAAAGTACCTCTCTGGGGGGTCGGGGGGGGGGGTGGGGGGAATGGCTTACTTCAGAGTCCCACTCCCATCCCCAAAATGCTAAGAGTGAGGGATTTTGGCTTTCTACCTCTCTGTAACACTAACACCCTTTTTAGACCTTTATCTTGATTTAAAACTTAATGTGGTGTTGACATCACACTCTGACATATACACTGTCACATGAATGGACAGAAACACTGGGTTGCTTTTTTCTGTCCAGTCTGGAGTAATCTCAATTTTTACCATTGTTATTTGATGACACTGAGACATGTGGAAAACTACTTTTGTTTGAACAATGAATGAGAAAATGTAATTATTTACATGGCTTGTCTATAGATTATATATATATATATATGTATTTTTTTTAAAGATTTTATTTATTACGTTTAGAGAGAGGGGAAGGGAGAGAGGCACAGAGGGAGAGAGACATCAATGTATGGTTGCCTTTTCATCTGCCTCCAGCTACAGAGCTGACTAGAGACCCAGCTTCCAATCTGGTGATGTTGCCCTGGCTGGGAATCAAATCAGCAACCTTTGGGTTCACAGGCTGGTGCCTTATCCACTGTGCCACCAGCTATAGGTTATATTTTGAAACAACATTTTACAAACATATTCATCATCTATCTCAACTAAACAAATTATAAAATTAGGAGCCCATAATTGTACCTATTTTGTTGAAGAAAAATTGTTTCATGTATTTGAATTTAATTATCATGATAAGGTAGGACAATAAGAGTGAGTCTGCTATTTTAAACAAGATTTTATTGAATAAACACCATTTAATTTTAGAACAAAACAGATACTTTTAGTGGGTGGAAAAGTTAAAATAGGTAGAAATAAATTGGCCTCTAAATTATTATCCATTTTAATAATCCAAGAACATGGTATACTGTCTAGGACATCATAATACCTTAATATGAAAGAGTTTATAGCCTAAAATCACAGAAATATATATAACCAAAATGCACTGTTGAGTTTGAAAATACATTAGGGAAATCCTGGGGGCCAAATGCTGAGATAAAACTATGAAGGAGGTGGATAAAGAATTGTTAATGTTATTAATGTAGGATTAAGTTGCTATCACAGAAGCAGAATAAAGAGATGAGTCCTTGGGCCAGTGGAGTGAATTAAATCTAAGAGCCACAGTAAAATTAAGAACAACTAAGGGTAACTTCTACAGAATCTAGTAGAGTAGGGAAAAGGAAAAAGAATGATGACCTGCTGCAGAAGGAAATTTGTCTCTCTTGGGTTGGTTCTACCATATTCAGATTTACCTTCAGGCCTGTTCAAAAATTTTTGGTAAAATATCTTTGTGTTTAGACCAAAAATGTTTCCCTTTTGTTTTTAGTCTGTGTCCAAATGGACTTATTTAATAAATATATACTGTCATTATTACATATTTTTCAGGTTTGGGTTCGTGAAATTAGAAAAACATGAGGGATTTACTGTAAGCAAATTAATAAATACAACCACCACAACATAATAAAACCTTAGTTTAATGGAACTTTCAGATAGAAACTATAAAATAAGATGTATAAAATAAGACCAGTCAGCTTTTTAGAAAGTCCAATGAATTTTTCTTTTTAAGATTTTATTTATTATTTTCAGAGAGAAGGGCAGGAAGACAGCAGAGAAGGAGAGAGACATCAATGTATGGTTGCCTTTCACCTGCCTCCAGCTACAGACCTGGCTGGAGACCTGGCTTGCAACCTGGTCCTGTGCCCTGGCTGGGGAATCGAACCAGCAACCTTTGGGTCCGCAGGCTGGTGCCCTATCCACTTGGCCACCAGCCAGGGCTCCTGATATGCCCTTTAAAAGTGATTACAGTGAGAGTGGAAAACAGTCTGTTAAGGAGCAAGGGTATATTTAGGAAGACTAGCTAATGAGCTATTACTGAAATCTAGGCTTGGACTTGTGGTATTGCAACAGTGAAAAAGATAAAATGTGCTCTGATTACCAGATGATTTTGAAGGTGCAGCCAACAGGATTTCCAAATTGATTAGCTATAGAGTGGTAACAAGATAAACCAGCCTTGACCAGTATGGCTTAAGTGGTTGAGCGCCATCCCACAAAGCAAAAGGTCACTGGTCGGATTCCTGGTCAGGCCACATGCCCGGAGAGTGGGCCAGTCCACAGCTGGGGCATGTGGAAGAAGCAAGTGATTGATGTGTCTCACACATCTATGTTACTCTCCCTTCCTTTCTCCCTCCCTTTCTCTCTAAAAGTAAGTAAAATCTTAACAAAAAGGAACTCAAAGGTTATTTAATGATTTTTGGGTGGAAGAGCTTGAAGTAAGAAATTGGTTTCAACTGCGATGAACAGGATGCAAGTGGAGGTCATTTGGGGAGACCTTCTTTAAAACAAACAAGAGACCAGTTTGTTTGAAAGATGTTATGTTTGATAAAATGATGTTCAAATGTAGAAAACGATTGCTAGAACTGGGATGCTTAACTTGTTTTTATGTTATCAATTAACCTTACCCTTATTTGTTTATAGGCCCTTCATTAAACTCTGTTCAATTACCTTGTTTGAGATTCCAGTTTTCCTCCTACAATTATAAATGATACAATTATAACTGTAATACAAGCTCTTCCAACCATGTGGGTCCTTAAAGTCAGAATGTTTTTAAGTGTATATTTTTCCATAAATTGATTTTCAGAACTAAAAGACAAGTTCACTAGATTAAATTGCTGGTATGCTGCATGCATTTTCTTAACCCAATTCCAAATAATGTAAATAATATATGCTACTTTAATGAAACTTTCATAAAAAGCAACTAAGAAAGCACTTAACAGATGACCTGGAGTTTCACATTACTTCATATGTCATGCTCTACTGCTATAGGAACAACTATGAACAAGCTATGTGTAAATTTGTTTTTTTGTGTTGTTTTGCTTTGATTTGCTTTGTTTCTCTCCCAACCTGAAAGTCAGCAATGAGATGTCCTGGCAAAATTTAGGAACACTATCAACCACATTTCTATAAAGAGAGGAATGCTATTTCTAACCTTATAATTACCTAACAGAGATATTCATAACATGCAGCATTGGATATTTTGAGGAAACAAATGCAAAAATATGGAATTTTTCAATTAGCTCCATGGAAATGAAAAACGAAAAATAATGATTAAAGGTAATGGATATTTAGACTCTCCAAGGGACAAAGTACAGCCTTTATCTTTTTAAAATGTCATCTGTAATTAATGCTCACCTCCTGCGCCCTCATCACTCTCTTCCCTTCCTGGGGGATGAAGTACCGTGGAGACAGGGGAGTGCTCCCACAACATCACTGTTACCCAAAACAGACACAGATGCAGCTCATGCTTTACCACCTCCTCCCACAATGCCCCTTGTAGATGTCATGCTCAGTAATGTGTTTGCTCTCTGAAACTCAGAATTAATTAGAGAAAGAAATAAGAGCCATACTTTTTATAACTATGTTTATATTGAAATGTAAACACCCAAGTGAAAGAGATTTACATAAAAGAATATGACCTACGTAATATAATGTACATGAGTGAAAATTGCTTCTCTGTTCTTCATAAAATTTTAGCTTGACTGGCAGGTACAATATGAAAACAGTATGCACACTCTGCTTTCATTTAGATTTTCACTCTTTCATGTCACATTGGATTATATATATACATTTATATATATACACATATTAGTATTTTGCCATAAGAATAATCACGTCAAAGCATATTAGTACTATGCCCTTATATGATATGAACAAATATGTTTCAGAATATTGAGTTTTTGCTTTAACTCTTGCTCTCATGTGGCCTGACATACTGATATTGTCTCTGTTTATCTGAAAAATGTAAAATAGTAGTTTTGCACACCACACACACACTGCATCACGTAAAAGCAACAATTTATATCAAATAAGTCAACAAAATATTGTCAAATAAGTATGATACTCTAAGAATTGGAAGTTAGTGTCTTTATTTAATAATATATATTTAATTTTAATATGTGAGTTAATAAATATTCACTTTTTTGTTTGTTTTATTTTTATTAAATTTTTATTATTGCATTTTAGTTGTCCTATTTTTTCTTCCATTGTTCTCCCCTACTCCACACACCCCATTTTCTCTCCCACAGTCAATTCCCACCTCAGGGAAATGTCCCATGGGTCATTCATATTAGCTCCTTGACTAAACCTTTCCCCTGCCCTCTTCCCCTCTCCCCTCCTTCCCCTTCCCCTCCACTCACCTTTGGTCTGTTCCTTGTTCCCATATCTCTGGTTCCATTCTACTCCTTTGTTTGTTTTGTTCATTAGTTTTCTGTATTAGGTAATATGTATGGTATTTTTCTTTTTCCACCTGGCTTATTTCACTAAGCGTAATACTCTCCAGTTCCAGCCAGGCTTTCACAAAAGATAGGAGTTTTTTCTTTCTTTCTGCTGCGTAATGTTCCATTGTGTAAATGTACCATAGTTTTTGATCCATTCATCCACAGATAGGCACTTAGGCTGTTTCCATAGATATTAAGTGCTTAATACATGATAAGCAATATGCTAATTGTAAAGAAAAGGAAAATAGGTATATTTCACATGATATACTAGAAAATAAAAATACATAAAACGTAAGTAGACAATTTCCATATACATGTTCAGTGTTAAAATCTGTATAGGCGGAGTGGGGTAAGAAGCCATGGAGAAGTCCTGAATAGGTAACCTTGAAACTACAAAGTAAGTTTCTTGAAAAGGATGACTTGATATTATTTGCCAAACTGTCATATAAAATACAAGCAGGGTACTTTGGAACCTAGAAAAAGGGTATTTTGCTATGCTAGAATGTAGTTTTCTCAGCTTTTAAAAATTTTTAAATGTATTAGGCATGATTCTTTTAAGAAAATATACTTTCTTGAATACAATTACATTGGAATGCATGCCCAAATTTTAATAAATTATCAAATAAACTGTTTTTTTCTTTGCATTATATTAAAAGTGAGATATGTTATGAATGATAAGTGGACATGAAACTTCATGGATATTGAAACTAGGTGTTGCCAGCAAGGGTCCCTGTAAGGAGCTATTGCAATAATTAGTGGTGGGAAAACTGATAAGCCCTGAACTCGGCAGTAAATGTATGTGTGGAGTTTGACTGAAGTAATCATTTATGTTTACTTGGTTCAGTTGGCAAGACCTGAGTTGATGCAGGACAGTGACATGATGGGATGTGGAGTGGCTCCCAGGACTTACTCGCCTTGGTGGATTAGATGTTTGGTAATGAGGAGTGCAGATGAAGAGTGGTTCCAGGCATGCAAAAGTGAAAGTGGATGTGGAATACCCAGATATCCTTATGATCTAAAACTCAAACATCAGAAGTATTTGAGTATTTCAAATACTCAAGAAGTAACTACATACATAATTATAACTATGAGGGCAAATGAGATCATCCAAAGGGAATACATGGAAGCAATAGTAAAACTCAGTCATCCTGGCTGGTGGCACAGTGGATAAGATACCAGCCTGTGAACACAAAGGTTGGTGGTTCAATTCCCAGCCAGGGCACATAACCAGGTTGCAAGCCAGGTCTCCAGCCAGGTCCGTAGCTGGAGGCAGGTGAATGGCAACCATATATTGATGCTTCTCTCCCTCTATGCTTCTCTCCCTCCCCGTCTCTCTAAAAATAATAAATAAAATCTTTAAAAAACAAAATAAAATATTAAAAAACTCAAAGTAAATACTTAAAATATTTAAGAAGCAAGTGGATGGGAGAGTATCAGTGTCAACAATGGGAGTGGGGAAAGAGCAAGAAAAAATATTACAGAGACACACATGGAAAAACTAAAAAGACTATTGCCATGGAAGTCAAATGAATAGAAGCTTTCAGAAGAAAAGCAGCAGGGCCCACTGCAGCAGAGACATCCAGTAACATTAAAGACCAGAAAAGGACTATGAACTTACATTTCCAGGAACTGAAAACTTGGGGACTCAGGCCAAACTCTTGCTGGAGACAACCAAAAGATAACAATTAAACAGTTAAACTAAACAAAAACAGTGACATCATCAGAAATATAAAATACTGAAGAAAATATGGACAGTAGTTTATTTTATTCATAAATGTTGCTTACTTGCAGTAAATCATGAACAAATAAATAAAAGTAACAACATTTTCATAAAAAGAATGACCATCTTCTGATGAAGCATGAGAAGATTTAAGAACTGAAGAAAACTCACACAGGTAATGTAACCATAAAAATTGTTATTTAAGTCTACTTAAGTATTTATCCATTTTCTGTTTTTCTGAAATAAGTGTGGGTAGCCTAGCTCTCACACATTATAACTTGTAGAAAAACCACCTTCAAATCTAAAAATTTGAAAGGGGAAGTTTCAGAAATAGATCCTTTCAGGAAAAGAAAAACCCCATTGTTTATTTTTAGTGATGTTGTTTTACCACTTTTTATTGTTTTTCTATACCAGAAAACTTATCTTTTCAAAGGAAATGTGAATGTAAGGACAAAATACAACATGTGTGAAAAGGCCAGTTCTGAGTGTAAATAATGGATGAACTCTCACTGTTGATGAACATCAATGTGTTAATTTTCCATTTAATATGAAATTCAGTCTTTGTAAACTATGTTATTCTGTTACCTTAAGTAATATTTTTTTCCCAGATGCCTTGATTGTTTATCCAGTTTAATTTGTTTTACAACATATCAATTAGGTTAGAAGCAATACATTTTAATATCCCTAAAAGTTGCATTTTAAAGAACAAGTTGGTAATAATGTTATTATTTCCTTCCAATAGTTGATATTAATGCATGTAGAACATGAACTAACACAATAAACAAATTTTGTGAATGCAGAAATAAATAAATTTAACATTTAAATACAAAATTCCTATATTTTGAAGTGTACAAAGCAATATAAAATAGTTATTCATACATTGGTAGGAAGTGAAAAGCAGAGAGAAAAAAGTTGTCTATAAAAATCTCCCTAGGTATTCAGAAACATTTTATAGTCTTGTATAGATAGTATAAAATAGTAAGATAAATAAAGACTTTTCAACATGGGATCCCCCTTGTTCCCCCCACCCTTTTTGTTTGTTTGTTTTTACTGCAATACTTCCCCACCTATAGCTTTAATTACTATCTATTTGCCAACAACTCTCATACCTACATTCACCATTCTTCAACTCTCCTTTGGCTACTTCCTGCTTTCACTTGCCTATCTCAAAAGTATATCAGACTTTATCTAATATTAAATCCATGATCTTTTGGCAGAAGCTAACTCTTCTTGCCTAGATGCTACTATTTTCATGAAACTCTTAGCCATTTATTTAGTTTAACAAGCCAGAAACCTGGAGTCATCCTTGACATTCTTCTTTCCTTATTTATTATTATGATATTATAATTATATGCATCTTTTATTTTAAAAGCTACTGATGACTTTGCATCTTGTTTTGGAAATACATGTGTAAATAATCACTGGTAAAATTCTATTTCAATAATTTTAAAACCCACTACCAAGCCCACAGTTCAACATCCTTGATCCCTCTGTCTCCAACTTTCCCTTCCTCCCTTCCTCCTTTTCTCCCTTCATTTTCCTGCCTTATGCTCGTCCTTTTTCTTTTTTCTTCTCCTTTCTTTTATTTTCTTTAATAATCTCCAGGGTGGCTGAAATTCTTTTAGTAGTTAAATTACTTTGTGGATGTTCATGGATCCATTCATTAATTTGTACATTCATTCTTCATGTTTTATTATGCACCTACTTTGTAAATTGCATTATGCTAGGAGATTTATGTCTCAAAACAAATGACAAGAATTTCTCAACATAGTTTTTAGCAATTATTTGAAGTTATCTTTTTAAAGTATGGTTGAACTGGCTTTAAGATAAGATAAATGCTTATTCATACCCTGCACTATTTTTAGATATTCCATGGAAGTGACTATGAATTGGTTTGGACTGCCTTTCCATCCACATTATGGATCCATCCATTCAACAACCATAATCATCATTATATGAGTAATCTTGTGTTGGGACTAGAATACAAAGACTAATGCAATGCAAGGCCTACTATATTATAGTACAGAGGAACAACACAGTAGAAAACAAAGAAAGAAACTAGCCTGTTAACTATACTGTGATAGAATGAACTTCATGGTAAAGAATGGTTTTCTCCTAGGAAATGGTGCATTTTTTCCAAAGATACTTCCTCTCTGGAGTAATATCACAATACTCTTCACAAATCACCAAGTCAGCTAAAGAAAAGGTCATTGCTTGGTTACAGCAAGTGGTGTGATGGGTCAGAAAATAGATACCAATTTCACCTGTTGCAAACTTTTTCTATGACCATCACTATTATGAGTAATATCATTTGTATTATACAGAATTGAAATTATTCAATAAAAACATTAGTCAGTTTATCCTAAACTACTGTAAAGGGATCCATTAAAGTCAGGGAAAGAGTTGTCACATTATCATTATGGTCAGAATTATAGAAGTGATTTTGGGATAGGACAGAGATATCAAGGAAACAAACTAAAAAAGAAAAACAGTAACCAAAAATAGACTACTCAAGACCAGTGTTGAGAGGGACAGGGAAATCGCTCTATATCAGAGTCATAAGTTCAAATAAAGAACACAAATTGTTCCAAACATTGTACAAAAGCCATTTGTCTCCTCTCCTCATTAGGTCTCAACAAATACTATTCTCAATACAAAGCAAAAATTTCCTAGTCAGATTACATCATAGAGTAGCTTGATGTATCTATACAAATTTTTAATTTTTAGACATATAAATAATAAAAGTGTATATTACAGATCTAGATGTCTGTATTATTTTAATTAATTTGTATAAAAACATAAATGTGTCACTTTGTCACTTCATACTTCCATGTACAACAAAACCCTATTGGGAAATACACTTGCAAAAATGTAAGCTTTTATTCAATGACCTTTTCAGAATTATAGTTTGACTTAATGCCATCTTAAATAGTGCTTCAAACTACATATTCCTTTCAGGAAGAGAAATGCATCCTTGAGATATGCCCTAAAATATTAAAAGTAAATAATTTTTTAATATGAAATGAGAACAAAAAGAATAGAAAGTTGAAGAAAGTTGTTAGGCTTCAATCTGTCAAAGGAGATCATTGTGTTCTTCAATTGCTCTGAGTTTGAAGGAAAGAAAAGAGTAAGTACAGAGGCAGTACAAAAAACCCCATCTCTTACCTTGTCATCTCATACCTTCACATGATACGGCCCCCTCAGCTGCAAATAGCTCTCATGAAGGCAGACAAAGGGCAAAAAGATCAGCACCGAAGTCCTCCTCCTTGACAGGTGAATGTAAGTGGCACTTCTAATGCTCTCACTAATTTATTAAGTATTCCAAAGTTAGAATTTAATCGGAATATTTTTGTCACATTATCCATCACTAACTTAGAAGAGATGGAATTTTCTTAAACAGCTGCACAGTGCAGTGCCTTAGGCAGGCTTTTAGTCATTTCAGTTTGTCACAATGGACTAGTTCCATTTTAATGATTTAGTTAATTGTGTGACAAGCTATGAAAAACGGGAGTGACCTGATGCCTAGTCTGAGGAATATGCCAATGTCTAGCAGTTAAGTTATGGAGAACCACTCTCATTTACAAATGAAAAACAAGTTCCCACTTTTCCCCTTATGAATTTCAGATTTTATGTATTGAGCAAAAGTCAAGTTAGAGAATAGCAGTTCATTTATAAAAAGACAAGATGAACATAAAAAAATAGTCATATTAGCAGTTTAAATGATCAAGTTAAATAAGATATACTTTAGGCGAAAAGATAATTGTTGAAATGTAATCATGCATTTGACAATGGAAAAATAGAAGATGCAGAGGATCCCAAATACAACTTCTTATCTAGAAATCACATTTAGTACTCCTTACAAGTGAATATGTGCATCTGAAAGTACAGTTACCTTAAGACTTAACTTATCATTTTTTTAAAAGATTTTATTTATTATTTTTAGAGAGAGGGGAAGGGAGAGAGGCAGAGAGGGAGAGAGACATCATTGTATGGTTGCCTTTCACCTGCCTCCAACTATGGACTTGGCTGGAGACCTGGCTTGCAACTTGGTCATGTGTCCTGGCTGGAGAATTGAACCACCAACCTTTGGGTTCATAGACTGGTGCATTATTCACTGTGCCTCCAGCCAGAGCTTAGCCTATCATTTAATTATGGCACACATATTATGTAAAATATATACTTTATAATCACTGTAAAGTCAGGGACAAGGATCTCTTATAAAAATCATGCATCAAAGAAATATCAATAGAAAATAATAACTGTGTTTGCTCTGATTTTGCATAAGAATTCTATTGATACAACCTTAGATGGTCTAGCTAATTCATTCTTTCAATCCATTAGAATTTTTCACTCCATCATGGCAGAAAGGTAAGGAAAAAATGACCATGAATGATTCAAAATACAGGTAGTAACACATCTTCACATTCAAATCAAAATATCATATTAATCTTTGTGGTATTATGACAATAAGATATTCTGTAGAGTCAGAAGATCTTGGTTCAAGTAACCAATTGAAGCAGTTTAAGTAACCTGAGCTCTGGTTTTCTGCATCTGTGAACTTGGACTAATATTACTTAGTCTACATAATTATTATGAAGCTGATATGTTAATTTATATAAAAGCATCAAGGATACTATTGCAACATGCAAAAAAATAAATAAATAAACAATAATCGCACCCTTTGTTCATGTTCATGGGTCATTTATATAGTAGTTCCTTGACTAGATCTTTCTCCCTTTCACCTCCCTCTCCCTCTCCCTCTTCCCCTCTGGTCACTATCTGTCTATTTCCTGTTTTTATGTCTTTTGTTCTACTTTGCTCATTTGTTTGTTTTTTACATTAGGTTCCTGTATTAGGTGAGATCATATAGCATTTGTCTTTTGCCTCCTAGCTTATTTCACTAAGCATAATACTCTCCAGTCCCATCCAAGTTGTCACTAAAGGTAGGAGTTCCTTCTTTCTGATGCATAGTATTCCATTTGTAAATGCATGACACAATTTTTTGATCCAATCATCCACTGATGGGTACTTAGGCTTTTTCTAGCTCTTTACTATTGTGAACAGCGCTGCTATGAATATAGGGGTGCATAGGTTCTTCTGAATTGGTGTTTCAGGATCCTTCAGGTATAATCCTAGCAGTGGGGTTTACTGTGGGAGAGGGGAGGTGGTGGTCAGGGCAGGGGAGAGCAATGGAGGAAAAAGGGGACAACTATAATAGAATAATAAATAAATAAATAACAAATAAATAAAAGGCAGCATGTGAATTATAAATAAAATAATTATTGAATTCCTCTATGCCAAACCCTATTAGCCTAAGAACTTCACATATATTGATTTAATTCCTATGACAACACCAACATAGCCAGTGTCTTAGAGATGAAAAAACTGAAAGAAAGATGGAGGTACACAACCTGTCCAAGATCACAGTTAGAGGTGGAAGAGATGGGGATTGAACCTGGGCAGCCTGGGTCCTAGGCATTACTCTTTCTCACCAGCCTAGACTGCCTGTCTAAGGTTCAAAGCCCACCCCCAGCTTCCACTTAGGAAGATCACTTTTAAAATGGTCCTCTCCTGAACTATGAGAGAATTGACAATCAATTCTCCTAACTCTCAGGCTCCTCTCAATCTCATTAGTGCCCACAGGGTAGAGCAAGCAGTTTGAAATCAAGAGATGAGAATTCTGGCTTCATCGTTGATATGAAATGATTAACTCTCAATTGAACTCTCCTCAGGTTTAAGATCCAATGTTTTTACCAAAGATGGGGAACTTGGAGAGACTAAAAATAAATGCATCATCATTTATTTGCTACCTGCATCCTATAATCATATATAATCAGAAATTCATACTCCTTTGCTGAAGATGAACAGGAAATGATTTATTTCTGAGATTCAGGAGAAATGCTTAAAGTAACTATTTGCACTCTTATGTACTATCTTTCACTCCCATATCTGTAGTAACTATATAATATAGTGACTACTGGCTTAAACTCTGGATTTGAACCCAGCTTATCTGTTTACTCACTTTCAAGCAAATAGTTCATTTCTCTATGCATCAATATCTTCACTACACAAAATAGAGAAAATAATAGTACCTAATCTATAGAGTTATTGAGGATTAAATTAATCTAGCTTAAGTATCTACCTCAGAGTTTGCACCTGGTAAGTTCTCAGTTTGGATGAACTATTCCACAAAGTATTATTCCACATGCTGCCTTTTAAGGCCACTAGGTGATACAGTAGAACTAGAAAGGCACCATTTAATGACCCAAGTCTTTGTGGCATCTGACAATATTTCCTGTTAACTGTTAACCACCCTGGTTACTTTACCACCCCTGTTCCTAAAGTTTCCCAAATTGTTTTATTCATTTCATTCAGTAAATAAATTATAGTTTTGAAAAAAAAAATAATAATAGCCCCTATCCCACAGACATCTAACACTATTACATAATCTAAATAAAAACAAGTTATGAGATACATTATTGAACTGGCAGATAAATGGGTTAGGTGATATACCCTATCTTTTGCTTCTCTATTTTTATATTATTTAGAAATTCTGTGTTCCCAGCACTTTGCCCCCATGCTCTCAAAACTCTTTAGTGGAATAGATGTGAATTGAAATCAATGCTGAAGTATGTACGGTGACCCAGTCACAACAAGCCAAACACATAGCAATTCTATAAAAGCTAACACATCATTAGTTTATATTTTAGTCATAGATTGTAGCATTGTCTGAATAACTTTCTAAAACACTGAACAAAAGTATGAATTCTAACAATCTGTAACCAAATAATTTATGTTTTTAAAGAGTGCATGATGGATTCCATTTATAATTTTTTAATTTAGTATGTATTTTTTTAATTTTTAAAACTTCATTCACTATTTTTTATTCTTACAAAGCATAAAAAGCATCACAGAAGATAGGATTTTCATTGTTTAACTTCAAGTCATGGGATTAGATTAAACATATTTTAAGCTCTATTACAAAATGAACATGTTTTCTTAAGAGAAAAAACATCTTTTATTTTTTTTTTAGAGTTTACTTGGTGTTTTTACTATAGTTGTGTATACATAATAATTAATTCATCAAAAGATCTATGTCTGTATATGGAATCAGTTTTTCTAAGTGCCACCTACAAAGTCTCCAGTTCCATTGTTAAAAGTTTGTTGAAATTTAATTTATTAATTACTCTTAATGTTGCAGGATTCTCCTTATAATTTATTTATAGCTGATTTCTCTTCCAAATTAGTTCAAATGATTAAGTGTGATCTTTTATGTATCATCAATTGATAAACTTACTGTATCCAAAACCTTCCAGATGTGTTTGGTTTTGCTTCATTTATGCATGCTAACTAGAAATCTGATGTTTATATACCAACTGGAGTATAAGCATATAATTATTAAAGATACCTCTGCTTACCATTACTTAATCCTTGACAACTTTTGAAGGTTTTAGTCACCTTAAGTCTATGGAATTTAGGAAAAGAGCTATCTCTGTAGAGGATTTTGCATTTCAAATTTACTTATTATCATTATATTTTAGGTTAGATCATTAAGCCATTGGATAAAGTATTTCCTTCAGGATTTGTTTCTAGCAACCATATTTAAACTATTCCAATGTGGTTACATCTGCTCTATTTCCAACCATGAGGTAAGAAAACAAGGTAGGTGACCTCTATGGCCTACCCGGTTCAAAACATTTAACCCTCAGCCTGGAACACGGAATAAAGATCAGTGGCACAAAATTCCTCCTCAAACTCTAAAGGTTTGGACTCCCACTTTCTCTGTCTCTGTCTCTCTCCTTTCTATATATAAATCTCTCTCATCAGTCCCTCCCTCCTTTCATAACCAATTAGGAGTGATTCATTAGCACTAATCTTATCTCATATCCAGGAATGAATGACTCCATCCTGCCCTCACCTTTCATACTAATCTCTCCCTTCCTCATTCTTTCAGAGTCTGTATCCCTACTATGTTAATGTGCCTAATGTGCCTAAAATGTTTCAAAAAATATTTAGACAGGGCATTTCTCTAAAAATAGACCAACATCACTCCAGTCTTTTGTGTATATCATATCACCATCACTGTACAGCTGTATATTTCCCTTCATAAAAACTTTTTACCTTCTAAAAGTTTTAACTATTTACTAAAAAATTTTACACCGTGTCCAAACTTTTTTTTTGCAAAGAATAATACAAAGAGAGAGAAAAAACTACATAACTGTTTTCTAGTTCACACTGTATAGAGGGAGTGAGAAACCTTGAGTAGTTGATGGAGAAAATATGACACTATATATAGGCCAAGCCTGGGAAACCAGAATTTAAAAGGAAAGGAAAAGAATGAACTCATAAACTAGAAACCTATCCCCATAGCTTCTGCAGCTCACTGCTTCCCTTTTCTTCCACATCCCTTTTCCATATTCTGCCAGCACCATTCCAAATGGAGCTACCACACCATTTATGGGTTAGAGCTGGATCAGCCTTCCAAACTCCCCCATTATGGGGGTTAAAGATGAGAACTGAGTAGTGTTGAATGAAGAATTCTCAAAATGTTAACAAAAAACAAGCAGAAGAAAATGTTTTCCCAGAATCCATATTTGGACTTTCTGATTCATAATCTTACAAAAATATGAGTGATACACACTCATACCAGATGATCCATGGAGTGTCATTCATATAGAACTTACTTTAGTTAAATGCATGTGGGCATATTTAGATTGATCTGAAATCTGAACTTCTTATTTTCCCTCTAGGTTCCAAACTACCAACCTCCAAATGACTTTTCAGAATCTAAACTATTAACAAATTGGGGTTGCTTATACCTGTATTCATTATAGGATTACCAACAAGACTAATGAAGTAGTATATTTGGAAGAACTTTGAGAACCTACTTAGGAAAGCATTACATAGGTGCAATGTATTGTAAAGAGGCAATGGAAGAATATATGTTGGCTGAGAAAATAATTGGCAAAAAGGAGAAGGCAACATTTCTTGCAGCTGGACAGAAAATGCTATGAGGCAATACTGAGCCAGATGAATGGAAAAAAGATTTGGGTTTATTGGAGGAGGATGAGAAATGCCAGCAACTTGGAAACAAGTGGAAAGTAGCTTTGACTGTGTGGCTAACACTCTTGGAGAATACCTGATGAGATTTCCAGATTGCCAGGTGGACATTCATGCTAAACTTCTCATGTGCCAACTCCTTGCCCTTGAATTTCAATAAAAATATGCTATTAAGGGGTGTGCAGGTAGGTATGTGCCTGTATCTGTACGTATGCATGTGTAATAATTTATAAAAGCTAAAATAAGAATCATTATGGAAATTACCCAAAGGATGTAGAATTTACAGAGAAATACCACTCAGAAAAGCAAAGAAACATTATTTTAAATAGCACTGAAATTTTTGATTAAGTCATTTAAATTACATATTCTTACTAATTAAAATAATACTCAATGTTTTTTCTTAGACATTTTAAAGATTTTTATTTGTTTAAACCTAGTAACATAAATTGTTAATTGATGTTTTATTTGTACCCATGATACTTCATTTTTAATTCATAGTGATATATCAATCACCACAATACTCAAGGTTTCAAAGGAGGATATGCTCCATAGTAAATATACATGAGATGAAATTTCCCAGGGAATATATAATGTGAAATGAAGGTAGTCTTTTTGGTAAAAAATTGAATGATGAGTAGATATATTCAATTGTTTATTTAATTTGCATTTGTATAAAATAATACTATACAACTTTTTAAAGTCCACTTTATATCATCACATCAAAAATGTTTCTCCTTGAGCCCACTGTCCTCTGTCTCCCATGAGATTGGAAGCCTTCTGCCACACAGGTGCACAGCAGTCTTACAAATATGGCTTTCTGAAGGGAATTTCTTTAGTTTCTGTCCTGTGCTGAATGATCTCCCTTGATTCCAGGTCATCCTCTTTGTTTTAATTTTCCCTTCATGATGATGAAACAAAACTTTTGTACTTCCTGAAAAAGAATGTATAGCATATTAAAATTGTATGTGTCTACATGCATAAAAATGTGTTTCTGCCATCACTCTTTCTTCATACTTTAGCATATTATAGAATTTTAAGTTGGAGAGTTTTTCAGAAACATGAAAGCATAATTTCATGTTCTTTCAGAGTTTAGTGTTATTATCACTTAGGTCTAACTCTATTCTGATTCCCAAGCTTTTTCTGCCTCTATTTTTTATCCTGTCTGGAAAATTTTATCATCTTCTATATATTCTTGAAATACTAAGTTTTAACAAATTGGGGTATATTAGTGGGTTTTTTAAAATTCTATTATGTTGATTATAATTTGGTTTTATCTTTCCATGTGGAAATTAATGTCCCACTGAAATAGATAATAACTATATAGTATTCCTTTGATAATTTTCCCTTTATTTTTCTCTACTCTCTATTTCTGGAATTCCTATTAAAGTTTATACTTCCTGGATAGTTCCTTGAAGGTCCTTATCTTTAAACTTTTGTTTTTTGTCTCCTCCGTTTTCTTTTATATTTTTAGGTTATTTTCCTTAGCTGCTTTTTTTTTTAATTTCAAGAGCACTTTAAATATTTTGTTTTACATATACATATATGTATATATGCATATATGAGTATTTCTAACTTATGTATATCTAAGATGTGTATGTGTATCTTAAAAATTTTATCTATGAATGTCTCTTTTTTTATGGCATAATATTATTTCATAGATGTAACAAAATAATAATTTTAATAGCCAAAACTGGAACCCTTAATAATGTTCTAGCTGTTAATTTAAGGACTGTATCTCTCTCAAATAATTTTATCTTTTTACTTTTACAAGATAATGTTTTTCTTTTGCGTTGCTTACTGCTTCTGTGTTCTAAAGTACAGAGATGTTAAAGACAATGTTTCCCTTTTCTTTGGTTTGACTTTTTCAAATCTGCAATGGCACTTTCTATGAGGGTTAAACCATTTTTTTTTTTTTACAGTGTTCATTTGTTATTTATTTTATATATTTACTTTTTTAAAAGATTTTATTTATCATTTTTAGAGAGAGGGGAAGGGAGAGAGGTGGAAAGGGAGAGAGACATCAATGTATGGTTGCCTTTCACCTGCCTCCAGCTACAGACCTGGCTGGAGACCTGGCTTGCAACCTGGTTATGTGCCCTGGCTGGGAATGGAACCAGCGACCTTGGGGCTATGGCAGGCCTTGTCCACTGAGAAGTGGTAAGACTAGGAAACAGCCTTCTCTGTGAAGGATGCATGTAACCTTGTGGTCGGCAGAATAATAAATATGGCCTTCATGAATCTACTCCCTAGTCTTATTCCTGTGCTTACAGTATATTACATAACAAAAGGGGTTTTGCAGATGTCATTAAGATTAAAACCTATTACCTTAAAATGGGGAGATTATCTAAGGGATATGATGTTAATGCTGTTAGAGAAGGTAATAGAGATTCATTTTCTTTACTGACCATAGGCAAATTACACGTTAAGGAAATACTCAATTTAAGTATGAACACTTTATACAGATGAGGATACATTTGATCTCCAGAGTAATAGTGTGTTGTGAAGGGAGAAAAAATAATGAAATATATTACAGTCATAGTGCTATACATGGAAAACACACCATGGCAAGAAGAGGTAGAGTGGGGGATGAGGGACTTAGAGGATAACGGTAGGAATATAAGCTTTTGACATTTAAAGAGTGTATATCTATTTTAACTATATAATAGAAAGTGACAGATTTTAAGGTGCATGTACAACAGAGGTTCTATGTCTATACTGTTTATTAGATGAAATTATCACATTTAAATGAATAATCTTTAAAATTCTAATATTTCAAAACATGTTACATGAAAAGAATTCAACCTAGGAGAGATTATTTTTGAAATTATGTTTATGACCCTGGCAGATGTGGCTGAGTTGGTTGGAGCACTGTCCTACAACTGAAGTGTTGCTGGTTCGATTCCAGTCAGGGTATATACCTTAGCTGTAGGTTCTACCTTCAGTCTGGGCCTGTACCTTCCCCAGTCTCTCTCCTGCATTTCCTGGATGTTTTTTTTATCTCCCTTTCTCTCTCTCTAAAAGCAATGGTGGGGTAGGAGGTTGGGGGAAGCCCTCAGGTAAGGACACACCATAATAATAAAAAATATAAAACAGAAACTATATCTGTGAATATGAAAACAGGAATACATCTGACACCAAGAAACATCAGTTACCTTATAACTTATATCTAAATACTACCCAATTCACCAATGCTCTATAAGTTCTAATGAATTAATTATCTACGTTTGCACTTCATAATGAACATAAATTCCAATTCAGTTGCAGGGCTAATTTCAAGCACCTGTTTTTTCCTGTGAGGAAACACAGATTGGCCTACATATTTGTGATACATGCACAAGACCTTAATCATGCTCAAGGAGGTTGTTTGTAAAAATAGCCAACTCCATTCTTCAATTTGGCAAGAGTGGCTTGTGTAATAAAGACACATGGCCATCCAATGAACCACCTCTGAGAGGTAAAATCTATGCCAAGAAAACTGTATCCAGTTTAGTTATAGAGATGTAGTGAGTAAACAATACAAACTGGCTTTATTCATTTCGTCCTCCAAAAATACTGCAGACCCAAGAAGAAAGCCTTCTCTTTCTCTCTCCCTACTCTCTCTCTCTATCCCTTAGATCCATCTCATAATATAAACCTACCCTTCAAATAAAAGACTCCCCTTTCTATATAACTATGAATGGTGTGAGGCTCTGTTTAAAATTGTCACAATTAGTTTAAAAATATTCCAGACATTTGCCTGAACATGTGTAGGAGCTTCATCCTTCCTTTTGGACATGCAGTTAGTGTCCCTTTGAAGAATCATATTAGCTTTTTTTTTTTTTTTTTTGGTCCCTTGACATAATTTTACTAGTGACAGAGTGGAAACTTTTTTCTACTTCTTTTAAAAGTACTTGGCTGAGTCTCTCTGCCTCATTGATTCTCCCACTTCAAATATCGACCAAATTCATTCTATTTTTTGCATCACCCATGCTTCTTAAATTCAAACTTCTTGCTAGTTCTATTTTTTACTTATGTGTTTTACTTTATCTGCAAGAATTTTGGAGATACTGTTTTCCTAAAAACTGAATTTTAAAAAGTAAACAAAAAACAAACAAAAAGAACTGCAAATGTACCACTGATTCTTTTAGGTTTCACATGTAGTTTAAACCAATATGTGGTCAATAGAAATGTGATGTTCAATAAATCTTATATTCAAGATATGAGTTGAAATTTTCTCAGTACAAAGTATGGACTTAAGAAAAAGCAGAATTTTTAAATATATCTTAAGAAATTAAGAGGTTTTTCCAGCTCTGGCTGGTGGCACAGTGGATAAGGTGCCAGCCTGTGAACCTAAAGGTCGCTGGTTAAATTCCCCAGCCAGGGCACATAACCAGGTTGCAAGCCAGGTCCCCAGCCAGGTTCGTAGCTGGAGGCAGGTGAAAGGCAACCATACATTGAATTTCTCTCCCTCTCTGCCTCTCTCCCTTCCCCTCTCTCTAAAACTAATACATAAAATCTTTAATTAAAAAAAGAAAAGAAATTGAGATGTTTTTCAACCCTTTACTTTGATGTGAGCCTTGTAATAAACTACAAGGCACAAACAGTTGCATATTTGTAGATAACTCATTTAATAAAAAGGAAGAATCACAGCTAGGAATATTGATTCTATAAAGAAACATGTAGAATTACTGAACAATGTTTGAATTCTTATACTAAGATAATATTAAGATTATAATATTCTTTCTAAAGAACATTTTTGCTGACTATATATTTAAGCTGTTAGTTTCAAATATGTGAGGACATTTGTATTTAATATATAAAAACTCATATTTAAATAGATATTAGAGATGGAATCATAGTGAAAAATGGGTTGCATTCCAATTCTATAATTTGCTGTGATATTCTCAGTCTAGGGAGCTGTTCCTCCAAAAAGTAGATTCTATTGCAGATATGTGATATGCTGCTTGGATTTATTTTTCAAATGTGCCTATATTTCTTAACAGGCATTCCTGTACCTTGCTAATTACTGCTTCACAAATGTGCTTTGTATACTTTGACAATCATAGGAGAAGTGCAAATATGTACACATTTCAAGTGGTTTAACTTCATAAAGGGATTAAAAATAAATTCTGGCATGAAGAATGAGGGGAGGATAATGGCAGTAGGGAAGAGACACAAAATTGCTAAGAAATTATGAAATATCATTCTAATGAAGCACATTAAATGTGTTGTCCCTAGTCTACTAGCCCCAAGCATACTTCTGGCTTAACCCCTTTCAAAATGAAATATAGATATATTTCAATCTTTTAAAGGAGGTTTTATCTCATAGGCATTCTTTTTTAAATAAGAGTTTAAAGGCCAGATTTACGTTTTAGAATCCACCTGATAGTTAACCTTGCTGAATAAGCATTACTTCAAAACAGGATATCTGTTGTTCCACATCATTACAAGATAAACAAAATAATAAATAACATCCATGATCTGCTAATTCTAAATATAAAATAGTTTTAAAATTAACCAAGCTTACTTGATAGTATGGCATTGCTGATAAGAAATATTCAAGTGGTAAATTTCACTATATTTAGAAGATACATCTTTTTACTAGGCAGGGGAAATTGCCATGTTTTTACATTAGTTATGATTCAAAAATGAATATATGAAATATAGAAAATGCAGTAATGGCAATCAATGGTTGTTTTTTTTTTTTTTTTGAGCTCCCTCAAAGAAATATATGATATTGCATTGTATATCTGTGTATATTTAAGGAAAGAAATTCAAAAGGGGGTTTCTCTTTTCTTATTTAAATTCCAGTAGTGTTCATTGTAGGCAAAGCATCAATTTCATGGAGATATACTAATCTAAATGCAATTCACATTTATTTTAACAAACTCTGTAATAACACGTGCATTTGTTCAAAATAATGCATATTAATTAAGACAAGCATTTCCAATATAGAGATAGCACCAGCACTATTTTTTTACACAGGGTTTTCTATTACAGGTGCAATGATGGTAAAATTTGATATCACTAAGGAATGTATTGCTTTTAGGAGACTTTTAAAGCTACATGAAGATATCCAATATCAAGCAATCTTCCATTAATGAAGCAATTATTGAGACAGGGTTTCACTGGGGTATAGAATCAAGCACACAGCTTGCAGAACAACCTCTGACCAATATACAAAGCCAGAAATAAATATAGGATCTGCTTTGAAAATGACATCTGAGGGGCTCTTAGTCAAGCTAAGAACACAGGTAACTACAATGCTAGGAAACTATGACATTAGAATATACCACAGCACCATCAACACCCTACATGTGCTTTTATTGGTGTATAAGGACCAAGCACATGGGAATTGTTTAGTTTTGTAATTTTCTGTGCATTGAAATATTTGCACAGGGAGGAAGCCTAATGATTACTAATGAAAATCTTAATATTTATCTAATGCAAGATTTAAATAAAGGAAAGTGCTGAGGCTCACCTTTTCATATTAAATAAGAGGATCACTAAAAGCAATAAATGACATTCACCTAGTACAGCAATGTTTGTCATGTGTCTGTCTTCTCATATATCATCTTGTTCATACATCTGCTGAAATTCCTTTTTTTTTTTTTTTTTTTTTTCCCTTGTCCTTACAGCTCCCATAACCCTCCACATTCCCCAGCAGCCAGTGTTACCTTGTGTGTCCTGTGGTACCTGTGTACCTACTAGCCCATCTCTAAGACTGTCCAGGCTAGTCTAGCTCTCCTCGAAACTGTGCAGGAAACATCCTGTAGCCAATTTTGCAGAATGCCTCAGGGCCGGTCATTGTAGCTGGGAGGAGGTCAAGGCACTCCCCACCCCACACTGTCACACAGGCTAAAGGAAGACCCTCTGAGGCCTGGGCTGGGTCATTCCCACCAGGGAGGAGGTGACAGAGGAGGTATTTGAGTGGAAGGAAATGAGTCATTTCCAAGGCAGCAGAGCTATCAATCTCAGAGACATTTGTCCCAGGGCTGTTGGCTGACTTGCTGGCCAGGATCCTTCCTGCCTCAGTGTGCAAGCCCCTGCCTTGTTGAGGTCAGAGCTATGGGGCCTAAAGAAAGGCCTGGCCCTTGGGTTTTTTGGTTACACTCACCTTATCCTGTGCAGCTCTAATTCTCCCAGAAACCATAAGGGCTAAGTTCTCATCCTTGCTTGGCAGGCCCCACTGCATTCCCAGACGCAGGCCCTCACCTTAGCTATCCCCTCCAAAAACCCCAACACACACACACACGTACACACATATGCACACCCACACGGGGCACATACCTTATCACAGAAGCTGAGAGGCTTCTGGGTCTATGCTCAAACTGCCTCATCCCCAGCCTCTCAAGTTCCTGCTCTGACCTTAATAACCCCTGCAACTGCTCCATATTTGCAACCTTCCCAGGTGATAGGAGTGACCACTGCATGGAGAATGACCCAAGTCTGAAGATTGAAGGCCCTAGAAACATTCCTCCAAAAGAAGTGAGCCAAACTCTTCCAGAGGGATGAGAGGTCCTAGGCTAACCAGCAGAGGAAGTGTTCCTAACTTGGGTATATTTGAGGGGTTGTGCACTTGATGTCGCCCAGAGTCTATTGGCCTGGAAGAAGGCCAAACCAAAGGCATCATACCAGAGGTGAGTCTGCTCCCTGCCTCCCGTAGCCAGAGGGCTCTTCAGGCAGCCACATAGCAGAATGGGAGTCCCCCAGGGCTTTGCTCAAGGTGGCTTGTGCCTCAGACTCAGACTTGTCTTCCTTCCCTCTCCCCTCCCCTGTTGCTGGACAGCAGCCCCCACACCCACTCCTGTTTGTGGCTGAGTGGAGGGAAACTATTGGATCTGATATTCTCCAGGCTAAAAATGTGTGTTTGGAGGATAAACAGGAAGCAGCTATACAGAACAGGGAAGAGAAGGGCAGAAAGTTCAGATGAATAAATGGCAAATACTAATGGAGGAATAAGGAAACATTTAGCTTTTTCAGGTTTTTTAGTTTTCCTTCAGGGACAAAATGACTAACATCCCAGGATGTGAGGGAAACTCTCTTCCAACAGAGACAGGCTGTGAGGTGAGCACCATCTTGGTAGATTAGCCAAGCAGCAAATTTTCTGTAGCTTTCAACTTTAGTCCTTAGATAGGCTGCCAGTCCTGGTAATGAACTTGAGGTGACCATGCAAAGCTGGTCACAGAAATGTAGACATACCCAGAGCCTTATGAATGCAGGGGCATGTGAGTACTCACACCCAATGGCAGCAGATTTTGGACTTATGACCCAGCAATTCCACATCTGGAAATTTATCCAAAGAAACCTGAAACACAAATTTGAAAAAATAAATACAACCCTATGTTTTGTTTATTGCAGCATTATTTTCAATAGCCAAAATTTAAAAATACCTAAGTGTCCATCAGTAGATAAGGAGATTAAAAATCTGTAGTATATTTATACAGTGGAATACTACTTAACCATAAAAAGGAAATTTACCTTGGCTTGTGGCACAATGGATAGGCACCAGCCTGCAAACCCAAAGGTCGTTGGTTTGATTCCCAGCCAGGGCACATAACCAGGTTGCAAGCCAGGTCTCCAGCCAGGACTGTAGCTGGAGGCAGGTGAAAGGCCTCCATATGTTGACATTTCTCTCCCTTTCCTCCTCCCTTCCTGCATTTATCTCTCTAAAAATAATGAATAAACAATCTTCAAAAAAGTTAAAAAAAAAAAAAAAAAGGGAGAAATTTTACCATTTGAGACAGCATGGATGGACATGGACAGCATTATGCTAAGCAAAATGTCAATCAGAGGAAGATAAATACCATATGATTTCACATATATATGAAACTGAATGACTAAAATGAACCAATAAGCAAAATAAGGACAGAATCATAAAAGCACAGGCTGACAGCTGCTGGGTTAGGGGAAGACCAGGGAGGTGGTTGAACAAAATGAGGAAAAAAACTCAAGATTCCATGCAAGCGTGGAGACTTCTGGGGTCTGGGAGGTATGATATGAGGAGGAGGAGATAAATGGTGATAGACAGGGACTTGTCTTAGGGTGATGAACACACAATACAGTGTGCAGATGACATGTGGTGGAGCTGTGCACCTGATACCTGCATAATATTTTAATCAGTGTCACTGATATAAATTCAATGAAAAGGAAAAATAAATAAGTACAACTTTACTTCCATATTGCAATAACATCTCAAGAAGTCAACTATACTTCCTTAATATTGTAAATTACTTATCATGTTCAAATTTCCCTGAATGTTTGATTTCTAAGTAATTAAATTGAATTATAATATGGATAAGGTCATCCCACACGTATTGCATTTGATCATTATATTTCTTAAGATTACTGAACAACAAGTGAGGTCGTGCTGCCCACCACCTCCCTCTAGGCAAATTCTAGAGGCAAAGGTTTGGTGATAAAGGAAAGGAGTCTATTCTAAAGCTACACAATTTTGGAAGAACGACAACTTCCCATATGTATTAGTCACTTAAGCCTATTAATTAAGGTTAAACTCTTTAGCTCTTGAGTTCCCCTATCATTCCCCCTGTTAGTTTTTAATTATCTTATTTGCATAGAATTAGCTTACAAAAGCTACACAATTTTAGAACAGTGGCAGGCTTCTGCCTCAGAGTCTGTTCTCTCTAGAACATCTAAAGAAGAATAAGCCTGCCACCCTCTGCCAGGCCAGCCCAATTCTAGGCTGCACCCAAAGTTCCTTCCTATCCAAAACACCATCCTTGGGAAATGCAGGCAGCTAAAGCAAGATCATCCAGGGATCCTCAAAGAAGAGAGAGTCCCTGAGATTCCTTTTTAATTGAGAGTAAATGGAATTAATGTTCAGTTAAGGTAGACTGCAGTTCTACAAATTTCCAGGGGGAAGGGAAATACTTAAGTTGTTATGGTCAGTTTTGCTGTTTTAGTCCCCCTTCTTTAACTTTTTTCAAAATTAGCCATTTTCATATAGTTTTGGGCCCAAGTGTAAAACCTTAAATCATTCTGAGTTCCCTGCTCTAAACTCCCCTGCTGCCTGGCTACTGGTATTGTCTCAGCCACTCCTACTGGTGGTGCTTATCCCCCAGTATTCAAGTTTCTCTTGTCATCTTTCTTTAACTGGATACCTCTACTGATGCTGAGGCTAAATTGGCATATCCAAAATCTCATTAACCTGCTCTGTATCAACTCTGTTCTCACAGAAAGGTTGGCAGAGTCATTGAAAGTGATTACATGCTCACTGACAAAATACAAAGCCTCTTTTTTATGGTAAAAACAACTACCACATTGCTAATAAATTTGTCATAACTACTAAATATGAGAACATTCCTATAATATTGGTATTGCTATCACCATTCTTCCTTTATAGAAGAGGAAACTGGGCATACCAGCTTTTTCAATGTAGAGAGAACTTAATACAGGCAAAATTTGAATAAATTAGATATACAAGTAAAGACAGAACTGAGAATCCAATGGGTAATTTAAAGCAATTAGGCTACTTAGATCAGCAGTAGTAGGCAGCTGGAAAAACCCCATGGGTAAAAAAAGAAAAAAAAGGGAGGCAACAGGGTAGCCAGAATCTGGAAGTCAGGCCATATGGCTGGGCGGCCCAATGGGATCTGGGTCATAGAGCAGGTGTGGCTTCTGTAGGCAGAGCAAGAAAGAGAAAATACTTCCTTTTTACTCTAGTCTTGCCGCAGTGGTCCTGTTTATAGAGCTAGTCAGAAGTTAGCTTTCAAAGGAGCTTCAAAAAATATTTTAGTAAAATACCATGTAGAGCATAAGGGTGGGGAATGGAAAAGAGTGCAAATGAAAGGCACACTTGTCTCAAAAAACCCACAGCTATGAAACTCCTCTACATTTTGCCAGCTACAAATCCAGTTAATGAATAGCTGTAATGAATAGGAACTCTGCGACTCTTAGAGTGCACAAACGATTTCTAGATACAATAGTTACCTACTTCAGTATCTATGCTAGTGATATTAATAATTTTACAATATTAATATAAGTAGTTAGTAAATTAGTAATTACTTTTAAATAAAATCATCAGGGCAACCTATAAAACTATTCATGACTAGTATTTTGATTGACTTTTTCTCTTTAAATTTCCTTTAAGATATTATAATATAGTCATTCATGCTATGGTTTTAAGGACCTTATCTTCAAGATATGTGGGGATTCATTTGGTGTGGCTCCCAGTGTGTTTTCCTCTCTTCTGAAAACATTTTTCTTATTCCAAAACATGTCAGCATGAGTTTCTTGACTCCAGGAGCAAAGGCAGCAGGGAGTCTCCATAGGTGGAGAGAGTATTGGAAAGGGCAGGGAGCCAGAACTGCTTTCTTTGAATTGTTGCCTGAGGCAGACCTTCCCAGAACCAGATTCCAAAAGGAAAATCTAGGCCATCTACTGAAGGTCATGGATGCCCTCTGTTTCAAAACTGGGGACCACTTATTGGACACAGCCGAACTTGGTCCCGGAGATCTACTGATGCTGACGCCATTTGATGCATCATGTGAGCTTCCGTCTTTTCACAGGTCCAGCTCCCTGGGATTGCAGCTCCTGCGTGTGATAAATGGACTTCATTTCCTCCCTTGTGTTTATTGTAAGAATCTCCTCTCATCAAATACAGTATTCTGGCATAAGAGGCACTAACCTTGTGTCTGACAAAAAGTGGCTATGGAATCTTTTGTTTGTATAGCTACATACACATTTTAAAGAGTTGTGGAGAAAAGGACCAATACAATGGCATTGGTCCCGTCAAGACAGCATAAAGTATATAAAACAAAATGGGGTCACTTGAGGGGGACCCTGTCCCATGAAGTCCCCTTGGTCTTGGATAAAATGAGCCTACCAGTGCATGATCTGCCTGGGGAGAGAAAGAGCCAGCCAAATCTTGAGAGATTTTCTCAAGGGAAGAAGTGCACAGAACTCTTTCTCCCAGGGGCTTTTATTGAGTTTAACATGGATAGGGATACATAGCATGCATGTTTAGCTTATCCATCAATGTCAAGCAGTGCTGATTACAGAGAACAGACACTATTCATAGATAATAATTGAAGGAACACAAAGTCCTGCTTCAGGTGAGGGTCTGCTAGATAAGATGATGCCAAGTGCCTACAAAACTAAGGTGCATAAGTTCATTCTGTGCTTTAACCCTAAACATTTAGTGTACATTAACTAAGACTAGTCAAAGCAGAGCAAACTTCAAAGGATATAATGCATTCTTCAAGGCCTAATCTTCCAGGGACCCTTCAGTGCCAGCCTGGATTGTGCCTATGCCTGCATGCTGGTTTTCTGGTCAAATCTTACAGGCCTGTTTTCCCAGGCCTATCAGTTTCTGATACCACACAAAGCGGTCCCAACAGTCACTCATGTCAACCAAGATGGCTGCCAATCAGCTATGACACTTTGGTTCAAGGAGGAAACTACCTAAGTCATGCTAGACACATCTGGCAAGGAAATACACTTATGATAGCTGCATGTGTGATCAGAACAGCCATATTTGCAGAGCAGGCCTATCCATAGACAGTCTTCTGGGGAAATTTCCCACTTGGTGTCAGAGCTGTCAAGACAATCATCAAGAGACCCAGCAGGGTGGAGTACATCACTCTCAATATATAACTGAGGCAGGCTGCAGACCACTGCAGAGACAGCTGAGCTCCACTCACCAGAGTGCTGCTCCCTACCAAGATGATTTCCCTTGGCATCAGCCTCCAGAGGTTCTGCCCTGCTGGACTGAAACTTCATCTGCCCTTCTGCCCATCTGACTCAAGATTCTTCCTTTCAAGACACCGACAGTTCCCTTGCCCACTATCCTGTCTCCCCAAACCTGTGACTGAGACTCTGGGACTCAGGTTGGTTATCCCCCCATTTTCTTGTATGATTTTATTGCTGATTGTTTCTGAGTGATTCGTGTAGTTATTAGGTTATATGGATTTGGACTAAATCTTCATTAATAAAAGCTGAGGAAGCCTGCATAAATACAGTCTTGGTGAATCGCCTAATCACCTGTGGTTCCGTTATTTTTCGGTGCTGATTCACCCATAGGACTGGTGGTCATCAGGCAGCTCAAATGCTTTTGGTTCTTAAAGGCCAGGTCAGAGAATCTGAGCAGGGACAATGAAGGCTGACTCATAGCAAAAGCTTAATTATGTAATTTGAGCTATGTTTGAAATCATTTGTCTTTGGTGATGCAGGTGTTAGGTGGGAAACATTTAGATCAATATAATAATATTGAATGTACATCTTTCTCATGTTTCTCTTCACTCCTACTATATGTAAGGTGGTAAAATTTCACTCACTTATGCTTTCTTCCTTAGATTTCTATTTAGCTTAGTCTTCCAACATAAACAAATTTACCAGTTTTGGCCACCTGACCATGGTTTTATTTGGGCAAAAGAATATATTATAATTTTTATTGTTATGGCTCATGATGCATTTTTATGGTGCTCTCCTCTAAAGAGTTTAAGTGTTTTTATTAAATCTGGATATAGTTCTTATAACTCTTATCTCAGATAGACTAAATACATTAAAAATTTTGAAAGCCAATCAATCTGCATATGTAGTCCATTCTAATCCCTTTTGTCAGCAACTACCCCAAAGAGATGTTCAAATTCTAAAAATTTAACTAATGATATTCAATTTAATTCAAAAATAAAGGAAATAGAAAGCACAAAGAAATTTGACATTGTAGCAATTATTAGGGCTATCCTAATAATTAGGACTATCCTAATTATTAGAGTTATCCTTATTATTAGGGCTATCTTCTAAGCACCAGCCAAGACTCTTAGAATAAAATAGATTAGAAATAGTTCCCTCGGTATCTCAGTATTTTGTTAATTAGAGAGATTAATGCACTAAGTATGATTTGTTCCTAATTTCCACAAATTCTGGTGTATATTAAGTTAAATGTGTATTTCCTTTGCTTAGCTTTGATCTTAGTTTCTATTTTTAAAGTCTTATTGTGAAATAGGAAATTCAGAAAAAATATGTAGCTTACTAAAGTTTCAAAAGGTGAATATTATAGATACCACTCCTGCAGGAAATAAAACCTTATCATCCATCCTAGGAGTTCCCTATGTGGTCCCTCAATTCCAGCCTCTTTTCTGCACCCGTTTCATGGAACTATCTCCTCAGTTATCCCATTGGGCTTCTGTAGACACTAAAATTTAATTTTGTCTGTTATTTTTCAACTAAGATTTATTTCAGTCTATAGGATCCCCTTGCAGGATTTTTTCTTTCCTAGCGTCTTTTTTGATAAAGATCTTGGGTTATTCTTATGTTTTGCACAGGTTCGAGCTTGCTCACTGTGTTCCTCTGTAGTTCAACATGCTGCTCTACTTTTTCTGAAAATGTTTAAATAAACTCAGCCTAGTGCTTTTTTTTTTAAAGATAACTTTATTTCATAGCCAGTATTGGGTTCCTCATGAAGGATCACAGGGGATCATGTAGTTAATGGACAAATGTGTCTTTTGACAAAATTAGAAGTCTTGAGGGTTCAATTCCTGGATCCTTTATTTACCTCCTTAGATTTTACAAAGGGTTAATATAGCAATTATGTCAGTCTTTCTTCATGTGGTTGTTGAAATATTTTTTTATGAAAAGACACTTTCTTTCATCTACTCTTTGGTTATTCAGTTCTATAGTTGATATAGGAAACACAGGAGAAATGCTTGAGTCCCTTTTCTTATTTATATCCATTTATGTTTTGAAGCACTTTTGGCTGTAATTCTCATTTACTTTGGAACACAAGTTCTATAACTCATCTTTAAATACCACAGCTGTGCCTTTCAAAAGAGAAAAATGCTTATTTCGTTTTTGGCTACATATCTGAATTATTCAAAATTTTATTTTGAGATATTACACTGTGAGATACATAATGATCCAATACTGTGTAAACTCTGTTTCTTTTCAAAATGCACCTTTGCCAGATATATAGTCAGGTTGTAATCCACTTTAATTCATCTTACTTACTGATGTTCTCTTATGCTTGTACATCCTTCATGCTACCAGTATTATAATTTTATTTTATATGTCCAGGTTGGAACTATAATAAAACTAAAGCTTCTTTTCCTTAAATTTTCACATTTTTATTTCATCATATCTCAAAATGGAGAAAGTTCAATATTGAATGATGTTGTGGGGCATTGTGAATGCTTGGAATCTTGCTAGCTCTGTTTCATGTGGTTAATTCGTCTAATAGATCTCAGAGATAAACAAAAATCTACAGATGATCTGAGGGTCCTCAGGGATTGTGCATGACTTCTTGGAGAAAATGATCAAATGGGAATGTGATTAAATTCCTCTAACTAAATGTGGGCTCAGAAACAAGCATACCTCTTTGGAGTACAAAAACCTTGAGGCTGGAAGGCAGATATGATGCTTGTCTCTCAAAAGTGAAGGAACAAATTTGTTAACATGTTCTTGGGTAATTTTTTCTGCATTCAGTGTCCTGGCTAACACTATGATAAATAGACAGTGTCATTACTGATAGACTCTCATAAATATTGAAGCTAATTAGTAAACCATTCTAATACAATTTATTTTTTCTGAACATGAAAAAAGAGGGAGAAGAGAAATGAGCAGCAATTAGATAGCACAAAGATATGTAAATGATAGTTCTCTTTTTATTTAAAGCAATGGGTTTTAAGCAGGGGATATGAGGATCACATTTCCATTTTGAAATCACTCCAGATATAGAGCAAGATTTAATAGATCAAGAGTGGATACAGAGAGCCTTGTAAAGGAAGTAATGAAACAACACTAGTGATAAGTGTGATGGATTGCACAGACAGGGTCAAAAAAGAGAAAGGAGAATAAAATAAACAGATTAGAGAAATATGTAGGGTTCTCTTTTGTACTGGCAAAACTAAAGGTTACATTTACAATATAACTAGAAACAGTTAATCTTTTTTAAAGGAAGGAGACTTTACCTTGCCTTATTCAGGATGTCCAGACTCTTCCTTTCTCTCTCTCTCCACATTCTTCATTGTCTTCTTTTGTTTCTTTGCATCTGGTTTGAAGTATGTTTAAACCTTCTTAGCAATTTTAAAGGAACTATCTGTACCAATCTCAGTCCATATGGTTCAATGGTGCCTACATCAATCCTTACCAAAGGCATGTCTGGTCAATAGATTACAGTCATTTGTTCAGAAATAAGAATGTAGTATATGGATTAAAATCACCTGATTTGTTCTTAAATTGACTTAGTTCAAATCCTAGCATCAACATTCACTGTCAGAAAAACAAAACAAAATAAAACAAAAAAATATGTTAGTTATTTCTTTCCTGAAATTCAGAAGAGTATTAAGTACTAGTAAATAATTAATACATTAGCTAAACTTTCCATTAAGCTAATCAAGGGCACTCAGTGTTGGAATTACTTATGGAACTACTGGATTATCCGGGGTTTCTGGAATTTGGGGTGACCTAACTGAAGATACGTTTGGAGTTTAAGTGCACATTTTCCCACAGTATGGACACATACTATTTGAGAATTAAATTTATCCCAAGATAAATTGAGTCAGGACCTGATGATATTCTGTGAGAAACCAGCTCCAGTTCACTTATCTCAAGACTTCTCTGAGCCTATGTATTCTCTATATTGCTTAAGTCAGAGTTCTTTCTCTTGCAATTATATTGACTAGTATTCTGAATTTCATTACCAAATAATTATATAGGTAATTATAAAAAATATATATTATGTATACTAGCATGCCTGTGTAAGTACATTTATGGAGCTATAATTTCAAGTAGTAAAACGGAGTATAAGATGAGAAGACACATTCACACCAAAGCCTACCAAGACTCCTATCATTGCTCCTTTATAGTTTCTAATTTGATTCTTTTATGATTATAATAACTTCTCTATTTAGTGCTTAAGTCATGTTTCTTAGATTTTACGACATTAGAGAACATATCTGATTCCCAGTTTTAAATTATTTAGTAGTAAATTTATAACTTTAAATTATCAGTTTAAAGCTTCTATTTCCTCAATCTATTATTTCTAGAGATTTTCTATTAACTTCAAAGCACATACTTACAACAAAGAAATTATTATAGACATATTTTTCTTCTCCTAACTTCATTTCATTTCCTATGTTTATCTGTGTCATCACCTTAATGTATTCAAGGTTGTTATATCTATTTTCTGTGTTTGGTTTGGTTTTTTCTACAATTATATTTTCAAAGCACTTTGTTTTTAATTGGTTGAATTTAAAATCTATTAAACATTTATAAGTATGCAAATATTTTCATTGAGCAACATGTAGTACAATTGGATCCATAAAAAAATGATCTATAATCTATATCCTTAAACTTTGCTCTTCAAAAAAAAAAGTTCAAAGCATCAATGGTAAATGCATTGTTTTTTTTCTGTTGCTTAGTATATCACCTTCTAGTTTGTTTTCAGTTAAGATCATAATTGTTTTTGTTGTTGTTTTGTTTTCTTTAGCTTTCATTTGAAGTTCTGCCTTTTGGTTGTTAACAGGAAAAATTCAAGGTCTGGCTTCTTAATAAAATATGTGTTGCAGGTACTCTACTTTCTCATTAAAGATATTTATTATTCATGAAGCCTTTAACTTCTTGTAGTTTAAACAGGATTGTTTTCTGAGGTTATGTGCAACTATTCTTGTTGGATGTCTTTTCATTGGAATGAGTTAGCACCACTTTTTAATATATTTCATATCTTTTTTTCCTTAGTAGTATATATGTTCAACATGCTGTAGTATATAGATATATATATATATATGAATATGTTTTCTTGTTGTACATGTCAAGAGTTTGTTTCTGTATATATTAAGTTGTATTCGTTTTATACTCATTCTTTATTAGTAAGTAATTTAGTCCCAAAATCAACTTTCAAGAAAATTTTCTTTCACCTTTGAATGCCTTGCGCCAATGCGTTTTCATAGCTGGCCTTCTTAATGCTAATTTAAAGCCTATGATTTTTCTTTATATTTTAGGTGATTTATTTGTGTATGCATATTTGAAAGTTTGTTTGTTTTTTTTCTTTTGGTAGACTTTTATTTCATTTTTAAATTTTTAAATTTTAGCAGCTTGTGAATGGGTGTGTGATTTTTGTTTATTCATGTCACTTATTAAGTATTGAGCTTTTAAATAGTTATGGGTCGGTATTACTTTGAGTGGTAGTATCTTTTTTTTTTTTCTTTCTTTCTTTTTTGGCTGGTGTGGGGTCAATTATCTTTTTTGAAATCACTAATAAGTGGATATTGAACATTTATAATTGTTTCTCCCTGACTTATAAACTTCTTCTCATTTCTTAATGTTTTAAATAATGTTATAAATTTGTCTTTTTCCTTGTTTTAAGAAATCTTCATATTTTGATTTTTCAGATTACTTATTTGGCCTTCTGAAGTTTACATTTACTTTTCAGCTTCCTATTGACAAAAAAAATTTGGTCACCTTTTACCTTTCCATCAATGTTTTTGTGTCTGTTCTGTTGTTTGTATATTTTTCATAGAATCATCTATTTGATCTATGGATAAAATAGCCTGATTATGTAAGTAACAGTTTACTATGTCACTATGTTTTATTTTTATATTAAATAATCACTTTCTGGGGTAGGTGTTCATTCATTAGACATATTTCTTTTCATTGTTCTCTTTCCAGTTGTTTTTCACTAAAGAGTTCATGGTACCTTGAGTCATTCATATCTGAAAAAAATGGACTAGGCCAGCTGGAGAAGGGGGTTCTGCAGAGCACCATATTATTTTTTAAGTTTCCCCCCTGTGAAAGGGGGTTAAAAGTCATTTGAGGGTCTGATAAGGGACAGCTGTGTGCATAGTTCATACTTAGAAAATGAAGTCAAGGGGATTGGAAGGCAAACAGTCAGGTTTGGACTTGCTCCTTCTCCAGCAGCACAAATAAGAAACAGCATGCAACAGAAGCTCCACGCATGGGCTTCTGGCTCAAATCCTGAATCTGCCACTGGTGAATTCCATGACTTGGCGTAATTTCCATAATCTCTTTGTGCCTCTTATCTGCTAAGTATAAATAACAGAATCTTCAATACCGGGTTGTTGTAAATTACATATAAAACATTTAGACCAATATCTCATACATAGTCACCACTTAATAATTGTTAGCTTAAAAAGGAAAACATACTGAAGAACTTTATTTTAGTATAAAGATATTTAGTATAAAGTTCATCCAGGGAAAAATAAAAACCATGGATGACAGCCCAGTGCATGACTAATTTAAACAAGATGTTCCAGAGGAGCAGGGATCCTTGAAGGCTGGTCGTGGCCCAGGGAAGCTGTTTGTGCACATTTTTTTTCAATCTACAAACATTGGACAGTTAATAATATCCTTTTTTTTTTTTTTTTTTTACTTTCAATATAATTTTGTATTGTTTCCGGTAAATAGCATAGTAATTAGACAATCACGTACTTTATCTACAAAGTATTTGCCTGATAGTTTCATGACTTTTGACAGTTGTATAAACCCATGAAACCACTAGCTACGCTAAAGAGTAATGACCTCCATTGTGCCCTGCTACAGGACACCCCTTACTTTATTCCTGGCTATGACTGAACTGCTTTTTGTTCCTAAGGGTTAGTTTAGATTTTACATAAATGGAGTTATACAGCAAATAGTCCTATGTATCTAGTTTCTTTTACTCAGGATAATAATTCTGAGATTCGTCCATGTTGTAGAATGTAGTAATACTCCATATTGCTGAATGGCGTTCCATTGTATGATACGCCACATTTTGTGTGTCTATTCACTGGTTGATTCATGGGCGAACAATTACCAGGTTTTAGCTATTGGAAATAAAGCTGTAATAAACATTAACCTATAAGAAAATTAGTGTATATGTTTCCTTACGAAGACTAGTTTAAGAGCTACTTTGTTTCTGTCTGTTAGCGTTCAAAACTACCTCCATTCCTGTAGTTTCTCTCTAAGGCATACACTCTAAGCCTCCCCAGACTGATGCTGTTATCTTTAGAGAGCTATTCTCTAGATTTAGTGTTCATGCTACTGTTGCTGCTTCTTAATAGTGGTTTTAAAAAGTGAGAAAGAGAAGGAAAGAAAGAAGGCTGACTGTTACCCTCAATAACAGTGGCCAACAGTGTTCCTAATAATCATAAAGGCTCACTTACACTCTCTCTGAACTTTGAGCTCAGAATTTTAGTTCACTTTCCCTGAATTTTGAGTATTTCCAGAGATTAGGCTAAAAGAATATCTTTTTCCTTTGCTGCAATCTTTTCCTGAGTTTCATTTTTACTCCACAGTGTACTTTATCCAGCAAGGCCAAACCACCTCCTGTCCTCATTTCACATGTTAGACTAGTGATACCATTGCTTTCCCTTTTCATGGGTTAGTCTGTCTTTGTGCCGAATCTTTACTGTCATCTTGAATTTGAGGCAACAAATTTTCATTCTGGAATTTCCAGATTGGCCTGTCATCAATTAAGTTTCTTAATTCATTTGTATTTATTATAGATAGAATTATTTACATCTAATCTTTGACCCTAGTTTCCTGAATGTTATAGTTACTATTTTTGTTCTTTAAAACAAAAACTACTTTAAATATTTTTAAAATTAATTCATATTATTAAATTGAGTAATATTTAAATGTGTATTTTAATGTCTATGTATGTGGCTGCATATTTTACTATCACTTAATTTATTAACACAATTCTTTATGTTAGTAAAAGTTTTGATTAAAATGCACTTTCACCAGGGACAACCTAACTTAATATATATTCCCATTTGCTGTTATTAATTTTTAAAAGCATTTAGCCTGTATAACACCTCACAGACATTAAGGATTTGGAGCAGTTCTTTTTCTGTTAAAAATAAAATCAGTCTACTGTGAAAACAATATATTCATTCATGGACTATATTAACCACTCAATAATTTATGGCTCTTGTTTACACATAAGATATTAAACATATGTGATATAAATCTTTAACTATGAATGAAGAAATGAATACCTAGTAATTAAAAAATACCTGAGAAATTTAACTAATGAAAGATTTTCACTTTTAAGGTCAAAAGGTTATGGCTTAAGTAAGAGAATAGATTTATCTGTGAACAGAAAAGAACGTTTACTTAGATGATCTAAATTGTGTATTTCTCAGCCTTCTGTCTCACTGTGTGGATTAAAAATTAACATTTCAGTATGGATAAATTGAGGCTTAAGGCTCATAGTATGACAGTGATCTTCATGGCTGGAAATGATAGTGGGGCTTCAGCTTTTAAAATTGTTCCATTTAAAAACTAAGCATTAGATTTCTACAAAGTGTTATGGCATTTCAGCTTTCTTGATTCAATTTAGAGGAAACATTTATGGACTTTACCTTGTTCTTGGCAATTTTACACTCTGTAACATTTTAATTAAATGTAGTTTATACCAAATGCTCTTACATAGAATATAGACAAATCTAAAAATATGTAATGATGTCCATTCATGAACTGGTTTTAGTTTCTGGTGGGTTCAATCGTGTGCTGTCTTAGCAAAAAGTATAATCAAACCCTGATAAAAGAAAAATTGAAATTTTCAGCTCCATGGTTCTTAAGTAAAATGACTATTTGTATCTAGAACAAAATAGTAAAATATAAAATAAATAAACAATGAGGAGTGCATACAAATGTCTAGGTTTCCCTTTTTCTAATGGGATATAGAGTGAGTTTGAAAAGTCATGGTTTGGTTCATCAACTGCTTTGGCTGGCTTTTTAATTTCTTTTATAGGTATAAATGTAATAAAACCAAGTAGCCATGTAATAATAAGGGAAAACTGGTACATTTTAATGTCACATGGGTTATGCTTGACCAAGATTTCACTTGTTTAGTTGATTAGAAAACTTAACTTTTATTTTTTTCTTAATCTCACTCTTTAGCAGTTACAGAATAATTATAAAATACTTGGAAGGGCCATGGCATTACACAATGAATGTGTTCCCACTTAGTTCTACTTGTTAGGAGATTCAGGTGACAAAATACTTCTATAAGTGTTTCATGATCTCCAAATTTGACAGTAAGTGCTATTTATAAAGGTTATTCTGGGGATATTTGGTTGCTCCTGTGTTGATTTCCGTTTCCTTGAGGATCTTAGAGGAAATTACCTCTTCCACTTGAGGGCCTTCAAAGGTTTTCCCATCTAGCCCCAAACCACAGTGATTGGCAAGACCTCCAATTACCCAAATTTCACTGCTCAGATAGAGTTACCTTTTATTATTACACTTTATGAGCTGACTGAATTAAGTTAAACCTGTACATCATTTTTCTTTCTGGAAATTAAGAAGATTTACACTCACTGTTTTGAACAAGTACATTTTTGCTTGCAGCTGTCAAAACAAGCTGTCATTTCAATTATCTAGAGTGCCTATTAGTCAATTTTTAATAAAGTTTCAACTACTTTTTCCTGATTTTTAATGAATAGCGTCCCTCGCACACCTTTTAAATATATGTTTCATTGCCTCGTTAGAATTCTAAAACTAGGTAGAAAATATTAAATAACTTAATCATAAAATGCTGTACATTTTTCTATGTTGCCTAGAGCACATTTTTTTAATTTCTTTCTGAAGTCCTCTTTCTTAGAAAGCAATCATAGCAATAATAATACAGGTTAGGGTATTGATGAATTTGAGGCACTGTTACTTTTTGTTCATTGGATCCATGTATAAACAACTCATTTCAAAAATAGATTATTTATCTATTGATTGATCTATTTTCATAGCCATCATCATACTTTTAGTTATTTTCAAAGTTATGACTCTCTCTTCCACCTTACTGTAAATTTCTAAAACAGATTAACATACATTGTTCATCCTTCTATTCTTCTCAATATGCAGTGAATTATTTTAAATGTAACTCGCTTTTATTAAATTGTTTATTGAAACTACTCAATAAAGCCTCTCATTCAGGTACACAAAGTCATTAAATGCACATCTTTCCCACTTCAGAGATAAGAAGGGTATGTCTCAGTACCCTTTGCCAGTTGTTGTAGGGAGAGGACTAATGTCTCCTGAGGCCAGTGCAATAAAACAAGGTCTCATCCACTTCTGCATCTAGGCTCTCTGCTACACTTTGTTTATCCTGAAATGCTGTTCTCTTTCTCATTGCATTCCTATGAAAATCCTTCCTTGTGGGTATAGTTCAATTTTCACAACTCTCATGTAGCAATCCCTAAGCCAGCAGCAGGGACTGAATGACTTCCAAAACCATTCAAATTATCATAACTGGCAAAAGATGAGTCACTGCTTTGTTCACCCTTAACATTTCCCAACTTTAGTTTACCATGTTTCACATTCTTCTGTTCACTATAGTTCTTTTTGTACATTCTATCTATCTTGGCCACTAGATAGTAAAGAAAGCCCTAGATGTTAGATACCAAATTTTGATCTCTGGGTATTCATCACAGTACTTAGCAGAGTTAAAGAGTTTATCATATTAGTTACAAATGGGGGCTCCTATAGAGATGGCTGGAACCCCTTTGGCAGATGTTTGGCAGATGTCCTACTGTTTGTAGGACACTGGCCATGTTATTTAGTTTAGAACCTATAACCTTCAGACCTCTGTTTTCTAATCCATAAATTGGATAAGAGTACTTCATTCAGATTTGCCATAATTATATAATACCTGGAAAAAATTAAAATGTTGAGATATTACTTGTTAGTTTTACTACATAAATGTTTTTTAAAAGTTCCGTACATTCCTACAAGTGTAATGTAAATATGGGTGTAAGCATTCTTCCCTACAAACATGATTCACAGGTTTTTATCAAATTCTCAAAGGTACACATGAATTTAAAAACGGTTAGCAACTGATGTTCTAAATAGTAGTAATATTAAAAGGCAGAAAAAAGCTTTCTCAAACACTGGCCCATTGGAAACAGTAAGGAGCTTCAAGTGCAAATGGGCAGGTCCGTGACTCTTGGTTGAAAGTTTAAAAAAAGAGACAGAAGGTATCGTGGGCTGCATCCATGTACTCACTATTTGCCAAGAACTTTGTTAAGTTATAGGATACAGTTTTGAATGATCACTGGAATTGATTTATGGTGGTTTTCCTGCCTTCAACAATTACCATTGCAATTGACCACTCTACTTTGAGGTGGGTATTTGGGTGTTGGCCTCTTTTCCATTAAATACTGCAGGGGCAGGTATTCAAGGTGCCATTTTTCCTTTCATTAAGGGGCGGATATTTGATCTTCATGGCAAAACCTGAAAATGGTGGAGTTTTCTATTATATTAACTAACAACCTGACATGAATTCTTAGTAATGTTCTTTAACTTATATGTGTAGTATTGTTGGCTCCTTTCCCAAGACTCCCCTTAGACACTCTGCATAGTCTAGCGCTAGCTATGGCTTCCCACTTTACCCTTCCAAAATTCTAATGACTGCCTAGTAATCCAGAGTCAATCTTTTAGGCAAAATGATTTGAAGGTTCATCCATGTTTCAGTAGGTATCAGGGTTTCATTTCTCTTCATTGCCAGCTAATAGCCTATTGTATAGTTCTGCCATATTTGTTTATTCTTTCATGAGTTGATGCAAATTTAGGTTGTTTCTACATTTTGACCATTATTAATAATGTTGCTATAAACTTTCATGTATACATCTTTGTGTTATATAGAATAGGGTGATGCATTTCACATACTCTCATTTCTTTTAGGAAAATATCTGTAAACAGAATTGCTGAGTCATATGGTAAGTCTATGTTTAAAATTTTGAAAACCTGCCAAAATGTTTTCCAAAGCAATTACCAATCATGTGTTGGGATTAGAATTTCCCATATCCTTATTAACACTTGTTACTGTCTGCCTTTTAAAAATTACAGTCATCTTAGTGGGCGAGCAGTGGTATCTCATTGTAGTTTTGATTGCCATCACTTAATGGTTGATAATTATCTTTTTATGTGCTTATTGGCCTTTGGTATATCTTTTTTTGGAGAAATGTATATTCAACTTGGTACAGAGAGCTCTGCTAAAAATCATTGGGGAGGAGTAGGAGGGGCCATAGGAGGCGTTTACTGAGGCAATGGACAGCAGTCTAGGATGCAATTGGCTGAGAGGCTGATGCCCCCAGAGCCAATGGAAATAAAGAGGGCTGGTTCATTGGCTCCAGAGCTTTTCTGGATCCTGAGCTGTCTTCCTCAGGCCCTGGCTCAGGCTCTCAGGCTCACTCTCATTTTCTTCCTTGAGGATACCTGGATGATGGTGCTGCAGCCGCCCACATTTTCCAACAGAAAGCATTTTGTATTGTATGGAACTCTGGGCACAGCCTGCAATCAGGCTGGCCTGGTAGAGGGTGGCAAGTTTATTCTCTGGGCATTCTAGAGGGAATAGGCAGAAGCCTGTCATTGTTCCAGCATTGTGGTTTTTTGTTTGCTTGTTTGTTTTTAGTTTGTAAACTAACCTTATAGAAGCTAACTGGGGGAAAGATAGGAGAACTCAGGTATGCATTTAGTCTTAATTGATAGGCTTAAGGAATTAAAACTGTGACTTGATAAGTTTAAGTCATTGCTTTTGAATAAAGGCCCCTTCCTTTATCAATAAACCTGTGCCTCTGGAATTTTGCCTAGGGTGGTGGCAAGCAGTGGGACCCTAATTTACTATTCCCGTAACAAAAGCTTTTGCCTGTTTTTAGTTTTATTTTTTGTGATTTTATTGAGTTTGGGGGATTTTATATAACCTGGATACAAATTACTTATTGGAAATATTATTTACAAATATTGTCTCCCATTTTGTGTTTATTTGTATACTGATCTTATATACTGAAATCTTGTCCATTTATCAGTTCTGATAGTTATTTTGAGGATATTCTAGGAATTTTTAATTTGCATCTATAAATATAGTTTTGTTCCTTGTTTTCCAATGTAAATATGTTTTATTAGTGTTTTTTTTTTTTTTCTGTAAATTCCTTGGCTAAAACCTCCAGTGCAATGCAATGCTGAATACAAGTAGTAATTGCATACACTTGGTTGTTTTATTGTTGTTTTCATCTGATAGTAGGGGTAAAGCATTTATTCTTTCACAAATAACTATGATGTTAGCTATAGGTTTTTCACAGATTACCTTTATCAGATTGATTAAATTCCTTAATATTTCTAGTTCTTTTAGTCTTTCCGTCATGAAAGGATGTTGGATTTTCTCAAATGTCATTTTTTTGTCTTTTGAAAAAATCATGCAATTTTGTTTTTTATTCTATTGATATAACATATTACATTGATCAATTTTGAGGTGTTAAATAAAGTTTGCATTCCTGGTGTATAATTCATTTTATATGTTATTGGATTCAGACTGTTAGTATATTTTTTAAAATGTTCACATATGTGTTCATAAGGACTATAGCTGTATAATTTTCATGTTATATCTATATATATATATATTTTTTTTTAAAGATTTTATTTATTATTTCCAGAAAGACAGGAAGGGAGAGAGACAGAGAGGGAAAGAAACAGAGAAACATCAATGTACGGGTGCCTTTCACCTGCCTCCAGCCACGGACCTGGCTGGAGACCTGGCCTGCAACCTGGTTATGTGCCCTGGTTGAGGAATCAAACCAGCAACCTTTGGATCCACAGGCTGGCACCTTATCCACTGTGCTACCAGCCAGAGCTATATATTTGGTTTTGATAAAGGATAATACTGGCCTCATAGAATGAATTACAAAATATTTCCTCCTCTTGTTTTTGGAAGAATTTGGAAGGACTGGCATTTAATTTTCTTTAAATGTTTATAGGCTTCAACAATGAATTTTTCTTGAGAGAAATTTTATAAATTATTAATTCAAATTTCATAAACTTTATTCAGAATATATATCTCTTATCCTTTCTTTTGGATTTTTGTTTTTTAGGTGTGTCACCTCTTTCACCTAGAGAGAGCAGTTAGCTGAATTTTCAAGATCTATTCTGATTTTTTTTAAGTTAATATTTAATGGGTTTATTTAATCCATTATTATTTTTACTAACAACAATAATAATTAGGATGTTAACATTATTTAATATTATTTTAGTATATTTCTTTTTTAAAATTTTCTTGCTTACTATAGAATTGATATTTCTTTTGGTTTTGCCTCTCAAGGGGCCTACTCTCCATAAGCTAAATCTGTTCTTTTTGTATGGGTTCCTCCCTCATACATTATTTTCTCTAATAAGACTTTTCTGACTTTCTAGATACTCCCCAAATTTGGATTATATGTCCCTCCTAAGTGCCCATATAGCAACTTTAAGTTTATTATTGCACTTACAAAACATACTTTAAGTAACTACTTTCCTCTCAAGATTTACTTACAAATTTCATGAGACAAAACTGTGTTCAATTCACTACAGTAATCCAAAGACAACACATATAGTATGTTCTCAACAAATATTGATTGAATAAATGAAAGATGCTATACATATTTCTTTTAATATTACACTTGGGCTTTCAACATAGTATTTGCTCCAACCAATCATCATAACAATAAGCTATTAAAATAATAATTCTGTTGAGGATAGTTGCAATTATTTAAATATATGAATTATAGAAGTAGCCATTTTTGAACATATATTTTCTCCTTTCTAATATACTATCATAACAGTTGAATTTATATTACAACGTCTGTATGACTCAATTATATATGCTATTACAACTCATAATATAATTATATTTGGCTATACTCTGGTCCTATTGCTTAGTTGGTTGAGTGTCATCCCATACATCAAAAGGTGGCAGGTTCAATCCTCATTCAAGGCACAGAGGAGAGGCAACAAACCAATGAGTCTCTCTGACTTCAATGTTTCTCTCTCTCTCCCTCCCACCCTCCGTTGCTTTTTCTCTCTCTAAAATCAACAAATGTATCCTTGGGTGAGAATTTTTTTAAAAGATTTCATTTATTATTTTTAGAGTGAGGGGAAGGGAGGGAGGCATAGAGGGAGAGAAACATCAACATATGTTTGCCTTTCACCTGCCTTCAGCAACAGAGATGGCTGGAGATCTGGTTTGCAATCTGGTTATGTGACCTGACTGGAAATCAAACCAGTGACCTTTGGGTTCATAGACTGGAACCTAACCACTGAGCCACCAGCCAGGGCTTGGGTGAGGATTTAAAAAAACAATTTGGTCTGTTTGTGTATCATTCTTACATTATTTCTTTTTCAAAGAAAGAAAATAATTTCACTTTAGGGAAAATTATCTGCTTTACAATTTTCTTTCCAGAAGTCTTTTCAGGGAAGAAGAAACTCATTAGGTAGCCTGCTAAATCTTTTCATTCCATTTAGGATTTTAAATTGGGGTGAGTGTTTGAAGCTATTGTAAGACATTTGGCTCTCAGTTGACTAATTGCTATTAATAGCCCCAAGTCAGTTTTTATGTTCGCTTGGGGACATAATTGTTCCTCGTCTTTTTTCTCTAGGTTAAAGATATAATCATAGCACCACATCTACCCAGACACTGAAGGTAACATTTTCAATTCTTCCAATTCTTTTAATTTAAACATTTGACTCAACCCCAACTGCTCCCAATCCTAAACCAAGGTTATATGGCAAATTCATTATCTTTCTTCCAGGGCTCAAGTGCAGTTCAGTTCCCTGTCCTCTCTTGCTTGGACTCCTGAAAAACAGTGATAACTGATTTCTTTATCTCTGTTCTCTTCTTAATATAAATTATATTTTTCACTATCACTAAATTTCTAAAACACAAATCTTAGCATTCCTCCCTTCTCACAGCACATACTTAAAATCTGTAGATCATTCTATTCCATTTACTCCCTTGTCAGAAGCCACTGGACTGCACAGTCCAATAGAAATGTAACATGATGCATAAATTTAAGCCACCTAGTAGTTACATTTAAAACAGTACAACAAAGCCCTGGTTGGTGGCATGGTGAATAAGGTGCCAGCCTGCAAACTCAAAGGCCGCTGGTTCAATTCCCAGCCAGGACACACATAACCAGGTTGCAAGCCAGGTCTCCAGCCAGGTCCATAGCTTGAGGCAGGTGAAAGGCAACCATACATTGATGCCTCTCTCCCTCCCTACCTCTCTCCCTTCCCCCCTCTCTCTAAAAATAATAAATAAAATCTTTAAAAGAATGAACAGTACAACAAAAGTTTAGTTTAATAATATATTTAACCCAATACATCCAGAATGCTATTTTAACATATAATAAATATTTTGTTAATGATTTATTTTACATTACGTTTTTCATAGTAAATCTGTAATATCCTGTTTATTTTAAATTTACAGTGCAACTCATTTTCAATTAGTTACATTGCTGCCAAATAAACACTAGTTATAATCAGAACTAGTGATTTTGTTATAATATTTTTGGTTAGGACAGCTGATATTCAGCCTGGATTCAATACTGACTAATTTTCCAAGGCAGAAATTTCCTAGCAAAGTTGGCAGCCCAGGGGTAGCCTCAGACTATTAAAAATTGGTAACAAATAAAATGTGTCTGTTGGAAAAAAGTGGACCCCTTTGTTCTGAACCAGGTTGAAACTCAGGAAAGATGGTCCGTTGTGGTCATTGCTAGATGTGGGACATATTTTGTGTATTTGTCAGGACTTGAAAGCGGCAATATAAACCTGTAGTTCTTTCTCCAATTTGAGTGACTATTTTAAAGCAGGTTTAACTTTCTCCAAAATTAGGTGCATTTGACTAGAACTTGAAGTCTTTCTAGTAAATTACACTGTTCATATTCACTTCTATATTTGAGAGTTATGGATCAGGTTATCCCCAAAAAGAGAATCTACCTGAAATAATGTTTCAGGGTGAGAAAATGATTCTTGATAGCAGAGAACAGAAGTGGAGTTTCCTCTTTTCTGATGTACCAGGGACATCTAAAAGCAGAGAGCATGAAGTGCTAGTCAGTGTAGGATTGTCCCATCAGCAGTGCCACTTTTGCTTCTTTTGGAAGCAGGCCTAAGGACACTTGGTGTATCATTCACTTCAAACCATAAGCAGTTGCTTGTTTTTAATATTCTTCCTAACACATACATAACCTTCACTTAAATACATCAGACACTTTCAGTAGCTGCTGAGAGTGGTAATCTACCGCTTGTACTCCTATCTTACACCAGTCCTGTTCCTCTTTGCACACAAGCAACAGCAACTGACAGTCCCAGGGCTTGCATCTGTGACTAGCTGCACCAGAGGATTGCCTTAGATGCTTACTAGCCCTACATTTAAAAATCCCAAATGCCAGCCCTGGCTGGTGGCACAGTGGTTAAGGCCCCAGCCTGTGAACCCAAAGGTCACTGGTTCGATTCCCAGCCAGGGCACATAACCAGGGTGCAAGCCAGGTGTCCAGCCAGGTCTGTAGCTGGAGGCAGGTGAAAGGCAACCATACATTGATGTCTCTCTCCCTCTCTGCCTCTCTCCCTTCCCCTTTCTCTAAAAACAATAAATAAAATCTTCAAATAAAATAAAATAAAATTTTATGTGCAGGAAAAAAAATCCCAGATGCCTTTTTCTTTTTTTTTATTAGACCAGAGAAGTGAGGTCAGTGAAAATATTGCATATAGAATATGTGATGAGGCAACATGTTCTAAATTGGAGAAAGATGTGTTCACATAAGAAAGGGATGGAAGTTGAACAATTCAAGAACTCCATTTCCACAGCAAGGGGAAAATTAGGATTTACTTCTGTTCTACGGGAGATGTATATTGATACTGCATCAAATGGCCAGAGCAGGCTGTTCAGATCATAACTCTGGTGTTTTCCAGGCACTTTAACCGAGTCTCAAACTCCTCTCCTTCAAGATACCTTCTTTTAGTAAGTAGCGCAACAGGTACCCCTGTTCATGCCAGACATTTGAGACTCGTTCTAAAAGCTTCCTCTTTCATTTGCCACATGTAATGAGTCACCAAGCTTCTAAGTTTTAACTCTTAAACATCTCTTGAAACCACCTGCTTCTCTCCCATCACCACCCGCCTTATCCAAATCATCATCTCTTTCCAGACCACAGTTGCTTTAATGCTGGTTGTCCAGTTTCCACTACTGACTACCTGTGACAGGCTGGATCACTTTGCGTGATATTTAAAACTGCACATCTGACCATTTTATTCCCCATTGGTTCAATGGTTTTCTATGGCTTATAAGGATAAAGGTCTTAAGAATTAATGTTTTATTCTTAACTAGTTCTAGAGTTGTGTGATTTGGGATCTGCCCACCAATGTAGCCTCATTTCTTACTATTCTCCTTTAATAATATACTCATATGAAGTCAGATAGAATATCTTTCAGGCTTATGAGTTTATACTCTTTAGCTAAGGATGTTTTGCATGATATTCTTTATGCCTGCAATGCTCTCCCTACATTGTTCTTCCTATTTATTTTTCTGTTTCAATATAGGTAGCTCTCCCTCCAGGTAATTCTACCTAGTCATGAACATGAGGTTTGTTCACATGTTAAATATTTCTGTGGCATGCTGCAATTATTTTTAGTTGTTTAGAGCTCTTCTAATTATTTGTTTAACATTGATAAATTGCATGAGAGCATGGACCATGTCTTTTTTATCTCTGTAATCTCACAACCAGAGCAAATGCTTGACCCAAAGAAAATGTTAATGAGCAGTTGTGGTATAGCATGAGTGGGGAAATGAATGATCTCATTGCTATAACTTGCAGTTTACAATTCTGTCACAGTACACCACCTTGAAAGAGTCTTTGAAGGTTCTGTATCCCAGTGCCTAGTGTCATCTGTGCTTTAGAGAAAGCCCTAAAATTATTTCGATTGAAAGATTAATAAAAGCAAATAATGTCTATCAAGCCAGATCATTTCAGTTCTTGCTATTAATTCATTTTTCCTCTTTGTAAGGAGTTCTTTTCATAGATACTGAATTACTAGTACCTTTTATTTATCAGTACAAAATCAGATGGCCAAACTAACTGCCTCAGTCAAGCCTCTGAACAGAACCTTTGAGTTTACCTATGAAGTAGCAGAGAAGCATGTGGCTATTGAGTTCTGCTGCCACTCTGCAGTGTCCCTATATGTAATATTTCTAAAAACATTATAACTAATACCTAGATCATTTCTCTGTCTTTATAAAGGTCAACCCAACAATCTTTCTCTTAAATTACATCTCATTCCTTTATTGAGACCCTGATATGTAATAGGCCCAATGTTTAGTCATTGAGGATATAGTCAAAAACTAGTTATGGTTCATGTTGAATATGTTATTAGCCATTTTTGTAGCAACATCAAAGTGAATTAATATACACTGTGTTTCACTCTCATGATCCACACAAGTGAGCTGCAAATGTATTCTGAGTTATAGTATGTGCTACCGAACACAGGCTCAGACACAATGTTGGGGAGTCGGGGTGGCAGCAGGGGGAGTGGGAGGAGTGACTAGGGTACGGAAGGGTCTACTGCTACAGCAACTGATGCTCCTGCAAGACAATCTAGAATAGAGAAAATGTCCTGGCAGGTTAATTTTTTAACTGCCCCATAAAGAATTCAAATGAAATTGAACATAGAAAGAGAAAAGAATAAATGTTAGAAAAATAAGTCATTCAAGGTTTCATTTATAATAAAAGTGGATAAAATTAAAATGAAAAGAAAAATATAATTTTAAAACTAATATAAAAGTTGACATAACAAGTCATTCGAAACATAAATTATAATAAAAATAGATAAAATGAAAAAAATGAAAGGAAGGCAAATGCATCATTACAAAAACTAATAAATTAATTTAGTAAATTTGCAGGATACATATTCAATATGCAAAAAGCTGTTACATTTCTATACACTAATAACAAACCATCAGAAAGAGAAATTAAGAAATCAATATCATTAAAATTTTTTTTTGGATTTTATTTATTATTTTTTAGAGAGAGGGAAAAGGAGAGAGGCAGAGAGGGAGAGAGACATCAATGTATGGTTGCCTTTCACCTGCCTCCAGCTACAGACCTGGCTGGAGACCTGGCTTGCAACCTGCTTATGTGCCCTGGCTGGGGAATCAAACCAACGACCTTTGGGTTCACAGGCTGGCACTTTATCCACTGTGTCACCAGTCAGGGCCCAGAAATTGGTATCATTTATAACTGCATCAAAAAATTAAAATACCTAGGAATAAATTTAACCTTGGAGGTAAAAAGCCTGTGAAGGAAGTAAAGACTCGCATTGCCCTGCACATGTGCCTGGAGCCATGAAATACTATAGAATAACACACAAACACAAAAATTCACAGAGTCGTTCTGTGTTCTGTGTTTATTATACTTTTTTCCTGTTTGCATAAGTGGTTCCTATTTGGTCCTTGGCTGAACTTTGCTTTCTGGACTGCAGATATGTTTTCCTTTTACAGTCTTGGTGGCCCTCTCTAATGCTTCATCACTGTTTAGTTTTTAAAATGTCAGAAAGACAATCCTCATTCAGTTGACCAGGTACCTAAGGCTTTTTCTAAATAAATAATTTTAAAATGCTGTTTTTAGTATTTATTTTTTTCAGCCAATTATTCCAACAACTGTTCCAGATAATCACATAAGCAAAGCTGTCCCAACTCTTTAGCATGGTATGTTCATTTCCTCAGGCTACCATAACAAACTTGTGCCTTAAAACAAACTAGGTGGGCTAAACAAAAGATATTCATTCTCTTGTGGCTCTAGGGGTTAGAATTCTGAAGTCAACATGTTAGCAGTATCTCCATTAAAAAGCTCTAGGGAAGAATCTTTCCTGCCAAGGCTTTCCTCAGTTTCTGACAGCGTAATTCCAATCTCTGCTTCCATAATCTCATTATGATGTACCCTCCTCTATTATGACTTTAAATTAAACATCTGCCAAGATCTAATTTCCAAATAAGGTCATATTCTAAGGTTCTGGGTTGCTGTCAGTTTTAAAGAAACACTATTCAAACTACTAAACACAGAAAAAAGTTCCCTTCACAATCCATCCTAGCCTATGAGCTTTGAGAATGCCCTTTTAGTAAATGTTGGTTCCCTTCCATTAGTATGCCAGAAAAACAAAAATGATTCAATGAAAGAAACAAAATGTTATAGTATTTGTTTGCTGTTGCAGTGTGTTCTTGGGAAAGATATATATATGTTTGGAATAAAACACATCTTTATCTAGGGACAGCCAATGCTATTTGGGGGAATTTGCTTTCCTGATCAAGAACTTACTTTACAAATAATCACAATCTAAAAATAATTATAAAAGTAATAATCTACATGTTATATAGGTTAATGGTCTATATAATAAAACTATGTTTCTACATCTGGGATATAGATTTAAACTATTTATTACTAATTTTCAAGAGATAAGTTGGAGAATAACATATATAAAGTTAAAAATAGTGAATTATAATTTTAGCTAAATTATAAGTTTTGTTGCTTTCTCAGCATTTATAAGGAGTATGAGAGAGTAAAAAGCCCAAAGTTGAATTGCTGCCTTTTTTTTCTCCTGATGAATTTGTCTGTAGAAAACAGAAAAAACTGAAATATAGTGAATCTTGGCAATTTTTCTAAATGTTATAATAAGTGCTTAATAAGTGTGATTATCAGTGATGATGATGATGGCTTCTCCAACTGAGAAAGACCTTAAAGATAAGACACCCCATTACTATGTTCCCCTGCCTACCTAATCTCTGGATTTTACTGAAATTCACAAGTAAAGTTTTCTATAACAAGCCAAAGAAAGGATCTTCAGAAACAGCAAGAGCAGCATCATACTTATTCTATATACAAAATACTGAATATTCATTATAAGTAAGTGACTGCAAGATACCAGAAGGCTGAAGATGCACCTGGCATCATTCTAGTGGGAAACAGGAAGGATAAGTGGCAATGTGTTCATGATTTACATGTTACAGTAGAGCTAGGCCTTGTTCTCTGGGGAATGCAAGGTGAGGGTAATTCCTGACCAAGGGTAGGCAGTCAAGAGAGGCTTCCTGGGACAGGGGACATCATAGCTGAGCCCTGAGGGATAAGATAAGTATGGATTTAAGCAGATAGCAGGAATGTGAACTAGGAGAAACAGGAAGAGTCAGAAGTGAAAGCAGTGAGGTAACAAAAGCTTCATGATTCTTGTCACTCTGCTCTACATTTGAATGTTCTTGCAGTATTTTAAGTGAGTACTAATTTCTAGTTTATTTATAATGCTTTATAACTTTCCAAGTGCTGTGGTATATTTAGCCCAATGTTCTCTTTCACCTGTTGTAGTTGGTACCATGATAGCTATCAATAGTTGATAGCTATTGTAAAATGTAAACCCATTTTACAGATGGGTTAATGCATTAAGCCTCATAAATGTAAAGTAACCTACTCTGGATGTAACACTACAGAAAAGTTTTCTCTTTGGGTTCTTCTCTAGGATTTTTTGTTCTGTTTTGTTTTCTGGTGCATACCTTTTTGGTCCTTCTTACGGGAAAAACATAAAAGGAAAAGGAAATAGGCTTTAAAAATTAAAACCAATTCTCACAGAGTTGTTAAAATAATGAGAGATGACTATGCAAGCAATCACTGTTTCCTTAGGCCTTGAACACTGAGAAGAAAAGACTGAAAAAGCCACACTGAATGGAAGCTATTGATTTCTGTAAGTTACAGAGCAGGAAGATTAGACTGAGAGCATCCAATAAACAAGTGAGTCTGGAGCAGTCACTCAGCACACCAGTGGGCTTTATTCTTTATTTAAAACTTCTGTGATTGGCACAAAATGGACACATATGTGTTAAATAACAACTCCATAGGATTGCAAAGGTCATGCCCAGACTCAGGTACCATTTCAGAAGTCTCTGAAGCACCTAAAGAAAATGTCAAGGGAAAGCCCTGGCTGGTAGCACAGTGGATAAGGTGCTGGCCTAGGAACCCAAAGGTTGCTTGTTCAATTCCCCAGCCAGAGCACATAACCAGGTTGCAAGCCAGGTCTCCAGCCAGGCCTGTGACTGAAAGCAGGTGAAAGGCAACCATACATTGATGTCTCTCTCTCCCTCTCTGATCTCTCTCTCCCCCTCTCTCTGAAAAGAGTAAGTAAATTTTTAAAAAAATGTCAAGGGAAAGGGACCCAGAATGTGGAAGCAAATCTCTAGTGGCAATTGGCCTTTAGTTTGAAGCCAATAATTTTAGTATCTCCTTCACCAAAAGAGCATTCTTTTTGAAACCAAGAAATTGCAGTTTTAAATATCAATACAGGAGACTAATGAACAAAACAAACGAACAAACAAAATAGAACCAGAAGCATGAAAACAAAGAACAGACTTTCAGGGTACAGAGGTGAGAGGGAAAGGGACAAAGAGGAAGGGAAGGGGAACAAAGAGGCAAAGAAGGGGAACAGTTTAGTCAAGAAACTAGTATAAATGACCCATGGACAACATGTGGGATTGACAGTAGGGGAGGGTGGGGAGGGTGGGGAAGGGGAGAGCAGAGGGAGAAAATGGAATAAATGTAATATAAGAACAATAAATTAATTTAAAATTAAAAAAAGAACCCAGCTGGTGGCTCAATGGATTGGCGGGGCCTGGGAACCCAAGGGTTGCTGGTTTAATTCCCCAGCCAGGGCACATAACCAATTGCAAGCCAGGTCTCCAGCCAGATACCGAGCTGGCGGCAGGTGAAAGGCAACCATACATTGATGCTTCACCCCCTTTCTTTCTCCCTCCCTGCCCATTTCTCTAAAAAATAATGGGGCGGTGGGTGGGGGGCGGGGAAGCTCCCTGCAGCATTCTATCCCATTCTATCCTCTTTCTTTTTCTCAGTATTGTAATAATATTTTGTTTTCCACAGAGTCACAATAACTCCAGTGATTATTTTTTAAAGATTTTACTCATCATTTCTAGGGAGAGAGGAAGAGAGACATCAAGGTATGGTTGCCTTTCACCTGCCTCCAGCTACAGAGCTGGCTGGGAATCAAACCAGCAACCTTTGGGTTTGCAGGCTGGCACCTCAGCCTCTGTGCCACCAGCAGGGTCTAACTCTGTTGATTTTTATTTCTTCCAAGTTGTTGCCTCGTGTTAGAGTATGGAGATCACAGCTGAACAAACCCTCTATTTGTGGCGCCATCATTGCCTTTAGTGCTACACATTCGATCCTAGTTCTCCATGTGAGAAGGGTCCCACTTCCCTCAGAATGCTCACAGTATCCTGTCAAGCTGTAAACTTCCCTATCTGGGAAGCCTAAGGGCTCCCCTTGCTTTAAACTTAGACTAAATTTGTTTTAAGGCTAGAGTGTATAGCATACAGAAGAGTTCTGTACTACCGATCAATAATCTGGATGGCCTCAGACTAGGCAAGTTTTATCAGTCTCAGTGGTCCTGCTAATGCCACCTTGGGCTCCTCCTTTGAGAGAGCACCGTGTCTTACTTCATGTGGCAGACTTGTTAGCATATGTTTTAACTGCTAAATCAAAAAGCATTTTCAGTTGCAGTAAAATTGTTGAGTTTGATATACATTGATGATACTTTATTTGAGAATTTTCTTTTTAGTAAGTGATGGTAACTGTCAATTTGAGAATTATATGCATAAACTGAATATATATAATATGGTTGTTTAATCTCTCAAGAAACTCAGGCAGCATCTGTATGAGATTTTCCACTGATAGCCATTTTTGCACGTCAACGTGAGCCTATTCTTGGGATATTTATTTCAATTATCCACATCTCTCTCCAGATTTCTCCAGAACAGAATAAAGTGCTCATCTCCAAGCAACAGCCATCTGTCCCCTTTGTAGGTTGAATGTGGTCACTAGGCAGGATGTGGACTCTTGTCCTGGGGTGGGCCAATAGCTCATCCAAAGTGCTTAATCTTATCAGGTCTGATAGACTGTTGCGGATGAAGATCAAGTCCCTCTTGCCCATTGCTGTGCTTTCTGTGATCGCACAATTCCTGGCATGTAGAGGGGACTTCTTAAGTATTACTTGAATAAATTAATTCAAGTTCAAGTTCAATAATTAACTAAAAAGAGAGTGGGTTGTTTTACTGTCTGCCTTCCCATTTAGAGAAGGCAAAGTAGTACAGTGGAAATTCCAATTCTGCCTCAGTGAAATAATTGCATCCCTTCTCTTTCTTTAAGTAGGGAGATTTGGCCATGTGAATAGAGCCTTTTCTGATTTGTAGTACTGCCCCATGCATTTCCTTTCATCTTAGAACATTTTGTAGTCTTCTCTTGCAATTGGAAACTATTTAATTAGAATTAAAGTATTTACTTGTCCATGTGATGTAAGATTTACTTAAGCTTAGTGTGTGCCATTGCTTTGATGCTTTTTGATGGTGCATGTGGGTAGGACTTACACCACACTTACAAATACAGCCTAAGACAAGATGCAGGGAAGGGCTGATTCAGATGGCAACCTTTTAAGGGATGATGGGCTGGTGCTGAATATCTTACCATATTTAAAAAGAAAAAGAAAAGAAAAGAAGTATACATGATGAGACCTCATGGATAAACACAGGGTGGGGCAAAAGTAAATTTACTGTGGTGAGCACACAAAGTAGAGTTTATTCTTATATTATTATTTATTACTTAGTGTATTATTTTCCATGCAAACAACTGTAAACCTACTTTTGCCCTAGCCTATGTGTGTGTGCCTCCATAATAGTCTTACTGGTTACTTGGGTTATAAGTCTTTATCATTGTGAGGATCTGTGTGTATAGTAGAAGAGGTTATAAGTAATATTTTAATAGAAGAGGGGTTTTAGAAATAATAAACCTTGGAAACATTTTATTAATATGCCTGAGATTTAGAAAAACTTTCTCCTTACTGCTAGTATGCCTAAAGTGTCATAAGGTCAATGAAACTTCTCCAAATGAGACTCCTTTATCTTTATTACGGGAGCCTGGAGATCCTAGGAAAGCAATGTGACTGTGTGAGGATGGGAGTTACTTGAGTCTGAACCTGGGAGCCATATGCACAATTATTGAAGGTAACTATAAGGCAATTATATTTTTGAAAGTTGAATGGGTAAAATTAATCATGAATGTTATTAGCTTACACAAAATCAATTGTATACGTTCAGGAAATAGAAAATAGCAATTCATATTCATTCAATGTAGTCAATTCCACTTACTACACACATGTCCTAAATAAACATGATAGGGCATGTGGCACTCAGCCACATCCCACCCATTTCTATTCTCAAGGCCATCCTAGGCTGAGAACAACTTGATGAACTGAGTATCATTGTAAAGTTTAAAATTTGTGCATCTTTATTTCAGAACATTCCCTAAAGGTAAACCAGATAATTCACCTGTTACTCAACTGAACTGATTATTTCAGTGCCAGAGGAAAAACTGTCCTTGTTTCCTTATTGGGCTTTTTGAGAGATAATACTTGATCAGGAATGTGGTGAATTTTCTTAGTTAATTGTAAATCTACAATTGTAAATGAACTTCAAAAATTTGCCACCACATAAAATCACACTATTGGTACCTGGACTTTCTTAGATAATTAGGTTCTTACAGAGCCTACAGCTTGTATAAGTCCAGAAAGTACCTTTCACATTATATTTGATCAAATATAGTTCCCAGCAGGATGCAAAGGGCCTTCCTGTGGACATCGTAAATCTCCTAGTCTCAGAACAGTGAGATCTGAAATATCATTTTAGAATTCATTCATTCATTTATTATGTATGTATTAACCATCAATTATACTATGTCAGACAGTATTCTGAACACTGAAGATATTGAACATTTTTAGGATAATTTAGCCATCTAATCAAGTTTCTAACTTACAAATGAGTTGCCTGCATGAACTTCTGAGGGATGGGGAACTCACTTCCACGTCATGAATTTCTTCCATTGGATTGAAGCAAAATATTTGATTCCTAATTCTAGTCCTTCCCTTGGAAGCATAAATGATTTGTAGTATCTTCTCATTTTATATCACTTATTATTTCTCCCCTCATCTCTCTTGACCTAAAAATATTGTCAATATTGACTTGCTAAATATGTTCTTCCAGGAAAACTATTTATGTTAGGCCTTTCTATTTATTCCCATGTTGGTCAATGTCTCCCTTATAGTTTCTCAGTGCCCCTCACCTTAAATTCTTGGCCCAGAGTTAAACCTATTACACCTGAAATAAATTGAGCCAGTTGAGTGAGATTACCATATCACATGCTTAAGGAATTTGGTCCAAAATGCACTGTGGACTCATAAAATTACATACTCTCACTTTCAAAGACTTTGGAAGTGGCCTCAGAAACCTTCTGGGATATATTTATCACATTTTTATCAGCACCTTTTATCTTGTCTTTTCTTTGGGAATGTTTGCCTTATTATATAATATATACTTTCCATGTGTTAAATAATATTAAGCAAATCTAATCAGAGATATTAGTTGCCAAGCTGATATATATATATATATATATATATATATATATATATATATGTGTGTGTGTGTGTGTGTGTGTATGTATGTATATGTATATATGTGTGTGTACATATGTACATCTTTTTTAGGGCAGTGGTACAAAATATACCATTATATAGGTACAAGAATTATGAAAATAATTATCTGTGTTAGAGATTTCAGCAGATAGTTAGTAAAATATGTAAGTGTATACAAATTATTTCTGTGAGATTTTTGTAAAATATGTTTTAGATAACTTCTCATTACATAAAATTTAATTTGGAAGAATTTATAAAACATTTTGTTATTATCTTTAAACTCCAATTTACAGAGGTATTCCATAATTGCAGTTAGCAATTTAATGATAGTTAAATTTTTAAGAATCTTAAATTACAGATATTTCTGTTAGAAATTATTAAAATATTGGAACTTTCCTTTGCATCTGATAGAATGTTTTATACTGTCCTTCACTGTTCAGGAATGAAATTTAAAGTTTTAAAGTGTAACAAAGAAAATCTGTCCTGCCATGACTACATTACTAAGAAAAAAACTGTTGAGATTTGTAGATGATGAGAAAATGTTGCTCCTTTAATTGCTTACATAGTGTTATTTACTTTTATGTAATTACATTTTATAGGCAATGCCACATGCTTTGTCCACGCAATTCTAAAACATCTGGATGAAAAGTGGAAAGTATAGTAACAAACCCAGATGGTTTATAAATACAAGGCCAAACATCCAGATGGCATCAAGAGGGCAAAGCATGTGGGTGACAAATATCGAGTCTTTCATTCAGATGCCATGGTATCATACAGACATAGTGTATCAATAAATTCTCTTTAGTGAAGACAAAAAATATGAAACAGGCTAGAGGTCAAAAAGGAAGAGGGAAGAAATATGCAAAAGCATAGAGTTTACATTAAATCAATTTTAGCTTTTAACAAAAGTAATTTCTGATTGTTTGATTTAAAACGTAACTCGAAGAGAAACTAAGGAAGAAAAAGACCCAGCTTATTAGATTCACATTTTAATCATAATAACCTTTAGTGAGTTTTTGATTGGAGAGAGTTTTCAATACAGCTCACGTGTGCAATAAATGGGCTCAATTAAAAATTGCATTTGATTCTGATTAAAAGTTGCTTGATCTTTATTATTTCAATATACTGCTGTCCAGAATTGCATCTAGCATGTCACATTTAATAAACAGATTTCTTTGCTATCTCTGAATAATTAACTTTATCTTTGTCGCAGGGAACAAAAAATAAAATGAAAGCAGCATAGACATTATTCATTTATTCTTAGCATGAGAATCTTATTATTGGTAACCTCTTGCTTGGTATCTTGTGGGCTTTATATGAACTTTTTATCTGCCAGAAGACCTCATAGTTTTAGCATGATCTTTTTTGCTTAAGCCTCAAAGAAAATGTAAGAAAGATGGTCAACATCAGTCTGAAGAAATATTATTTAAATAATTATTTACTACACGCATATTCTTCCTAAAACACTGCGATAGCTAGAGTATAAAACAAACCTTTCACATTTCAAAAAGTTTCTTAATCAGGAGAACTTGTTCATTCCAAAGACTACTATTTTCATCAAGGTGGCCCCCTTGCAGGTCCACAATCAATGCCGAAAGTGCTGAATATTTTTGAAACTCTTCCATTGCCATTAGTTTTAGTGCTTTATTAATTGTATGAAAAAATCAGTCTCCTTGTTTTATAACTGTTATCAATTTGTGGTCCCCCAAAAATATATATATTGAAATCCTAACTCTCAGTCCCTTAGAATGTATGTAGCCTTATTTGAAAATGGGTTTGTGAAGATGCAATTAGTTAATTAAGATGAGATAGTACCAGAGTAGAGTAGACACCTGATCCAAGATGACTAAATGAAGACAGAGTAATACCGGGCGAAAGCCGTACAGAGATGGAGGATTATAGTGATTAACCTACAAGACCAGGAATGTCAAGGATTGCCAGCAAATCACCAGAAGTCAGGAAGAAACAAGGAAGAATTTCCTACAGTTTCAGAACAAGCACTGTTCTGACACCTTGATTTCGTACTTCATGTCTCCTGAACTAGGAAGCAATGCATCTCAATTGTTCTATGCCATTTAGTTTGTTGTTCTTTGATAGTGAAGCCCTAGGAAATGAATACAGTAATTAAGTATACCATTTGAATATGTTATTAAGATTCATAATTTTATTTTCTTCCCTAATTGCGGACCTACAAGATTTGTAGCTTATTTACAAAATCAAAATCACCCATAACCTTTGAAGTCAAAATCTGTCCTAGAAGCGAGAGGTAATTCCAAAAAAAAAAAAAAAAAAAATTCTGAACATAATTTTAAAAGGTAATAACCTGTCCTGAATTGAAAAACAAACAAACAAAAAAGCAGGGAAAAAAAAACTGTCCAAACTCCTGAGGGAATAATTGGATAATGAATGATGAAATGCATTTGTAAGCCTAAGGTGTATAGTTGATTCCCAGTAATTATATTGATACCTCTGACCTAATGGAAGATTGCTTAAAATAAATAAACAATTTTTGTCAATAACTTAAGTCTTAAAATTACAGCTTTTCTGTCTTAAAAAACAAAAACGAGAAACAGATATCTTTCTACATTTCTACTATGTGTCCAGTACAATGGTAGAGCCTGTGAAGAAAATAAAAGATTGAAATGGTTTCTTCTCTTCAGTCCTCTGATTTAATTGGGTTTTCAGGCCTTAAAAGGATAGGTATCTTATCATTTTTGAGCACATGCATTATATGCTGAATTCCCTCATTTCCTTCCAAGACTTCTGAGTAATTGTCTGCCAGACCTTTATTATTTTATCTTTTTTCCTACATATTGGAATACCCCAGGGTTATTCTAGGCTTCCTACAACCTATCATTGGCTTAAACTGTTGATGACCTGATCTTCGGTTCACCTGGAATTCTGCTTCTTTTGCCAGGAATACTCCCATCTACTAATTTCTCCAGGCCTCAGCTCCATTCTTTAATTTCTGTCTTGCAGAAAGTGTCTGGGCAAACGAAAGTGTGATATTTAATACCCATAAGCATCTCCATTCCAGGATAGCTCCCCAAGTAGTATATATCAGCATTTTGTGTAGCTACTATTTAGTAAAAGCTTATTTTTTTTAAACAACTTTCTTGCATAACCATTAGAGAATGGTCTTTGTGAAGACATGCACCTAGAGGGATATTTCAAGAAAACAATTATCTAGAGCTATTTTGTGTATGTTCTACTCTCCAGTTCTCCTCCTATACTGTCATAAAATTCAACTTATTAAATTTTCACCCGTGGGTTACATATAGATGGTAGAAAATGTATCTCTGCCATAAGAAATGCAATGTAATATATGTACATTTCAATAACATGGTACATATAACCCAATCCAATTATGAAGTAAAATAACTATATTATTACCATGTAGAACTCAACAAATGGTGATGAATATTCTGTAGTAATTATGTACCAATTATTTTGTTATTTACTGGAGACTTCAAGGGACAATCCCTATTGCCAGGAGATCATACCTAAAGAAAGGACAGTTAGAAAGCAGGCTGGCAAATCAATAAATGGATGCAAAGGTGCTTTGGATAGAAGCATAGAAGAAAGAAATGTCCACAGTAGCTTAAGAGGAAAAGGTAAAAATTAATGAGCTAGAATATAGGAAAAGTATATGTAAGGTGGATAAATAATCACGTGGAAAAGCATTGAAAGAGAACCAGGAGTTGGCCTATTCCTACTTCATGTATTTATCATGCATCAAATCCATTTTACCAAAACTTATCATCATGTTATGTCACAATCAATGTTAAAGGGGCATACAATAGGAACCCTGTCACAAGTTTATTTTGAACAAAAATGTGGTAGTAAAGATGAGAGTAATTAAAAGCACTCAGAGGCCTTGGTGGAGTCAACATGAAGTAGATGGTACTTGACATGGAGCAGTATTAATAGTTTCTGAGTTGGGTGGAGGAAAAAGTGTATCTCTGGCAACAGAAAGAATGTTCATGAAAGCTCTGGAATGTTAAGGAGCAAAGAGAAATGCTTACTTTTTTACCTATTGAGATGTTTCTACTCAGGATTAAGGTGAAGCAAAGCTCATTGGTCTAATGGTGAAGGAAGCAATTGAGAGGGTCTATGACTAGATAGAATAAATAATGCAGAACGAACATGAAGCAAAAGAATAATAAGTCTAAGTAGAAATATTGGTCACCTGTGGACATTTTAGTAAAAAAAAATTTATTGAGATAAGGAGAAATATGAAGCAAGCCACTAAATTAAGGATCACTCTATCTAGATGTGATAAATACCCTGAAACAAGCTGACACTGAAGAAGGTAGAGATAAGGACTTTATCTTCTTGAGACACAATATGAAGCAGCTGAATTTGAGGATGATATGGACCCTTGACAAGTTGCAGACTAGGGGATGTTTGTTACAGAAAATAATCTGGCCTAAGAAAAGTTGAGCGATCTTGCATCTGTTGGAGAGAGTTTTCTATTGATGAAGTGGGTTCATGTCAGGGGAAAGAAGTTCCCTGACTATATGTGGCTGGGCCTTTCTATGGGGGTCAGCCAAGGAGATAGCATTGGAGTTAATCTTATCGGCAGAGCCTTTTGAACACTGGGCCCCAGAGGGAACCTACTTAGCAACTGTGAACAGGCTGATGTCACCCACTGTGTTACTTTTTATATACAGCCTTCTTTGCTCCAATGTATATACAAGACTGCCCTTGCTGAAAGCTTGCTGCTGCTGCTGGAAAAGAGAGGGACAACTGAGCATGAGCACACCAACACTCTCCACTGCCTGGCCATGTGGTCATTAGCTTACTGCTGCAATAAAGCATGTAAGTCCTCCTAAAGTCGCCACTGAAGTTCTTCTTTGCCCTCAGACCAGGGCCTTCCTTGCTATCATCACTTGGTGGTCTTACACCCGATACCACAGGACCTGACAATTAGGGCTAGAGATAAATGTGCTATCTGTGCCAGAAGCTATGAACTTGAGCAGTATGGTAGTATTAGGGCAGGAGCAAGCAAGGTCCAGGATTAAGGAGAGCCCATTTTTTCCACTTTGGGCTAAAGATTCATCACTGCTTTTACCCCTGAGGATCAGAAACTCTGACAGCTTTGAGAACCTGCAATGTATGCTCAGTGTCATTATCAAAATAGGCAGGAATAGTGGGGCTTCCTTAAATGGTAACATGTGTGAGCTAAAACAGTAAAGAAAAATCATGGTGAATGCTGCCTGTGGATGGGAATGGGCTAGATTCAGTAAGTTTAGCACATCTTTGTGGACATACAGAAATATGTTTGGAGGACACATGATTGTGCAGGAAGATTCCTGTTTTTGTGGTGGTAAGGTAATGGCTCAGAGGTAGATTCTAAAATATATTGTTAATATGACTATGGAGAGAAGTAGTAGAAATAGAACAGTCAGGTTATGTACTTAACTATTCAAAGAAGATTGTAAAATATACAGCGTAAAAATATATATGTATGTAAAGGTACAGAGTTGACTTTGCTTATAGCAATAATAGAAACCATCAAAGAGAAGGTAATATTTAAACTGAGCTTTCAAGGATATGAAAAATTTAATACTCAAATGTGGACATATTAACAGAAATCAAATACCAAAAGAACAAGATATTTGGGGTCAATAATTTTACATTTATATAATTTTATTGATAATATGTTTATTGCTATATAGAGTAGAAAGTATTAATGTGAACAGAGGTTTCATTCTATCATTCATTCACACATCCATTCATTCATTTGAGGGATATATATTGATTAGACTACTAAGTGTAAGAACTATGATGTGTTAAATAAGTGACATAAAGGTATATAAATTTAGGACTAGTAGTAGACTCAAATTAACAGGATATATACTTATCAGAACTATTATAAAAATATTAATTTGACAGTAGAAATGTGATTGATATAAAGAAAAGAAACCAGTGTTGCAATACAAAGTTCAAAAGTCATTATTCTAATTAAGAGGGGAGGCTAAAGAAACAGTAGTAAGAATGGAGAGTAGTGGATGAAGGACATACATTTGACAGATGGATTAGAGACTAATTTTCTAAATTAGTGATTTTCAACCTTTCTCATCTCATAGCACACATAAACTAATTATTAAAATCTATTACATACCTTTCACCAATCTGACAAAAATAGGTACAAACTCACAACTATCAACAACAGAATCTAAAAAACAAACAAACAAACCCTAAGCAAACAACAAGAGGAACAAAACCATAGGCATGGGAATCATTTGAAGGGTTATCAGCTGTGAGGGGAAAGGGAGAGAAATTCGGAAATGGTGCAGAAATTAAGAATAATAACTGGTAGGCATAAAATAGGAAGATGTTAAGAATAGTATAAGAAAGGGTGAAGCCAAAGAACTTACATGAACAACGATGGACATGAACTAAGAGCAGTGGGATTGCTGGAGGGAAGGGGGGATGCTAGGTGGAGGGGAGCAAAGGGAAAACAATTGGGACAACTGTAAAGGCATAATCAATAAAATATACTTAAAAATAGTAATTTTGATTCATTCACACCAGATGGTTATTGTTGTGTGGGCTATTGTAATTTTTTATTTGATAATCTAAGGGAAAAGAGGTCACTGTCCCTTACTAAATAGTCAGGTATTGCATGTTTCAAAAATTCTTGCAGCACACCAGTTGAAAATCACTGTTCTAAATCATAGCACCTCTTCAGAAGTTCTGAGAGACAGGTGTTGATTATAAGCTATCAAGCCAAAGAGAATGGGAACAAAAAGTGTATCAAGCATATAATAAAGGCAGTGGAAGGTATCATTTTGGATATAGGAGAAGTTAATAAGTATAATTGTGGATGTGTTAAGTTTAAAGTCCAATGTTCATAAAAAAAAACCCTTAAATTAGAAATCATCGAATTACAACCAATAATTAATCATTGGTATGGGCACCTGTAATAGATAACTAAATAATTAAACAATGATAAAGAATGAGTTCCTAAGGGCAAGAATTATGGGTGTTTTTAAAATATTTTATTTATTACTTTTAGAGAGAGGGGAAGGGAGAGAATCAGAGAGGGAGAGAAACATCAGTGTATGGTTGCCTTTCACCTGCCTCCAGCTACAGACCTGGCTGGAGACCTGGCTTGCAACCTGGTTATGTGCCCTGGCTGGGAATCGAACCACCTACCTTTGAGTTCCCAGGCCGGCGCCTTATCCACTGTGCTACCAGCCAGGGCAAGAATTATGTTTTTACCCTTAAACAGAATAAAATAAAAATACATTGAACTGAATCTATAATTTCTATGTATTAAAACTAATTAATGCTCAATTATAGAGAATAAATTAAAATAATTATATTTAGTTTACACCCCTGAAATAAAATCATTTATTTCACATTAGGTGAGCTCATATTTAGCTTATCATTCACCTTAATAATTTCTTCTTCTTTAGAGAAAATGTCTTAGGGTTCAATCATCTTAGCTATTCTTTACTTAATTTTTCTATATATAAAGTGTTACATTTTTATTAAAATTACTCAAATTGTAAATATTGTAGAATGTTGCTTTGGTATGTAATATAATATGGTAAATAACTTAAAACTAAATTCTTAAAAAACAAAAAGAAATTTTATTTCAACAACTCTCTAAAAAATTATAGAGATTTAGAAACATAGAATTCTATAATCCCCAAATCATTTATTTCAGTTGACTGTCTAGTTAATGTAATATCTAAGTAACTAACTCTGTGCTCTTTTACAAAAATCACACTGACAATCTAAATGTACTATCTCCCAGTGAACTTAATCAAGTTCAATGAGAGGAATCATTGGAAAGCACTCTACTCTCTGATTTGTGTGAATCCATTGAAATAATACCAAACCATATTTAGAAAAGACATAAAGAAAGCCTTAGAATTTTTATAGGTAATTAGGATTAAGTCAAAGTTCCAAGTCGCATGGAAGCTTAACTCATTTATGACTCTAGTCTCTTTAAAATATATTTGGAAAAGAGTAATAATACTTTTCTTACTATAAAACATTCCCTTGTTCTAAAACATTAGAAAAAAGTTTTATTATTATTTATTTTTATATATCATTCATTTATCTACTAAAACTTTTAGTTGAGGAAACTTTAATTTTCTTTTTAATTCAAAGACTATGAAACGTAAAAAGGGCAAAAGGTATCAGAGTAGATTTTTTTAATTTAAATACCCATAATGATGAGCAGAATATAAAGACTTAAAAAGTATAATTAGGTCAAATGTCAAGTTCTATTATATGTTAGAATAATGTGACATTGTAATAAAGTTCACAATGAGCTTCTTTGTTTTCAAAGATTTGGATTAAATCCTTCTGTGTTCAGGTAAAAACTTAGGTGGCCTTCTTGAGGATGTGTGAGTACTTGTGGGTATATTTGTCTCTATTTATATGTTTAGTCATTAAATTATTAGCAGAAACTTTAGCTTATACTTTTGTATAAAATTCAATAATTGATTCATTTTTTAAATAAGTGTAATCAATCTGCCTACTACTGATCCCTTTGATCACTGAAAATTGCATTGAAAAAATATGCTAAAACTTTCATGATTTTCTTTAATTTTCTAGACAGAAGGTAGAGAAGGCAGAATAATAAAAATTATTCTATAGAATCTAATTTTCAGAAATTTTAAATGTTGTATACTGACTTGAGAGAAAATGTTTTTTAATGGCAGGGAAATAAACCATATAGCTTTATTCACAGTGCTGTAATCCTAAGCAAATGGTACTATTTGGAATACCCATCGCTATCAGGACAAGGCCAAAAATGTTAGACTCTAATGAGACATGCTAATGAAATAATGTGGAATAACTAACTAGGCATAGGGAATAATTGTTACTTCTCAAAGCAACCCAGAAAATAAAAATAAAAACCAAAAGTTTTATATGTTAAGGTGAATGTTACTCAAGATTTCCTTCCTTGAAATTCTGTGTGTATTTTGGCAAGAAACGAGAAAAAAGAGAATTGTCAATTCTAATAATAGGTGCTGTTCTTTCAATGATTGGAAGTACAGAACTGGGAAATCAACAAAAATTACATTTCACATCCCAGTCTGACACCATATGGAGATTGATTGTCCCACTGTGGATTACACAGACTCTGGCTCCTTTCTGCACCTTACCCTATTTTGCCACTTGTTACCCTTCTGGGCAGTAGGTCTGGGACTAAGCAAGGTAGAAGGTTAGAAAAAAATTGGTCAGTTAATCATTTGGTAGTAATTCTGGTAAAACATTTGGTGAAACTCCAGAATTTCATCAGATTCTAATTGCAAATGGCAGATAAGGATGTTTGATTATTGGCAGTGTCCATGGAGACCTGAAAATATCAGTTATAACAGGGCAGATGTGCTCTGAGCTGGAGATATGAGGGAACACTTGCTGTGAACAATACTCATACTGACCCACTGATAAGAGATTTTATTCAGAATGCTGGAAGTCATTTATTACAAAGTTACATTATGGAAAAAATCACGAGGTCCATTTTAAATGTTATATATCTGAATGAGGAGCTGACACTTGGTAGATATTAATATCTGTTATGTTTGTAAATGAATCACTGCACTAGAATAGCTTTTCATTGCATTAATCAGAATGATCATCATTAATAAATTCACAAACAAGTGCTGGTGAGGATGCAGAGAAAGGGGACCATAATGCACTGTTGGTGGGAATGCAGACTGGTGCAGCCATTGTGGAAAATAGTGAATTTTCTTAAAAATCTAAAAGTGTAACTGCCTTTTAGCCCTGGCTGGTGACAAAGTGGATAAGGTGCCGGCCTGCAAACCCAAAGGTCACTGGTTCAATTCCCAGCCAGGGCACATAACCAGATTGCAAGCCAGGTCTCCAGCTAGGTCCATAGCTGGAGGCAGGTGAAAGGCAACCGTACATTGATGTCTGTCTCCCTCTCTGCCTCTCTCCCTTCCCTTCTCTATAAAGATAATAAATAAATTCTTAAAAAAAAAAAAACTCTTAAAAATAAATAAAAGATAAAAGTGCAACTGCCTTTTGACCTAGAGATGCTGCTGCTGGAAATATACCCTAAGAATCCCAAATCATTAATTCAATAGAATGTATGCACCTCTATGTTCATAGCGGTACTATTTGCAATAGCCTTGCTCTACAAACAGCCCGCATGCCCATCAGTAAATGAGTGAATCAAAAAACTGTGGTATATTTACATAATGGAATGCTATGCAGCAGAAAAAAAGAAGGAACTCCTACCTTTTGTGGCCACATGAATGGAATTGGATAATACAAGGTCTGTCCCAAAAGTATCGAGCCAGTGTCAATATAATGAAAATAGTTTGTGTGGCCAACAGTTTCAGGACAGACCTCATATTATGCTAAGTGAAATAAGCCAGTTGGTGAAAGATAAATACCATATGATCTCACCCATAAAGGGAATCTAATGAACAAAATAAACTAATGAACAAAATGGAACCATAAGCATGGAAACATGGAATAGACTAAAAGTGACCAAAAGGAGAGTGGGAAGGGGTAATGGTGGAGAGAAGGTAAGGGACTAGACAAAGAACATGTACGAATGACCCAGAGTCAAGGGCAACAGTGTGTGAATTGATTGTAGAAGCAGGATTTGGGATAGGTGGAGGAGGGCATAGGGGGCAAAATTGGGACAACTAATAGAATAACAATTAAAAAATGGCTTAATAAAAAAAAGAAAACTATAGTTGGAAAAACTTTTAAATTACAATAAAGAAATCTTAAAAAAATATGATGCCTAAACAAGTACAGAAAATGGTAACTAATAATTTGGTAAAGAATACCCTTCCTAGCCCTGGTTGGTGGCACAGTGGATAAGGCACCAGCCTGTAAACCCAAAGGTCGCTGGTTCGATCCCTAGCCAGGGCACATAACCAGGTTGCAAGCCAGGTCTCCAGCCAGGTCTGTAGCTGGAGGCTGGTCAAAGGCAACCATACACCGATGTCTCTCTCCCTCTCTGCCTCTCTCCCTGCCCCTCTCTCTAAAAATAATTAATAAAAATCTTAAGGAAAAAAAAAAAAAAAACTACAACAAAAATAAATAAATATAAATAAATAAATAAAATGTATATGATACTTAGTCTTACATTTTTATTTTATGAATTAAAAGCTTTAAGAAAGGGAAAAAAAATTGGGTTGACTGGAAGTCTGACAACTACAGAATTAAATAAACCACATTTATCCAGACTAGTAGGAGGGGTGCAGATGTGGAATAGGCTGATACTACACCCATATGTGGTGGGTAAAAATTCAGGTGAGATACCTTGAGAGCAGAGTCCTCACCCCACACTCACACCCCATCCTAGGGTTTCATTGTCAGGAAGATAAGACACCACAACTTCTGGCTGCTAAAACCAGAAAACTACTGGAAGAGACTCCTGGAGCCCCAAGCAGTTCCTCTTAAGGGACTCACATATGGACTCACCTACTCATACTCTCTCCCTCTGAGCTCAAGCACAAGGGTAGCAGCTTGAAAGGCACCAGGAGCATACTGGGAGAAACTGAAGTGGCAACAAGGTGAGCAGAGACCATTGTGCCCTTTCTAAACCTTTCCCCCACAAAGCCAGCAAGCTGGTGCCGTATCTGAGACTTCATCAACCTGGCTAACACTGTTTGATCCACTCTGGAGATTCTCCGAGGCTCTAACCCACCCAATTTACAGGCCCACACAAGCTGCTTTCCCACACCAATGGCTGGTCTTTGCTCATGCTTCACAGCTTCCTATCAACCAAGCAACAGCTGCTTCAGTGAGCTGAAGCCCCACACTACCCAGCCAGCTTAGATTCACAGGGTGGCTTCACCATGTCTAGCACAAGTATCAGCATCTCAGGCTGCTTTATAGCTTAGTTGGGGTAACCCGAGGTAAAACACAGATGGGGGCTGATTTTGGCCAGCACTATACGGGAAACCCCGTGACCAGCACACCCAGGCTCAGTGGACAGCTACAGACCACTTTGAAGCACCACCACCCTGCCCCAGCACAGCTGATCCTCCACGGAGGGCAGAGGTTGGTGGTCAGTGGTCAAAGCCAGTTCTTGCAGCTGACTGGCCTGGGTAAATCCTCCCATTGATCTGCCAACAGCAACCAAGGCTCAACCACAAGAGGATGTACTTAGCCCATATGAAGGGCACACCTTGAGTACCCAACTTGGGTGACAGAGGAGGCTGTGCCACTGGACCCTAAAGGACACCTTCTACATTAGGTCACACTACCAAGACACAGAGTCAAAAAAATAATGGAAGAAAATTTCCCTCATTTGATGAAGAAAATAGACATACAATTACGGGAAGCACAGAGTCCCAAACAAGATGAATGCAAAAAGGTCCACTCCAAGACACACCGTAATTAACATGTCAAAGGTTAAAGATGAATAGAGAATCTTAAAAGCAACAAGAAGAAAATAAATTAGTTTCCTACAGGGGAGTTCCCATTATACTGTCAGCTGATTTCTCAAAAGAAACTTTGCAGGCCAGAAGGGGTTGTGAAGAAATATTCAAAGTTAGGAAAAGCAAGGGACCTACAACCAAGATTGCTCTACCCAGCAAAACTCTCATTTAGAATGGAAGAGCAGATAAAATGCTTCCCAGACAAGATAAAGCTAAAGGAATTCATCACCTCCAAACCATTATTATCATCATGTTAAAGGGACAGTTTTAAGAAAAAAAAAATTTAAACTATGAACAATAAAATAGCAAAAATATGAATCTATCAACAATAGAATCTAAAAAACAAATTAAGGCCCTGGCTGATGACTCAGTGAATAGGTGCCAGCCTGTGAACCCAAAGGTCACTGGTTCCATTCCCAGTCAGAGCACATAACCAGGTTGCAAGCCAGGTCGGTAGCTGGAGGTAGGGGAAAGACAACCATATATTGATATTTCTCTCCCTTTTTCTTCTTCCCTCCTTGCTCTTCTCCCTGAAAATAATGAATAAAACCTTTTAAATTAATTAATTTAAAAAACAAATTAAGCAAGTAAAAGGCAGAATTATGGAGACAGCATTTGATGGTTGCCAGATGGGAGGCAGATGTGGGGAATTGGATGAAGAAATGAAATAGGTAGTTATGGAATAGCCATTGGAATGTAAAGTACAATATCAGAAATGGAATAGCCGAAGAACTTATACGCAGAACCCATGGACATGAATAAGATGTGGGGATTGCCTGAGGGAGTGTGGGTGCTGGATGGATATTGGCAAAGGGGGAATCAGGACAACTATAAAGCATAATCAATAAAATATAATTTTTTTAAATTAAAAACTAAAAGCAACCCCAACAGATGTTGATTTATCATGTTTCATGACCTCCAGAGAAAGTGCTTCGAAAGTGTCTCCAGGTTCACCTGTACAAAGTGCCACAGTCCTCTTTCCTCCTCCCTTTGAGGAAGTCTCCACATTTCATAAAGCTACAACCCTCAAGCTATTTTATAGTGCGCGTAGGGCACCGTTGCTCACTTACTAATTTGCTGAATTCTACACATTATTTATCATTCCCATTTTATACATAAAAATGAGAAAGTTTAATGATTTTTTTTTCATAATCCCAAGGATACTCAAGAGCAGAGCCAGGATTCCAGTTGAGGTTCTTGTTTTGGAAACCTAGTGATCTTTACTATAGTACACTTGCTTTGCTTCTCTGGGGAAAGAGATCACAATTTATGACTTCAGTGGTCATGAGATTTAGGGTTATAGTTATAAAAATGTAGAGGCAGGAACTTAGCCTGTCAAAAGCAGAAGCATCCATTGCCCGTTATTTAAGAAATAAATGCACAAAAGCAAAACTGAAATCACAAAACCAAAGTAGCAAACCTCCTAAATCCCCTGCAACAGAGACCATTTAAAGATCCTTGATTTTCTCTTCAGTTCCTTAATATATTCTTTCTGCCTCTATTTTCTGCATATACTGAATATAAGTTCAGTGGCCAATCTGTTACAAACCAATTGTACTTCCTATCCTAGGTTAATACTCCTGTAGGTCTAATTTCTTGTCCAATATATCTAGTTTTTTGGCCCTTTGTCATTTTCTTCACTTTCATTTAAATCCCTGGTTTTATGTTTCTTTTTGTTTGTGTTTTTTTATCCTTTATGACTATAGAATCCTAAAGCAGGTATAGTTCAAATAAAATCTTTGCAGTTCAGATTCTAAACATATGGTTCATTTCCAGAGTATCATCAGGTTCAAGGTGGTCAGGTTGGTCATTGAGACCTTTTCTATTTACTCCATGCCAGTAATTTGATTACATAATAAACATTTATTATTTTAATATAAAATTTCAACTAACACATACTGTTGCAAATATTAAAGAAGATAGAAAGGAAATGCTAAATGCATACTTATACAAATATACCCATAGAAAACACAAGGCTGAGCACCAGAGAAAAGCTAAAAATTATCCATGCAACGGAAGGCAACAGAACCACAGACTGAACGGTAGAGAGCAGGTGTGGTGGGTTAATTTAGTGAGAAGAAATGATACCAATATATATCGCAATCATTCAGCTTTCAGACTTTAGAGCAATTTAAAAGATCTTGCAGGGTAGCTCTGCTGACTTCATTCCGCTTGAACTACCATAGCAGGAGTCAGAGCAAGGGCTTCAAACCTAATCTGAGACTCAGCAGCTGTTACAATATAAAAAGTAAGTCCAAGAGAAGATAGTCTTACTGGGACACATGGTATGAAAAACTCGGTAAGAACCAACACTTTTCTCTACATATGCACTTCCACTTGTTTAGAATAAATGACACATTCCAGTTTTCTTTATCAGAATTAAATATTCCTAATAAGATATATTTTCAATTTAATAGTAAACTTCCAATCTGTTTAACTACCATATGAAGCTTATACTTGAAAGCAGCTTCTGGTATTCTAACATTATTTCTATTGTACTTACAAGTTGATTATAATAATGTAAATTGAAAATGAAGGATGTTCTAATCAATTGATTTTTATGAGTAATGAGTTAATCACAAATTCCCAGAAATCCCCCATACACACCAATTATGTTAATGCCACCTAAGTACAAACGATGCATATAGTAGGCACCTATTTTGTTTTAAAACACTTTCCTTATAATTACAGTAATGACCTAGAAGTGAGGCGTTGCCTGAGGGTTAATGACTGGAAAGGAAAGTACATCTGGTATTAGCCCCAGATAAATCCCCTGTGCTTCCGTAATTATTTCTAAACCATCACTAACATATATAGTCTATAAATAAAACCTTCTGTGACCTCTGGGTCAATGCCTGTTCCTCTCTTGAATGTTACCAACTTTCTTAATTATCTGAAAGAGTTGTCAAAGACAAATTATGAGACTTTTTGAATAAAATGTTTTACAAATATGAGAAATACTGGAGGCATACTGTATTGTCAATGTTCTTCCAAAACAATGAATAAAATAATAGTCAAGGCAAAATGTGAAGCAAATAAATATCCAACTGAGAACAAATTAGTAAACTGGAAAATAGCTGTGAGGAAATCACTAAGAATAAAGCATCATAAATATAAACTGATATAAAATACAAAAGGTGAGTTAAGACAAATGTAGCAATATAAGTCTAAGAGAATGTGTAGAAGGAAAGAACAGAGAACAGTTGGCATTTAATAAGAAAATAACTGAGAACATTCTAGTAGTGATTATTGAACAGTAAGACAAAATTTTAAAGGAGAAAAATTAGTCTGAGATAGTAAATATACACAAATCTACACTTAAACACCTGTGGGAAGCTGGAAAGCACAGACAAAGAAAGAATACCTGAGGTTACTAAAAGGACGTCACATCGGCTACACAGGTACTAAATTTAGAATAATGGTATACTTTCTAGCAACAATAAAAATGCCAGAAAACAATGGAAAATATCTTTACTATTTTGAAGTATTGAAGACTAATTTAAACCCTGAGCTCAGGTAAAGCATAATAAAAATAAAATAGATTAACTTTAAAACATAAAAGAAAGGGTTTTTACTAATCACATATTCTCTTAGAAAGAACTAAAGAAAGATGAAGTAATGAGCAAGAGTAAAATAAAACTCAGAGGAAATAAATAGAATACATGAAACAAGATTGAACAAAGAAACACAGAATCATATTTCTAAAGTAAAATAAGGTACCAAATACAAGGGAAAAATCATAGTAATATGTAGTTTAAAAATATTGTGACATTGGATCTATCCTCTAAAAATTTAAATGAACAAAACTTTATCGTTAACTATAGGCACAATGTTACACACTAGGTCTCTAAAATATGTTTATCTGATACAGCTGGAAAGGTATACCCTTTAAATAGCAAGACTCTATTAGCTCCTGCTCCTAGGTCCTGGAGACCATCATTCTACTCTGTTTTATGGGTTTGGCTGTTGATACGGTATATAACTGTAATCATTCAAACATTTGTTCTATAGTGATTGGCTTATTTCACTTAGTATAATGTCCTCCAGGTTTATCGATGTTGTCACATTTTATTGCATTTCTTTTCTTTCATTTTTTTAGGCTGAATGATATTTCATTGTATGTATTGTGCATACAACTTTTTCTTTATCCACTCCCCTAGAAGTAAACATTTGTATTACCTTCATTTCTTGGCTACTGCAAATAGAACTGCTATGAACATGGGTGCAAATATCTCTTCTAGACTCTACTTTCAATTCTTTGTGTATATACCAGAATTGGAAGTGCTGGAACATAAGCCAATTTTATATTTAATTTTTTGAAGAACCTCTGTACTGTTTCCATAGCAATTGCACTTTTTATATTCCCATCAATAGTGGACAGTGTACCAATTCCCCTAAACCCTTACCAACACTAACCTTTTGCTTTTTTAATAATAGCCATTGTCATAGGCTATTATTATAATGTGATATGACATTTCCTGATTTCCATTTGCATTTTCTTGTAGGCAATTTGCATGTCTTCTTCAGAGGAATATCTACTCAGTATTTTCTTCATTTTTAAAATTGAGTTATTTGGAGTATTTTTTTTCCTGTTGGATTATAATAGTTCTTCATATATTTTCGATATTAACCCCTTATCAGGTTACATGGTTTTCAAATGCCCTCTCCAATTTCCTAGTTTGCCATTCCATTCATGATTATTTTTTTTGCTAAAAAAATGCTTTTCAGTTTGTCCTAAAAGTTTCAAAATAACGTAGAAAAATCCTAATGGAAAGGGGAGATGGATTATGATTTTGCTTTTTCTCTTAATTATAAGAGATTACCCTCATAACTATACCCTCCCCTCCTTAGTGGATATAGAAGAGAGGATTGTTCCATATCTCAATTTCTTTTCAAGTACATAATTACTATTTACCTATTTCATGGAATATTTGAAAGATATAAACTACCTCAGCTTTAAGCTGTTAAATTCTATTGAGATCATTGAGCCTTATCTAATCCTTCAGATCTGAGGTGTATCTCTTCTAATAATATTTTTAATTTACCTGTTAAATTTTTACTTATGAACTACTCTTTCCAAAAATAAATAAATAAATTGTTCTTTCCCCTGGAAGTACTTAAGACAATTTATCAAATTTCTTTGTACAATGTTTTACAAACATGCCCAATCAATAATTAAAGATCCTGGAAAAAATTCAAAGTTATAGACACATCCTGGGAGATTATGATGTGGCAATTTGAGGAGACTTAGGAATCTGTGTTAAATCTCCCCAAGTGACTCTTAAAATCAGACAAGGTTTAGAAACACTGATTCACAACCTGTCACTCCTTCATCACTTCCTCTGTATGCCATATGGTGTTCTGCAGCCTTAAAGGAGGTAACACACTCTTCAGGGTGAGCTCATGCCCTCATATTGGAAAAAGCAGCTCAGAGCACTGTGACCTTGCTCAGAAGTTCAAAAGAGATCAATGGCAAGATTTGTTTGGCTCTGTTCAGCCAGAACATGTCTAATAATGGTATTGGAAACATCTGCTTTTTTTTTTTTTTTTTTCAAATATGGATGTAATAAAATAAATGCTAAACTGCAGATAAAGAACCATGTGGAAACATCAGAAAGCAAATTTGTAACTTACAAGGAATAACCTTTACAAGTGACTCAAGTTGGCCAGCTCAAAAAGACCACTATCATCCTGGGCCCTTTGATGCATGCTTTTCTTGAGAAACCAAATCACATTTGCCTTGTTTGTATGTCACTTTTGGATTAATAGCTTTGCTTGTTTGATAATGCAGTGCTTAATATTGTGGCTGTCATATAGCATGCCCTCAATGTATTCATGTTCAATAAAAGAAAGATATGAAGAAATAAACAGATATTTTAGAGAACTAAAACTAATAGTATTTTACTGTTTAATTTTTTAAATTTCTATACTAACCTTTTGCTGAGTTTTTAAGGAGTAATATTTAAAAATTCTACCTATAGGTTTTTCAGATTCTTAATAGATAAAGTCAGAATACCAAAGATTATAATGTACACACTCAAATGATAACTTACAAAATTTGCTTGCACCTACCTGAAATGAAAAGAAAGCTCTGAAATTAAAAATAATAGATTGTGTTCTTAATGTGAAGAGTAGAGAAAATAGCTCTTTTATAAATAAATAAATAAATAGCTTTTCTTATGACAACTATTTTAATAGTAAAAGTGTATCTCACCAGAGATCAATTTATAAGGTCTTTGGTTGCATGTTTATAAACCTTAGAGTCTTTTCTTTTAAAATACAGGCTCTTTCCAAGAAATTCTCTTATTTACTTCAGGAGAAAAAAATAAATGCTATTATAGGAAAAAAGAGACATTCTTATTCTCATATGGTTCTTTGAAGCAACAGATGTTAGAATTAACATAAATATATTACACATCATTTTTTAAAATAGAAAACATAATGACCAAATTGGAACATTTTTAACCTAAAACTTAGAAAAGAGTGAATGGTTGGTGTCTCACCATAGTAATTAATTATAGAATGGATTATTTTCAATGACACTTTTCTGCCAAATATCAGAATTCCTCAAGCTGTTTAGTAGAAACTCAACAGAACACCATTATTCTGTATTTATATACAAAATGAATACTTCAACATAGGAAGTTCCATATGCAGGTTTAGTCATTTTTCCTTAAGAATATTAGTACCATTGTGTTAAATCAAACTGCTGTGTTAAATGAGGGACAGGTGGGGAAGATAATTATAGTTGATAAAAAACTAGAATAAAAAGTCGATAAAGGAAATTACTATAAAATCGAATAGAGAAAAAGCTAAACATGATCATAGCAGTTTAATCCCTAGAATTAGGTTATATATCTTAAAAATGGAAAAAGTTCAGCACCCTGGAAAACCAAAGGGACTTAAGAGTATTTAAAAGCACAATTAAAACATTTTTTTTTTACTAAATGTACATTAATTATCCAGGAAATGGCATAATTTAGAAATATAAGGAGATTCAAGGAAAGTTTAGTGGCCATTGACAACCAGGCCTACCAAGGCCTTTCCCTGCCACTTACATGTTGGATGGATTGAAAGTTCAACCCATATATTCTTTTCATTTATTACTGCTTGCTTAATCTGTTTTCAAGCAGCAAAAATGGGTGCAAGCCTTGCTAATCATAACTAAACAGTTTGTTAGCACCTGACATTTTTTCTGACCAAATATCACAGGGAAATAGTTAAGATCTATGAAAGTTTTTGGATTTTTGTGAAAATGTTTAAATTAGGTAAATACTGTATTTTTTTTTTTTTTTTTTTTGAGTGGGTCAAGTTGCTGCTGGTTGCTCTGCTTAGGCTAGCATGGAAAAGAGATGAAGCTACAAACAGAAGCTATGTTCTCACAAAGTACAGGAATTTTCTTAAGCCTGGAGCTAACATCTCACACTGAAAGAGAAACACAGGGAATTGCCTGCCCACTCCAGTGCCTTTTCTCTGTGCTCTCTGAAAGGCCTGCTTTCCTTTGATAATAGACACTCGTAAATACTAGTCCCTGAAATGCTATGAAGGGGGATACAGTGACTCCATAATCTTCAAGAGGCTTTGAAATTCAATGTGATATTCTTTATGTTGAAGAATGGCTGAAGATCAAGGGACATCAATCCTGATGCTTTCAAATTTATAGATATTTTGGCTGGAGGGACTGGAAAAGATTTATCCTTCTGGAATATTTCATGTCTGCTCTCTCTCTTCTTCACCCCAGGTCTACATAATATTGGAATAATAGAAAAAATGTTTGCATATGGATATCGGCTGCTGAGTCTAATTAGCAGCTATTCAATCATAAATATTCCAAACAAAGCAGGCAAAACAAAAGAAGAAATTTCTTCCTTTTTGGTCTACTAATATTTCTTTTTTTCATCACCTTTGCTATTTTACCACCTGGAGAAGTAATGTATGCTTCACCTTTACCTTATAAAATCACACCACAGAGAATCTAGGTCATATTTGTTATTACTAATATACAGTAAAAATGCCAGGTATTTTGTATTTGATTTTTTGTAACTCCCTCCACCATCCATTTTGCCACTATTCTGTCTCCTTTAGGTTGACCCAAATGTGGAAAATAAAACCTCAGTCTTGTTACAATTAATTCTTCCTTCTTTTTCAATTCTTCAGTGACCTTGGACAGTCTTTTCTCATTCAATAGAAATAATGTGTACCTGTTTTAGGCTGACACAGTCTCTTAGGCCTTTTTGTTCAAGGAAGCCACTACTTCATCTTGTCCATTACCCCCTCCTCCCTCAGAAAGGCTTCTCCTCTAGATGAGCACTCTCACAATCTATCTTCCTTCTCCTTTTTCTCTTACCCTCTTTTTAGTCAAGATTTCTTTAATTTTAAAAATGCTCATTCATAATCTAAGGTGGGATTCTTTTCATTCATATAATTTAAGAAAATTAAAATTAGTACATTACCAACATCTCTGAAAATAGATATTTCAATAGTAGAACACTCAACCTAATCTAAAGAAGTTTTAACATATGAAATAACAAGATCCTTTATAGTGACATATTTGTGATAATTCATAGTAATAAATGAATAATTGTAATCCCCAAAATCTATTCTTTGAAAACCAGAATATCCAAATATACTACTGTATCAGGTGATGTTACACTGCCTGGTTGGTTAACTGATTTTTTATAATATGTAAGATTATTCATAATGATAAGAAATAATAAAATAGATCAAACCTAGTAAAAAACAACCAACCAAAAACACATGAAAAGAGAGAACAATATTAATTTGTCTATTTTTATATCAATATTTTAGAGACAAATCAAATTTTTCATGAAACTGAAGATTGGTTTCATGACTCATAACAGAGCTATTGATACTAGATTAAAATATATATAATTAAGAAATTTTTATTTTTCAATGAAATTGAGAACTAAAAATACAAAATAACTGATATTCTCTGTTAATTACTATTAATTATAACCAATTGTTGTAATTATATACCACATTACATAAAATGTTTTTCTGAATATTTATAGATAAATGCCTGAAAATAATGCCATACTTACAAAATTAGAGCTCCAAGGGAGAAAAACTATAAAATATTGTAAAATAAGCCATTTAATTCTTTGCTTTTGATAAAAAGAAAAAAGCATTGCTTTTTTAGTAGCATTGTCTCAATGAGTAGAAAAATAGAGGAATTATATTGTTTTAATAGAAGAACTGATGCTAAGGGCATGAAAGTGAATTAGCTATTCCTATAGTGATTGGGATGGTTTAACATATCCCAGTTACACATTTTATGAAGCTAGTAATATTTATTTTATGTATTGGGCAATTTGGAGGGAAAATAATTTTAAATTACTGACCATATTACCTGGAGAATTTCTTACTAAAACATACTTTATTTGAATGCATGAGCCCCACCAATATGACTGCTGATGGTACACTGTTTATGTTCCTTTTTACAAGGGTAAACGTGATAATATGAATTATATTTTAATTTGTGTAAATGGATATGTCAATTATGGGCTGATCCCTGTATTCTCACTAAGCAAGTGTCCCAAATAAGGTACTATGAAAGCAGGTATGACGGGGTTAACAGCACTCTTAGAGTTTAACGGAATTTGGTAAATTTAGCTGACTAAGTAATTAGAAAAACTTCAGCATATGCAATGTCTTCTATCATTTAGGAATGACTGATTTTCTGAACAAATTTATCTAGCCTTGACCAAAGGGAAAGGGAAATAAAATTGGAATACAATTCTAGGATACCATTTAATCCCTAACACTTTTTCTTCAATTTAAAGACAAATTATATAATTTATAAAGTCTCAATTTCTCAATTTTCCAAGTGGACGATATAACAATTTACAACCTCTCAAAAGAGCTTAGGGAGGTTTTAATGAAGTGATATATCTAAAATGTTATCTAGGGAAAATATTTTTATTATCTCTGCAGATAATATCTCAGCTTGACTGAAGAAAAAAAAGATACCGCAAGGTATCATTGTATTATGATGTAGCAATGAACTACCACCTGCAGGAAATTGGCTTCATGAAAGGCAGCGACTTCAGGATTACATGAAATTCAATCACAAGCAGACAGGAAGAACAGAAGTCAGATAAAGTGGAGTCTTTCATGACAGGCAGGAGAATATATCAAAGCCATCCTTGCTAATTTCAAAAAGTCCACTGCCTTCTCTAGAGGGTGAGAACATTATTTCAGACAGCACGCTGGCCCTGCTGGACTTCTGTGAAAATGCTACAACTCCATTGGTGGATTTCTTAAAGAACAATTTAGAAATGAAAAGGGCCCACAAACCTGAACACCATTATTTAGATCACCAGTGGGAGAGAATTAAATGTATAGATTTCCACATTTACTTCTCCATCAGGAACTTGCTATTTCTATCAGCTAAACCATCATTTATATATTTGAATACTGATCTGATATTCATTTAAATGCTGTTTTCCAAAGTAAAAAAAAAAATACATTTTTTCTCAAATTAAGACAAGGCATCTTTGCAAAATTAAACAAGTCAGTTAAAAATAGATTCCTTCTTTCTTCAATGGCAAAATAAAAGGTAGGAGAAGAAATCATGGTCCAATGTTGGAAGATGAATCATACAGAGAGCTTAATGAAGGTAAGGTTTTCCTAGGATGAGCAGATTCTGTAAGGACATGTGTGTAAGTTCTGGAACGCTATGGGTAAACTTGGTAAAGCATTCAAGTGTTCCAAGTGCCTTGAGTCCATGCTTATTAGTAGAAGGACACCTATTGGTGGAAAGAGCATACTGAGAAATGGCACGATGCTCTGTTCACTGGCCAAGGACAATGCCATGGAGGTTAGGCACAGAGGAACAGTTGCAGGTAATGGGTAAGACTACATACAACTGGGATCCCAACAGATCTAAGTTGACTTCTCAGCTTTAAGTGTTTGCAGCTTGTGATATTGGTAGAAAAGCTGAAACTGTCTACTGATTGATGGTAATTTATTACCTAATAATTACAAAATCTCTGTCTACCTTGAATGAATATCAGAAAGAAAATAAGTTAAATGAATACATTAACTGCATTTTTATTGGCTCCTCCTATTTGAACCCTTTCTAATAATAAAGACACTTTGAATTACCAGACTAATTGACAGTATAGTTTTAGTCTTGAAACCCAGGAAGAGCTAATGTTCCAGTTCAAAGGTTGTTAGAAAAGAAAATTTACCTTATAATCATGGGAAGGTCAGACTTTTTTGTTTCACTCAGAACTTAAAGTGACAAATGAGACCCACTCACATTATGGTGGCGCATCTGCTTGACTCAGTCTTCCAATTTAAATGTGAATCTCATCCAAAAAACACTATCACAGAAACACCCAGGATTATGTTTGATCAATAATGTGGGTAGTTGGTCATCATGATTTCTTTGTTGTAAAGCCATGCAGTTCCATCACACTTTCTCTGTTAGGATGACCCAATTCATCATGCTTTCTTTATTATAGAATGATGCTATTCTCTTTTCTCATAAAAAATGGTCACACAGCAAAATATAACTAAAAATAACTGTTTTTAATATTTTGATACTTTGTGATTTCCTTGCTTGTAGTGCTGACTTAACTTTTCTAACATATAGCAGAGTCATATTTTTGTAGAGAAAATAACTTCTATTTAATAAAATTAAATTTATAAATTTATAAAACATGATTTTCTTAGACTATAAAATGATGTTCAAGCACCCTATCATCTAGGAGACTATGAAAGCCTTGAATATGGTCTAATATTGAGTTGTAGTTATATCACAGAGGTAGTTAATAGCACTAATATTCTGATCATCAACTGAGTCCTTTGTTTTTCTATTTCCTTGGTTATTTGAGTCCCAGGGGGTTTATTTCTTCATGAGAGATCACTTTTCTTCTCCAACAGCCTTTGAACTGAAACATCATCTCTTCCTGGTTTTCCAGCTTCTTGGCTTACAGACCAAAACTACATTACCAACTATTCTGGCTCACTAGCTTGCCCATGGTTTCTGAGGGTCTTCCCACTGTACTGTATATACATTTAATAATGTACACTTATGAAGACAATCTTGGGTTGCCTAAAGATTTCTATATTCAAGTCATCTGTCTTTTGAGAAAAGAATGTAATGGTGAGAATCTGGAAAATATAACAAGGAAATCACAAGCAAAGAAATTAATAGTAGGTATATCAAACATGACAGATAAGTACAAGAACTGAGGGATGGATGTGACACAGTTGTTATGGAGGTTGCCCATAGCAACCAGCATAAAGTTGACAATCAAAAGTGTTGTTCAGAAAATGTTTATTAAACATTAATCAAAGTGTCTCATATGCGTGCTTCTTGGCATAGAGGATTGGTGTTGCATAATGGTTAAAAATATTTACTCTGTCTGGATCATTTCTTTGATGATTAATTTTATGTGTCAATTTGACTGCACTATGGGATGCCCAGATTTGGTCAAACATTATTCTGAATGTTTCTGTGAGAGTGTTTTAGGTACTATAAACACTTAAATCAGAGGACTCTGAGTAAAGAGAATTGCCCTCCATAATATGGGTTGGATGTATGTAACCAATGGAAGGCATTGAGCAAGAGAGATTTCTCCAGAAGACAAACTTCAAACTTTATTTGCAACATTACCTCTTTCTGTTTTCTCAGCAGATTGCTTTTAGAGTTGAACTGGACCCAGCTTTCCTAGAGCTCAAACCTACCAGTCTTTGAACTGGAACTGTAGCATTAGCTTTTATGGGTTTCCATTCTACCAACTCACTCTTCCAATTTTGACTTGCTTGCCTCCATAATCACATGAGCCAATTTCTTACAACAAATCTAAAGCTAACATAATTTTTAATGGTTCAAGATTGAATACCTTTCCTAAAGGTCAAAACGAAGATATTTATTCTTACTGATCCTATTCAACACTGTATTAGTGATTCCAACCAGTGCAATAAGATAAGAAAAAAGATATAAAAACATTCAGATTAGAAAAAAAGAGTTAAAACTGTCTTTATTTACAAATGCAATATTATCTATGTAGAAATGTAATGGAATCTAAAAAATAAAAAAATGAAAAAGCTGCAAGGCTAACTTGTAAGTTTAGTAAGGTTTCAGTCTGCATGGTTAATATATAAAAATCATTGGTATTTCTAAATACTAAAACAAAAATCAGCTAGTAAAATGTAATATGTTATAATAGCATAAAAATAAAAAATATACATAAGTCTAACATGTGAAGTCTGTAAACTGAGAACATATTGCTAAAAGAAATTAAAGAACTAAATAAATGAGTCATAATAAATAAGTTATATGTCATGCATATGATTCAGAAGACTCAATGTTGCCGAGATATTAATTCTTCACCAGTCATTCTATAAATTTCATGCATTCCCAATTTTTTCTTGGTATGTGTGTGACAAACATTCTAAAATTCATATGAAAATTCAAATGTTCTACGGTATCCAAAACAACTTTGAAAGAGAACAAAATTGTAGAAATAACACTACTTGATTAATGAAAATATTTAGCTATAGTAATCAAAACAGAATACCATGAATCAGAAATGCCTAAATGAAACTGAGGACCCAGGCGTATACATGGACAACTGCTTATCTTCAAAGTTACAAAAGAAATTGAGTTTTTTTGTTTTGAAAGATTCTATCCATTATTTTTAGAGAGAAGGTCAGGGAGAAAGGAAGAAAGGGAGAGAAACATCAATGTATGGTTGCCCTTCACCTGCCTCCAGCCAAGGACCTGGCTGGAAACCTGGCCTGCAACCTGGTTATGTGCCCTGACTGGGAACTGAACCAGTGACCCCTGGGTTTGCAAGCCAGCACCCATCCACTGAGCCACCAGTCAGGGCAGAAATTGAGTTTTTAAGGGATAGATTTATTTCAACATATGGTGCTAAAAGAAATAGCTCTACATTTACAGCATGTACAAAAACTTGCTCAAAATGATCTTAGACCTAAATGTAAAATTTGAAACTATAAAAGTATAAAATAAAACCATATGAAAGTCTTATGAACTTGGTTCAGACAAAGATTTTTTTAAGTGACACTAAAAACATAATCTATAAAAGGATTGATAAATTGACTTTATTGAAATGAAAAGTGTCTACTTTTTGAAATACACATAGACTTGGAGAAAATATGTGAAAATTATTTATTAAAAATTTATATTCAGAATCTATATAAAACTCTCAAAACTCAGCAATATAAAAGGAAATAAATAAGCTTATTAAAAATGAACAAATATTTGAACACTTTGCCAAAGAAGATATGCTATTGACAGAAAACCATGTATGTGTAGTATTTTTAGTCACTATGAAATACAAGTAAAATCACAATGAGATTCTACTCCATATCTATTAGAATAGCCAAATGTGAAAAATCCTGACCATATCTAGTGCTGGCAAGAATGTGAAGGAAATGGAACTTTCATATACCACTGGTGACAGAGTAAAATGGTACATCCATTTCTGAAAATAGTTTAGCAGATTCTTAAAGTATTAAACATGCACCTACCTTATGATCCAACCATTCAGTCCTAAGCAAAACAAAATGATGTCTGTAACAAACACATATTTGAATCATCATGCCAGCTTTATGTATAAGAAAAAACTGGAAAACCACAAAAAAATCTATCAATATGTGAATGAATATACAAATAGTGCACTAGCCATATAATGAAATGCTATTCGCAAATATTAAAAAATTAAATATTAATACACACAACATCATAGATGAATCTCAAAACAATTACGCTGAGGAAAAAATAACTACAAACTGTATAGTTCCATTTGTATAAAACTCTTGAGAATAAAAAATAATGTGTTGTGACAGAAAGCAAATGAGATTATCTGGGCGTGCAGGTAGGGGTCAGGGTTGGGGAGAATGGAAGGAAGAGATTACACTCAGGCAAGGTAGAAATTTTTGGAATGATAAATACTTCCATTACCTTGATTGTGGTATAGATTTCACAGATATATGAATATATCAATATTTATTAAATTTTACCCTTTAAAGATCAGCAGCTTATTACATGTCAGTTATACTGCAATAGAGTAAAATTATGTGTGTGTGTGTGTGTGTGTATAGTAGTATACACATAGTCATATATATATATACATGACTACGTATATACTATATATAGTCTACAGTCTTATTATGGAGCAAGACTGCTTTCCTAGTTGCTTATATTGTAACCCTAGACAGTGTCTGCAAAATAAGGGTTGTTATAGAGACCACCTATTGGGTAATTCCCACACAGTGTTTAGCACACTATGGGCTACCCCAGTGTTTGCTATTATTATCTATGCTTATACTCTATTAAAGCAATTGACATAGCGGACAGCCTATAGAATATTATTCTAAGTGTTATGATGAGAATGAAAAAGAAATTGTATAAGAGATACTCATAAAGAAGAGCCTTCTTGAGAAAAATAACCACAGGCATGTGATAACATACAACCTCATATATTATATTTATATATCAATATAAATATAATAAATAAATTTGAAGTTCTGTAGTTTGGATACAGATTTTAAAAAGTAAAATATATGATAATTAAAAATTATCTTTAGAATAATAATTTAAGACATTAATTTTTATGAATTCTATATCAACTATTCTGAAAAGTAAAAGAACCAGTAATAATCATGCTTTAAAAAAAATAAGTAAATAAAACAGTGCAAACTTGCACTGAAATCATTTGGGTGCATATTTTCAGGGATAGAATTGCAAATAAACTATTCTCAAGTTAATCTGAAGCAAATACAAAAATAATCTCAGTGAAATTATTTATTCTAGCCTATTAAATAAAACACAGTATTTCTAGGTCTTGTCAGTTTTTCATTGCTAGTATATTTAACTTGTACATTATTTCTAAAGTCTCAATTTTCAAACATTTATTGTTTCAAGTTACATATAAGTGTGATGGTCACGTCATCTTTCCTTTTCCTTTGCCAGCTGCATTCGGCCTTTTATTTGCCATCTCTTAGTTTCTCTAAGTGTCATCTTAAGCATCACTTCTCCAGTCTATAGCATTTCTTTTCTTCCTTATATATATATATATAAATATATTTATAAATAAATATATATATATATACATATATATATTTCTTATTTGGTAAATCAATAATGTTAACTCCTTAATGTTCCTCAGCTAGAAGGAGATTGAAAAAATCTGAATTGTGCTTTGAATGTTCTAAATAATGGGACATTAAAATTGTTTTTTTCTTTATGATCTTTCATTAGTTAATTCTACTCAATGCTCTCTTCAGTGTACCTTCTGTAAGACTTTGTAAGAGGATTGAGAAAATCATAAGCTTTCGTCTTAGGTTGCAGAAACCCAAAAGGAAAAAAATCTACTTATCAGTCTGCTTTAACATTAAACAAAACCACTGCCATATTATCCCCATCAAAAATAGATGTCACAGACTGATAATGAAGTGTAGTATTTTAGGGGAATTTAAGAGAGTGCTACAGTAATCAGTTGACACTCTTCTTTTCACTGAGTATTCTAAAATATCTCTTAGATTATTTAATAAAATGCTATACTGTTAGAACACTTCTTTTCTACTAAATGTATTTTCTTCCAGATAATGAATCTTCCAGTTGTAATGAAAAAATCAGATCAGGCATGTGCCCTGATCTGTTGGGTGGCTTCTGGTAATGGGAAAGTTTTGCCAGGTCAGATCCTTGTCAGGGCACATGCCTGGGTTGCAAGTTCAGTCCCCAGTCAAGGTGTGTGCAAGTGACCAAATCGGTGTTTCTTTCACACATCGATATTTCTCTCACATTTTTTCTCCCTTCCCTTCCCTCTCTCTAAAAATAAATGAATAAATACATTTTTTATTATTTTTTTAAAAATCAGGTTTCTTTGGAGCATTTCTCTAGGTAATTACTGAGCATTTTTATCTTGTAAAAATGGTCTCAGCTCAGCATGCACTAGACATTTACTGTATATGTCTGGAATATTAGTAAGCAATTAGGGTGTATTTCATTTATTTTAGGAAGTATTTTGGTTAAATATTAAGGCTTTAGAAACATGAAATGTATTTGTAATATTGTTCTTGTGTGTGCCAAAGAAAGCATGGATAAACCTATAATTAATTACTAATAGATCATGTAGAATTATTTTTAATTACACTATATTTACTTTCTGAATATTGATAGCACACAAGGTTAAAAGTTTATTTAAGAGGTTTAACAAGACAGATAGATGATAGGTTGGTAGATAATAGATATATAAATGATAGATTAGTTAGATAGATAGATAGATATAGACAGATTAATCAAATTTTAAATATAAACAGGTTTAACCATAATTACTGCTAGGTAGTAACTGGTCAGTTTTCAAGAGTATTTAAAAAGAAGACATTTTTCTGTCCAATTGTACTGAGTATAGCAGTTCATCCTTCTTTTAGTAAAATGATACTGACATGTCAGCAGTTTCTGTAAACTTGAAACATTATCAAACATGTTTGGTTTTCAAATAACAAGGAAGAATCACCTGTTATCTCTGACTTACAATTTACAAAGTCTTTACAAATAATGCTGCCTAATCAGTACAACAATAGCATGGATAGGAAGTGTTTTGAGATGATAAGGGAAACACCAGACTCCGATTGTTCCATTAAAATTGGAGCAATTCATCACTTAGCATCATTAGGCACTGATAACTTGGACTGTAAAGAAGACAGAATTTTCAGTGTTCTCCAGGAAACATATAGCACCAGCTAATAAAAATGATACATCTGTGTTAAAATATAAATATTGGTTGCTAATGTGAATTAGCCATTTGTTAATTAATTGAATTTTTAACTTCTGGATTGAATTTATTGGGATGATTTTGGTTCATAAAATTGTATAGGTTTCAGCTGTACAATTCTATAATATATGATTGTATTGTGTGTTCATTACCCCAAGTCAAGTCTCCTTACATCATTTGTTTCCGTTATGCCCTCTTTTACCTTCCTTACCCCCATTAACTCTGGAAATCACCATACAGGTTTTTTTTGTTTTTTTTTTTTAATCGTTAAGATAAAAGAACATTGAATTATAGTGAATAGATCATATGAATTTTTTTAATTTTCTGTTTCTTTATGGCACTGATAAATGGCATTCAATCTGTAACACTGTCATTTAATAATTAAAGTGACTTATTATTTTGTTTATTGGTTTCTTATTTCAAGAGACTGTCATTTTGCCTTGTGATTAGTAACAAATCTCACTCAGCAGCACCTTCTAATAGAGCTCAGCATGGACAATTTTCCACACAGATTCAATCTCTGCCTGAATCACACTAATCCTTTGATTGGACTCAAGGAAAGGCTTAGATCCCTGTAGAGTTCCTGATGCACCGACTATTCATGAGAACAATAACAAGGCACCAAGCGGTCAGAAGTGCAAGCCTTGCACCTGCTCTTTGCCCTCAGTATGACAGGTCCTGGGATGAGTCCTGTTGATTCTTCATTAGGACTGGATCTAACTTACTGACAATCAAAGAACTAAAGGGCTTTTTTGAGAGGTTTGTGCTTTAGGTGGTGGTTGAAAAACCCTTTTAATGATTATATAAGTCATGATTCTCTCTTTAGAGGTGTTTACTTACTCTTCAGGCAAATTCAACAAACAAATGTGTAAAATAGTTAGAGCATGTAAAAAATGGAAAGTGCTTGCATATTTTGTATTGGAGAAATAATGAAACAATTTTTCTGAGTGCCAGTGTTCTTTGATGGTTTAGTAAATGTTTGAAGATAGGTTAATACTACTTATTGGTCCCAAAGGAACTACTTATATCCTATAGTCACCATGATAACCTTAAAGAATAAACCATTACCTTGTACAGTATGTTCCTTTTTAATTGGGTGAAGTTACTGGCTTTCCATGTCTGAAATATTAGCTTTTATTAAACATCAACATATATGTATTTCAAGACTCAGATTGCAAAATAAGATTTGTTATTCCACAGCCAGATACTTAGAACACTAACTTCCTGTAGGGAAAATGATACTCATGCAAAAAATGAAGGGCATTGTTTACTTTATAAAAGTAAATTTATAAATTTACTTCATTACTCACTCAGGCATTTCAGCAACAATAATTTAATACAGGGATAAGAAAATAGTTACAGGAATGACAATTATCTAATCATCAATTGCAATTCTGATATGGGGGTTCTTCACCATACCAAGTAATTCTCAGAAATCAGCTGGTATTGTACAACTTAACTCAATTCTGGCACTATCTGCCTGGAGGTAGCATTAGATTCCGCAGGTTAAGAGTTTAGTCCTACAAGACCATCCATACCATCCATTCCCTTCAGAAGCCAATCATAAGTCAAGGTTGTTTGTCACCTGTGCCTCTGACTAACCAAGTGACTATACATATACTGGATGTTCTACTGACTTACTCCTTTGGTGTGAGTAATTTTGCTCCGGTTACACACAGAACTCAGGGAAATATTTTATTTACTAGATTGCTGGTTTATTACAAAAGAATGTAGCTCAAGGGCATGCCAGATAGAAGAGCTGCATAGGGCAAGGTTTAGGGAAAGGCACGGAGCTTTCATTTTCTCTGCTCTCACCACTCTCCTAGTACCTTCATAGTCACCTACCTGGAAACTTTTTGAACCTTAAGCCCCATTCTTCTGGGGTTTTAGGGAGAATTTGTTACATAGACATAATTGATTAAATTATGGACAATTAGTACTCTCCAGCACCTCTCCCCTCCCTGGAGGTCAGGGGTAAGACAAAGATACAACCCACTTGTCACATTGTTGGCATATTGGCAAGAACCCCCATCCTTAAATTACCTAGGTAGTTTCCTAAAGTTGCTTCATTAACATAACAAAAGAACCTTTGTTGCTTTCATTATCTAAGCAATAACAAGGGTTTTAGGAGCTATGTGTCTGAAGCTGAACAAAGACCAAATATATATTTCTTATTACAAATTATAATAGCACTAAAGGTTGCTGGTTCGATTCCCAGCCAGGGCACATAACCAAATTGCAAGCCAGGTCTCCAGCCAGGTCCGTGGCTGGAGGCAGGTGAAAGGCAACCATACATTAATGTCTTTCTCTCTCTGCCTCTCTCCCTTCCCCACTCTCTAAAAATAATAAATAAATTATTTTTTAAAAATTATAATAGCACAGAATGCAGAAGGCCTAGCTTACAATTTAGGGCACTTGAAACTGGTCAAATTTCAAGGATCATGCATAACTCCTTCTATGTATTTTGCAAAGTCAATATCCATTATGGTTAGCAAATTCGTTTCTAAATCCATTTAAAACTCCCTGAAAGGATAAATGAAAGAATAATTTTCATTAATCACAAAGCATACTAGTATTTCTTAGTCACCTTGTTACTTCTAAGGATATTTTTAAAAACTGGGTTCAGTCTCATGAATATAATACATTGATTTTGTTTGTTAACCATAAAAAACAAAAAAGAAAAGAAAGACAAGTGTTCAATGTATTTCTTGTAATGTAAAAAGTTCCCACTTCCCCCCAATGTATGATGTGTATAGTAATATTTCTCTTCAATGTTTTATTTTTTTAAGTAACTTCAAAATGTAGTTATCAAGCAACTTTTATAGAGGAAAATGTGATTTTCGTTGCTGGTTACATGGCATATGATAGCTTGAATAGCAATTCTAAATGAGAAAAATAAAATGTCAGTTAATATATTATTTTAAAGACTGTAAAGTGAAAATAGTAACCATAGTATACAATTGCTAAAGCAGGATTGCATCTAGAGGCTTCTAGGTAATGCTGGAGACTTCCAAATCTTAGTATTAGCAACTGCATGGGCATAAAGAACAGAAGATAAAGTCTAAGTCTCACCTATGTTTCACAGAAGGGACCTTAGAGTGATTTGCTTGCATCAATTTGGTCAGAGTTGGGACTAGGCAAACAAGGCACTGCTCTCTTTTTGTTAGAATTAAATTTATTGGGGTGATGTTGGTTAATAAAATTATATAGGTTTCAAGTGTGAAATTCCACAAAGCATCCTCTATCATGCTGTGTGTTTATCAGCCAAAGCTAAAAATCCTTCTGCCACTATATATTTGACCCCCTTTAATCTTTGCTATTCCCTACCCCACTTTCTCTCTAGTAACCACCACACTATTGTCTGTTTTTGTTTGTCTTATTTGTTCATTTGTTACTTTCAGATTTATATCCCACATATGAGTAAAATCATATCATTATTATCTTTTTCTTAAATGTTTTGTGTTACTTTCTCAATATCCATCCATGTTGTCCCAACTGACAGTATTTCAATGTTTCTTATGGCTGAGTAGTGTTCCATTGTGTATATGTACCACATATTCTATCTCTCATCATTGATCAAAGAACACTTGGGCTGTTTCCTTGTTTTGTTCACTATGAATAATACTGCAATGGGCATAAGTGTGCACACATATTTGCAATTAAATATTTTCAAGTGTGGAGGATAGAAATCTAAAAGAGGGGTTGCTGGATCATATGGTAACTCTATTTTTCAATTTTGGAGGAACCTCCATACTGTTTTCCATAGTGGCTGTACCAGTTTACATTCCTGTCAGCAGTGAATAAGCATTCTTTTTGCTCCACAACCTCTCTAACACTTGTTATTATTTATTGATACTAGCCATTCTGACAGGTATGGGATGGTAGTTTTGATCTACACTGCCCTAATAGCTAGTGAAATTGGGCATCTTTTCATATATCTGTTGGCCATGTGTATGTCTTGGGAGATTTGCCCATCAGTTGGCACCTCTCTTTCAAGGAGGCAGTCAGTCTTATAGTTCTTTGAGTTGAGTCTCAATTTCAGACCTTGATCTTGAGGCCAAATGGAAGGAAAAATTTTCTCCAAAGAAAATGAGCAGTTTGTGATCAAAGATCATAAAACATAAGATAACAGACAACAGTTCCCTGGAAGAGAGAGCCAATAGAAACAACCAAGAGCAGATCCAGACTCAAATACCACACATATCAATATTATCAAACATACCAAAATTGTTTAATTTAGTAAATGTGAAGAAACTTTGAAAAGCTCAAAAATGTGAACAGGGATAAAAACACTATTAAGGAAAATAAAAAGATTGAAAGGAATTAATAAAAATTTCAGAAGTTTTTAAAATGATCATTTCAATTGGAATATGATGAATGCCTTAATCAGGAGATGATGCAGTGAATGAGAATGAAGATGCAAAATATTCCTCAGCATGCAGCAGAGAGAGATAAAAAGTGCAAAGTTTTAAATAAAATAAGCCCTAGCTGGTAGCCTAGTGGGTAAGGTGCTGACCTACAAACCCAAAAATAGCTGGTTCCATTCCCCAGCCAGGGCACATAACCAGGCCAGGTCTCCAGCCAGGTCTATGGGTGGAGGCAGGTGAAAGGCAACATTGATGTTTCTCTCCTTCTCTGCCTCTTTCCCTTCCTCCCTCTCTGGAAATAATAAATCAAATCTTTAAAAATAAATAAATAAAATGAAGATTATTATTTTTAATTAACTTTTTTAATAAATAAAATAAAGGTTAGGAAATATGAGAGTAAATTAATAAGTTCTATTGTGTAAATAACTGAAGTCCTAGAATTTGGTCATAAACTTCAAAGAGAATATTGAAAGGTAATTAGCAAAGACATTTTTTAGAACTTACAGCAAATTCACCCAATATAAATAAATATTAATGAACACTCTACAGGTTAATAAAAATGTAAAATATCAAACAAAAGAAACAAATAAGAATGGGCCATGGGATATCTCATTACTACACTAAATAGTATTTTGAAAAAAGCAAAAACAGAGAACTAATACCTTCTTAAATATGCGGAGTGAAAAGAATGTCAATCAACCTAGAATTCTATACTCAATGAAGGTATCTTTCAATGATGAAAATATATTAAAAGCTAATGTTAAAGTGCTTTGCATGAAACATAGAATTCATCTGTCATGTTTTAAATAATAAGTTGTGAAATTGTATGTGGTTCATTAAAGCTTTCAGAGGTACATGGGTGGGCAAAGTGAAGTTTATCAGTTGTGAGTACGTGAAATAAGTTATTCTTGTGTTACTATTTATTCATTATTGTATTACTTTCCATGTGAGTAACTGTAAACCTACTTTCACCCCACCCTATACAACTGTTCCACTATGGGGACATTGTGGTGCATGCTTCTAAAAGACTTTGTCTAGAATTTTCCTCTAGCAGGAGGGAAAACAGACCAGAGTGCACTTGCAAACTGGCTCTGAGCCACTGAGAATGAGGAAGAGGCTGAAGCAGAAGGAACATTTGTCTTTGTTATTAGAAAACGAAGCAACCTTTGTTTTGCTGCTCAAACTAAAGGAATGTCATGATTACCAAATAAATTGTGTCGTTTAAATAAATAAATGAATGAGAATAAATTAAATATAATCCATCTAAGTAAAATTGAAATGCTTTTTTTTTAAGGTAACCCTTGGTACAGTAAATTATAAACCATGCAATTTACGTAGAAGACAATGAGTTTCAATGGATATTTTAAAAACTACCTGCAACTTCATTACTAACCAGAGGGAATGCTAACACTAAAATAACATATCATTTCTCACCTACTAAATTGGGAAATATCTGCTGTTGATTAAAATGTAGAGCAAAGGACACTTTATCTATAGCTGACAAGAGTGCAGGTTGGGTCCCTGGCTGGTAGCACAGTGGATAAGGCACCGGTCTGCAAACCCAAAGATTGCTGGTTTGATTCCCAGCCAGGGCACATAACCAGGTTGCAAGCCAAGCCAGGTCTTCAGCCAAACCTCCAGCCAGGTCCGTAGCTGGAGGCAGGTCAAAGGCAACCATACATTGGTTTTTCTTTTCCTCTCTGCCTCTCTCCCTTCCCCTCTCTCTAAAAATAATGAATAAAAATCTTTAAAAAATTTTAAAAAAGGGTGCAGTTTGGCTCCTCAACTCTGCATATGTCATTTCTTTAAAAAAATTGAAGGTTGCATGAGCTAGAAAAATTGTTGCACATAACCCAAGAGATCACCCAGAGGACAATGGTTAAATAGAGCCATGCAATTAAATATTATACAACAATGAAGGGGAATGAAGTACAGCCACATGCATTCACATGTCTAAATCTTCACCTCTAATATTCATTGAAAAGCAAGCCATAGGTGAATGAACACAATATAATTCCATTGTGTTAATTTCAAAAAATAAATAAAAGTAATACATTGTTTAGGTCTAAGTAGATCATAAATCAATAAAGAAAAAGGGAATGGTTAACACAAAGGTCAGGATAGTGGTTATCTCTTGAGGATGAGTATGGTAGTTGGGAGAGAGAAAAATGCAGTTATTTATGCACACATGGGAATACTAACTATTAGCAAATTCCAATAGTTAAGCCTGGTAGGGGACACATATCTATGCAGTTAAAAATGTTAACTATTCTTTTAAATGTATATACATGTGGTATGTTTTATATAATAATACATTTCAAAACAACTACAGAAATTTGTACAGAAAAATACATTCAATTGAACTAAAAATTTTAAATTTTGTTCTACATTTCACTTGCATGGAAAAGCCAAAATTCCAAAATTAATGAGAACGGACTACTTATCTGTAAACTAAATCAAGTAGCACTAATTGGTAAAGAATTTAGTCTTTAAGATGATTGCCTACAAAGAAGAAAGGCCCATGAATTTAGAACTCTAATGAAATCATAGGTCTGAAATGTATTGAAATAAAATGACTCCTTGGAAGTCTCTAAATCAAAGTAATTTGTTCTGAAGCCCCTCCAAGTCTTTCTAGATAGACACACACCCCCACCAACCCCACAACTTTAACCTTTAGGCAAAACCATTATCAGGAAGATGATACACAATATAATCATAAAAGTATCTTTAAGTTCAAAATACAAAACCTATTAGGTGAAACAAAACATCCAAAATAATATGAAAAGTGAATATATTAAAATTTCTTTGAGGAAGTATTGCATAGTAGTCACATATCTGGAGCTTGAAATTAGACTCATTTTATTCAAAGCTCTGCCATACTGCTTACTAGCAAGAGATCTTTGATAAAGCCATTTAATTTTTAGGTTTATTAATTTAAGGATTATAAGAGATAACATAGGTAAAATGATTGAAATAGCTTAGTGCTACCTGACATATAAAATTATTCAATGAATGCTAAACATTGTGATGCCAATTTTTTGTTATGTATTTCCTCTTTTTCATTATAATAATCCTGGAATGTCAGGCACAGTTTCTCCTCTAGAGATAAACCATCTACTTACTAAGAACGTGTTTATTCTGTAAGGTTTTGTTGGTGGTGGTGGTATTTTTTATTTTTTATTTTTTTGCTAATTTTTGATGGATATGAATAGAACTGAAAGACACAATATACTTTGAGGGAATGGGGACATTAATTGACAACATGCACCAAAAATGAACTGTTAAGAGAAAATTTGGCATGTTTGGCTTAGACCTTACAGTATTAAAAATTCAGCTTACATTTAATATTGAGATATTTGATATATTTTCTTAAAATATATAGAGGTAATTTAGTAAAAATTAGAAAAACTAGTTACAGTACATTGTCTTATTTTCTAAATGGCAACAATTAGCTAAAACTGAGTAGCAATTACACTTTTTACTGCCTACAGGTCACTAGAAGCCCCACCACACTCTCTTGCCTCTCAGAGTCTTCATCTGCTTCTGCCAAGTGGTGTTACCTGTCTGATTGCTAGAACCACTTGAGTTTAAAGTCTGGACATTTGGAAGAATGAGCAAAGGTAGGCTGTGTTTACTCTGAAAGAGAGGTCTTTTACAATAAGTAAGGAATACTAAAATTCAGGTGCTCCGATGGAAAAAAAAATATTAATGGAGTTAGTTTCTAAATGTGATTTATAAAAACACTATTTTCCTCATCCTCTGCATAACCCTACTTCATCTTAAGCAGTGGCATCACAGATAACATTGGAAATATATATATTTACATTTTACTAATTTATTTTTCTAATAGCTATTAATGCTAATTACTATTAGTGGCATTGAATTTGGTTTTCTACAAATTTTTATGGCAAATTTGAATAGCTCCCTATCATATCAACTTAGTAGACATGTGTGTCCTTGCTTACAATTCAACATGTTTCTCCACTTTCTTCAAAGTCTGCTTGCTCCTTACCCATTTTGTTTCATCTCAGTAAGTAATATTCCATATCAGTTGCCCAGGTTAAAATTCTGTGCCCTTCTTTCTCTTCCACCCCACATCAAACCTATCAAATCCATTTTTGATCTGAGCCTAACTTCTATCAACTTTCACTACTTTTAACTTATTCCAAACCATCAGCATTTCCAATCTGTGCAAGTGGAATGACCTAACTTTTCATCCATCATTCAATCCTGTCCCGCTGAAGGCTCTTTTACAAGTAGTTAGCTGCATTGTATCACTTCTCTGCTCCAAATGGTCTAAAGGCTACTTGTCACACACATAATAAAATCGGAAGTACTTTCCATGTGCTATAAAGTCCCCACCACCCTGATCCATGGTTGTCCTGCAAAGTGAAAGGTCATCAGTTGAATTCCCAGGCAGGGCACATGCAGGCTTGCATGTTCAGTCCCCCATTGGAGTGCATGTGGGAGGGTATGGATCGATGTTTCTTTTTCACATGGGTACTCCTGTCTCCCTCTCTTTCTCCCTCCTTCCCCTCTCTCTAAAAATATGTAAATGAAATCTGTTAAAAAAAAAAAGCCCCACCCTGCTTCTCTTCCTGTTTTCCCTCCCATCCCCATCTCTTCTAGTCTCTGCCTCCCTTCTTCCCTCAATGGACTGTCAAACACACTGGTCTTAGTTCCTCTCAGCAACAACAAAAAGCTGTCCTGTTTCAGGGCCTTTGTCCTTCTGAATCTACTAGCTTCCCTCAGCTTTCTGCTCAGAGGTCTCCTCTTCAGGGAGGCTGTTCCTGACGGTCCTTCATCTGCAGCACCTCACCCAGGTTGTTACCCTAAATCCCTGACCTGCTGCATGCTTCCTCACAGTGCTTATCATCAACTAATGCAGTCAATTCATTTACGTGCTTTTTTAACTTCGTTGTCATCACCTTCCACTGCGATGTAAACTTCAGGTAGATGAAGTTTTGCTTTTTTTTGTTTTTAAACATTGAGTCCCCCAAACTGTGTCTGGCATGTATTTGAGATGCAATGAATTATAACGTATGTCAAGAGAATAAATGAACTTATAATGGAGCTGTAGAGAAACAATTGTTTAAAGTTAACAAACACAAACTGGTATAAGAACTACGATTATGCATTTCTATATACTCTTTTTGCCAGTAATTCAATAAATACTAAACTGAAAACAAGTCTGCCTCGTAATTTAAGCAAATTAAATTTAAATGAGGTTAATATCTTGATTTTTAAAGAAATGATGCATGAAATAATGAATATTAGAAGCGCTCACTCGTGGGTCCGTGTGTTTAAAAACAGATGAAAACTGACCGGAATGCTAACTTTGATCTTCTACTGGAGTTCGTTTGCCATTCTATTTAGATCAAATAGAGAAAGTCAAGTTAGCATTAATGGCTCCACGTGAATTTAAGCCTGACTTAGCCAGCTTTCTACATGAAAAAAATGGATTGTACCTAGTGGGAGGGTGTTTGGTTTTTATGTAAAGGAAACATGAAGGGTGGGAGAGGCCACCCAGTTCCCTTTAACATTCTGGAGCCCAGGTGTGTTAGCGTAGCATGAATATACCTCCCATGCAGCCACCAGGGTTGGGTCCCTCGGCCAAGCCTGCCACCCAGTTCTTTGCTCTTGAGAATTTTAAATGCAGCTAACATATTCCAGTTTATTCTGACCGGTTTCTTAAAAGAAGAAGTAAATTGAAGACAGTGCAAGAAATCTCTTCTGTTCGTCATGGGAAACGAGAAGCAGAAGAATTTGTTTTATAGAAAGAAAAGAAAAGAAAGCAGATGAAAAATAAAAAGATATATATTCGCTATTCTTCTGATGATATTTTCCCATCCTTGCTAAAAATCTGGGCTGCATTTCTGTGCTTATGTTCTAGAAGACATACCTGTAGCCTTATAATTTAGTAAAAACTGCACATCTTAAATTTTATTTATTTGTTTGTCTTGTTTAAGTTATTGCAACTGGGTTTCCATTACTTGAAATAACTTATTAGTATTTGTGTATCCAAGTGAACACTAATCTCCACTTACAAAATCTTCCTTTAACCAACCATGTCTTAATTATTAAGTTAAAATAATATGATTGCTAACTTGCTACACTCTCTGTTGTATAGAAAACTGAAAGAATAAATACCCTTTGTCTTCCAAAAAAAAAAAGTTACTAAGAAAATATCTATCCACCTATATAGAAGGGTGATTAGCAGAGAAAGGTCATTTTTTTATAGTTTCATGAGAAGTACAAAATATAAGTGCAAAAAATAAAAAGCTTCAGGTTTTATACTCATAGTTAAGTTTTTTGTTTGCTTTTCAAAGATTTTATTTATTATTTTTAGAGAGAGGGGAAGGGAGAGAGGGAGAGAGACATCAATGTATGGTTGCCTTTCACCTGCCTCCAGCCACAGACCTGGCTGGAGACCTGGCTTGCAACCTGGTTATGGGCCCTAACTGGGAATTGAACCAGCAACTTTTGGGTTCGCAGGCTGGTGCCCATCCACTGTGCCACCAACCAGGGCTACAGTTAAGTTTTGTTTTGTCTTGTTTTAACTGTGTCACAAGACAGAAAATTTGAATAAGTTATGACGTTCAAATTCTCTGAAAATACATTTAAGATTTTTGGTTGAAGACTACCTTCATGTTAAGGTAATTGATTCTGACTGATTAGCCAGTCTTTAGACTTAAATGAAAAGTGGGTAAAAGCTGCTGTGTGACGAGCAGTCATCATTTCCAGAGAACCCCAGTATACACAATATGCCTTGGGACTTGTCAAAAACATTATAAATTCCAAAATGCTATTATTTCTTTCTTGTTCTTTCAGTGCCCAGTTTCAATGTAAAAAATTTAAATCTGTCTCCAATTACTTAATCTGTGATGTTTAAGGAAAATTATACTGCTTCCTTAGATCACACAGCCAGAAATTAGTGGTATGGAACAAATTATCACTTTTTATTACATTTATTCAAAGTCTTCAGAAATATCAATTGTCTTACATGAGCTGAGTTTCATTTAAGTACAACAGGCCCCAGAAGTGAAAGGTTACCTACTTTATAGTATACCTAATAGATAAAGCAATTTGACATTAGTAATATTATTCAGGTTACACCTCAGTCAGCAGTACATTAAAAGCACATAAAATAACTGATAGTCACAAAACAACAGCATTATACATAAACAGGCACTCACGCTCACATATGTATTTGTTATCTCTTCAGATCAGTAATCCATACTTCTGAATTGGCTCAGTTTACTGATCTAACATGCAGTGTCTGTGTCATGGGACTGTGGCTTCCTTTGCAATCACTGCTTCAAACAGCTCCAAGTTTAGGTCCTCTCTGTCAAGTTTAGAAGAATACAGTATAATTGACTGAAAATGAGAGAACTTGAATTATGTAAGAGTGACTTACATATGACTTAAGAGTCTTTGGGGAAGTGCCATTAATCCAATCTGTAGGGATTCTGGAATTGTGGGGCTACCCCGCACTTGCATATTATATTTTAAAATGAGGGCATGACATGGAGGATAGAATTCTTTAATCAATAATAAGCAAAAAGTTCTGCAAAAGTTAGAGTTAATAAGAAATAGTTTTGGCAAAAAGAGAGAATATCCTATAAAAATGTATCATCTGGTGAAAAAAATGTCCATTGTGGAAGGCATACCACTGCTGCACTTTTGGACCCAGATCATGTCAGGGCTGCCAAGATGCTGGGAATTTTAAGTATTTTCCTGGAGTACCACTTCCTTACCTGCTTTATCTCCCCTTCATTCTGTACATTTGAGGGAGTTCTGGCTGGAATCAAGGGGTTATGAGTCTTACAAATCCCTAGGTTCTCTTTGGACAGCAGAGTCTCCCCAAAGCTCAAGCAGATTTCGGAGACTCTGGGTCCAAGGGGGAGGTAAGGGAACTGAAGTGTTGATGTAGACAAGGTCACATGCACAGTGAACTTAAGAAGCTCTGTGAGTCTCCAATGGAACAAGATCAAACCGTTTTTGGTGAGGTTTCCAAAATGTAAAGGACCGTAGTCTTTCAAACAGAGAGATAACGTCAACTGTTTAGACGTCATTGTGATCTGTTTTTTATCTGCCAAACGTTGGAACCAGCTGTCCCAGGCCAAGCGGGGCATTAAAGGGTGAGCAAGGTGCCATCTTCTTACAGGGATACCAGTCCTCCCCAGCCTCAGGTAGCCCCTGCAGGCACAATGGCAGGGAGCCACAGTGCTGGGATGACAGCTGCAGCAACATCAATTGTTGTTCTGCTCAGGGATTAAGAGGGATTCCTTGTTCTTTATGACACCAGATGGCACAGCCCACCCAGGGACACACAGGATGCTGGGTTTGCAAGCGTGGACACCCTACGGGGAAAACTGGGAGAAGAGAGAAACCAAGAGTGTGTGCAAGAACCTGGAGAGCTTGTTCATATTCTGGGTAGAAGAAGGGAAAAGGTGGGCTTTCCCAATCATGGAGATAAGATTTTAACCAGGTTTTCTTTTTTTCTTTTTAAAAAATTGTATTCATTCCTTTTAGAGAGAAAGGCAGTGAAGGAGGAAGAAAGGGAGAGAAACTTAATGTATTTGTTGCCTTTCACCTGCCTCCAGCTACAGACCTGGCTTGCAACCTGGTTATATGCCCTGGCTGGGAATCGAACCAGCGACTTCTGGGTTTGCAGGCCAGTACCTTATTCACTGTGCCACCAGCCAGGGCTTAACCTGATTTTCAATCTTCACTTTTGGAGTCCTTTCAATTCTACCACAGGGTTTATTTGTTTATTAATATGAATTAGGAAGCCATTAAAATATGTACTAGTGCCACAGGAGAGTGAATAACACTGACAAACACACAAGCAGGCAGATTATTCATGTATCTTCTTTAACAAAATTGGAAAATTAAAGCCCTGGCTGGTAGCACAGTGGAAAAGGTGCCGGCCTGCGAACCCAAAGGTCGCAGGTTCGATTCCCCAGCCAGGGCACATAACCAGGTTGCAAACCAGGTCTCCAGTCAGGTCTGTGGCTGGAGGAGGTGAAACGCAATCATACAGTGATATATCTCTCCCTCCTCTGCCTCTCTCCCTTCCCCTCTTTCTAAAAATAATGAAATAAAATATTTTTTAAAAAATTGGAAAATTATTATTGTACAAATATTGTAGAAAACGTGAATTTTTAAAAGAGAAGATTTTATGTCTGTGCCACGAAATTCCACCACAGAGAAAAGTTATTCAGTTAAACACACAGTTTTTTTTACTCTGCCTTTCAAAGTTTTAGGGTCCTCATTCTGCCCCAGAGCATTTTGTAGACTTTTTTAGAAGGGGGTCATCAAAAAAAAAAGAAAGAGAGAAAGAAACAAACAAACAAATAAACAAACAAAACAAAAAACCACATTGTTTTCCAACATTTTGGGCCCTTGGGAGCTTTAAAAGCCTGCCTGAGAGTTAATCCACCCTCTACCAGATGGTTTCATGATTAACTTTGTCTTTGAATTCCCCTTTAAACCTATCAGTGAATAAAAGGACAATGTAAACAAGCATTGCTTATGAAAGTTCAGTGAGAAAGAAGTCACTCAGCCATTCTCCCCACCATGGCACATGCGTGAAATGACAACCGGAAGGTAATCACCTACACTTTCCTTTAAGCAATGCTTGAAACTAGGCTAAAGCTATGAAATGGGACTAGTTTAAAAATGGTGTGTTTTAAAGTGTCTGGCAGGTAGATGGTCCAATAAAACAACTTCTTTCTTTGTAGTACCAATCATATGATAAGTATTTGATGAATATATGCCGGGACTATTGAGTCTTACCTCACTATTATACCTTTTATTAATCCTACAGTAAACATTTTTTATAAATGGACAAAGTTCTGGAGCCATGTATCAGTAACAATTACATGTTAACAAAGCAACTTTTAATGAATTAAGATTTTGAAAAGTCTTCATTGGTTTCTATTTGGCCAAACTCTTAATTCAGAATATTGTAAAGAGGAAAAGGAGAAAAGTCATATTTTAAACTATTATATTAGGGAATAATCTTAAATTGAAATGTAATCTTCTGTTATAGTATGCTACAAAAGCACACATGGATGGTTTCATAATTATAGCATTCAGTGCTGTAAATGCTAGGCTAAAGATTGTAAATCCACTTTCATTATAACCACTTGTTTTCAATCACCGGTAACATTTGAAAAAAATTGTCCTTGGCATGAAAATCTTCACAATTTAACAAATAAAAGAAGGTGTGATGAATTTATGTGTCAGAATTAGAGTAAAGGAGTGGAAGAAGATAAGGGATGAATGCTACTTTGTCAATGATATTATCCTCATTCCATGTGAACCCTTACCTCCTGGGGCTGTATCTGAAAACCTGCTGGAGTATGCTTTAGCCTTTCAATGACAACATAAAGCCCATCATTTGAATAATTCATAGACCCAGTCTGCTATTAAGCAGATAGGTGTAATTTTCCTCAGAATGACATGAATTGTTTGTTATTTAAGCAGTATAAATGTAACATAATTTTTAAACTTTCACTCCATTTCTTCAATAGTTATTTAAATGGTAAAAGTAAAATAAGTGTGAGCTTGAATAAAAAAGATGCTCTGAACTTTATAGGAATAAATTTTGTCATTTGCAGTATAACTTCTAATTTTAACATTCTGTCCTGACTTAAAAAATTCAAAGGATCATTATTAGAATGTAGCATACATTTTAAGGATCAGCATATACATGAATGAAAAACATGGCTTTAAGAGTCACTGGAAAAGATTAAATTGCAAAGATGTGAAATGTAAAATGCAGAAAAAGGATACACAGTTTCCTTTGAGTTTATAAAATCTTCTTTGCAATTTTTAAAAATTATTTTTCGTCTTCCTAAAATCTCAGTGAAAAAAGGATAAAACATATTTCAATTGTATTGAAAATATACAATACATTCATAATATAATCAATGCAACTTGAACCAAACAAACTCCACTGATTTCAGGTAGAATTAGAAATATAATTAAAATTGCTCATATGCCCTTATAATATAACCCACCCCATGAGGGTAGGAGGATTTAGAAAACAGTAGTCTGTAGAATTTTTATATAAATTAGTCATTCTAGGAACAATGTTTGTTCCCCCAACTAAATTTTTGAAATTCTTGTTATTTTCATACAAGTTTGAAAGGATGGACACAGATGTATTCTCTGATTTTTATATTTTTCTTTTCAATTGCCATGAGAGTACTTAAAATTAATATCTTAGTCTACTTTGCTTGTTATAACTAAATACCACACTGTAGGTGGCTTATACCATAACAACAACAGAAGGTTATGTCTCACCATTCTGGAGGGAAACTGCAAGGTCAAAGTCAGGGTGCCATCATGGTCAGATTCTTGTGGAGGCCCTGTTCTCAGATTGCAGAACTTCTGTGTCCTTATGTTCCATGTCCTACATTCGTAAGAGCTGAATCCTTATGAGTTTAATCACCTCCCAAAAGCCTCACCTCCTAATACCATCACCTTGGCAGCAGGCATTTAACATTTGAATACTAGGTACAAAAATATTCAATCTACAGCAACTAATGTGCACTTCCATAACACTACATATCTGTGGTAGTTTAATAGGTAAAAGACTTTCTGTCTTATTTAAGAAATGTTTTGTTTCATACCTATTGTGTATCAAGAAGGTATAATTTTATCGAGATCTGAGGAAGTTTAAATATCTTGGTAGAAAACACATCTAACACAGCCATCTCAATATCTTCCACTTTCAAATGTTAGCTCAGTTTATCTCCACTTAATTCCCATTACCCATTCTCATGATGATTTTCTCAATATAGTCATCATCTGGACATCTTCTTTCTCTGAAATATTAAATGCTATATATTCCTTTCTCTTTTTGCCTGAATTTTTAATCTTTAAATTTTTATTATCACTGCACCTAAAGAAGACCTTCAGTCCTTCAACTCTTTTCTCTCAATCTATCAATATTTCTGATTTGGCTTTCACCCATCTTCAATCTAGAACTTGCAATGCATTTGCATTCACATAACCACTTTCTGCCAGTATCCTGAACTCCTCCTCCGCCTTTATTCCTCACCACACTGGTCCTGCAACTTATAGTCCAGAACAGCTTTTTTCAACCTTTTTCATCTCTTAGCACATGCAAATGAATTACTAAAATTATGTTGCACATTAAAGAATATGTTTTTTGCTGATTTGACAAAAACAATAGGTATAATTTTGATTGATTTGAAAAATATAATACCATTAATTACCAATGTTTTTTTGTACAAGAATGGCTATAAAAAAAAATCAGGTGTCTATACCAGTATATAAGGATTCCTGGTACCAAGATGAACCTTATTATGCAACATGACTAATGAGATGCATTCTGTTATATGATGTATAAATTCATGGTTCAAGACAGGACCTTCAGACCAGAGGGCTATCATTGTGTTGGCTTTTGTCACTTTTTTATTTGACAATTTCAGGGAAGAGAGGTCAGCATCCCTGTCTAAATAATCAAGTAGTGCATGTTTTAAAAATCTTTGTGACACACTGGTTGAAAATCATTGTCCTAGGTTGATTCTTAGATGTGTGGCTCAAATGTCAACTTCCTGGTCTCCTACAGGCCTTGTTTTTATCACCTATTCACTTATGTAATTTTAATTGCCTGTTTCAGTTAACATTAGCTCCTTATCTCTCAGTGTATAAATATGTAAGCAATTCCATTATTTCTATTCATTTATGATTTTTAAAATCAAGCTTTTCATCTGAGTGCCCCGCCATTTACTTTTTCCACATATTTGTCTTGCATTCATGACTGGTCATTCCAGTGACACTCCTCATGAAAAAAAATATCAATGACAAGTCAACATCAGTGGATATTTCTCACTTTTTTTTTTTTTTTAAGTTAAACCACTGTAACTCTAACTACTCTTTCTTATTTAAAAAAGTAGTTACTTCCTCCCTTTAAGTTTGGAAGCAACCATTTCTGACTCTCTGTTTTCTTCTATGAATCTTACTTTGAACTTTATTTGCCCTTAGAATTCTCTTCTTTCTGTACATTCAAAATAGATGTCTCTTAGGATTCTGTGTTTGATTTTCCTGACTACACCACACTTGTACTAAACATGATCACTTCAACTGTATGGTTTTAAATTTCCACTAATATTCTGTGACAATCAAGGGTATATCTTAAACTAAGATTTAAGCTCCAGGTTCATAATCAGTATTGCTTTTTCACTTTAAGCTCCAAATAACAAATCTTACTAAGATAAAATTAAACTCATTTTATCCTCTCTCTCTCATAAGGGAGCATCAATATATGCTCTTCTTTTAGACTACTTTAGTTACCTGGGATGATGGCACTGAAACCTCCCAGTGAAAAGTATTCTTTAAGCCTTCACTTGTATTTCCAATTTCAGATTAATTACTGAATATGCCATCTTTTCATCTATTATTTCCTGTTTATTTGGTAATTATCTACACTTTTATTTCAGCTTTTGCATCTCTTACCTATTAAAATGAGTTCATATCTTATATCTGTCTTTGAATCCTTTCCCCCATTTTTTTCTTCATTTGACCAAGAGAGTAAAGATTTTTTTCTTATCCATTAAAAAAAGTCACTTTAATTAGGAAGGTGGTCAAGGGTACAGTAAAAACTAATAATAATAATTTCAAACAATGCTACAGAACATATAATAAAAAACTTAAATTTGCCTCCTGCTTATTTCAGCCCCACCCTTTATGTGGAATTTTTTTAAAATAATTTTAATGTTATTCTTCTGATTATTCTCATAAATATAAAAAACTTATATATCTATGAATTGAGTTATAAATTTTTAAGGTGTACATATTAGTTCTTTATTTTTATAAATGAAAAGCAACACAATTACACTACTTACCAACTTATTTTCCCACATTCATCTCCTGATTTTTATGTTATATTATCCTTAATTCTTCTAAATAATGTCTCTAAGCATGTAAATAATATGCTTTAATTTATTGATTCATTAATTTACTTCTAGTGACATTAACTTGTGAGTCTGGGCTTAAAGCCCCTGATGTGTATGGGTTAAACAAAAATTGGCATGTCTGCACTCTCTTCAGTTTTTCCCTTGTATATTTTTAGCGCTTTTTTAACATGCTCAAACCTCTTTATATTTGATTTCTATGATGATCATCCATTATGTTATGCTTTTTCTCTTGGTTCTTTCTAAAATAATAGATAATAAACAGCGTGTAATGCATTATCATATACACTACCTCAAGTAGTATTTTGACACAAATTGAAGTAAATGTAATCTTATGACCCTAAAATTGTGCTACTTGAAAAGAATGTGAAAACATCAGTTTCCAGTGTATTCTTTTAAAGTCTTTCCCACTCATTATTCAAAATTATGTCATCTTTATGTTGCATAATGCCGGAATCATGAACAGATTTGTGTTCATCTCTGAGTTTAAGTTGCCTTTCTTCTTACTAAAATCTTCCAGATTAATAATTATACTGTTTGTATAGCTAAACATATTTTATTCTTGAAAATACTTTTCATGGACTCCTCTGACTTCCTGTTATAATTGAGATCAAATGAAGTCTATGTGTGTAGTACAGTTGACTCGCTACTATTTTTTTATTGTTCTTCAGAGCTATTTCTAGTGTTTCCTGAATTTTGAGTCTTTAAGAGTTTTTTGTTTTTTTGTTTTTTTCTTTTTTTTTCTGCTGTTGGTGTTTTGGCATAATTGTTTCTCAAGAGCATTCTCTAAAGCAAGGAATTGCATAACATAAAACTCTGGACACTTTCTTATATAAAATTATTTGATGTCATACTTGATTAATAACTTTGTATCTTAAACCAAGATTCTCAGAAAACAGAGCCAGGGGCAAGACAAGCGCAACTGCAATCCCAGGAAGTAAGAATTAGGCAAAGAAGCACGAAAAGTAAATCCATATGCACCATAAGTATCAGCAAAAGGTTTGCATGTGCATAAAACTATGACTCAAAACAGATTGTTGGAGGGAAGAAAAGGGACAATATTATCTATCTTTAGGGTCTTACTCCTGGATAGTTTCTCCCATTAATCAAACTTTGCCTTGAGGAAAGATGATTCCCTAGGTTCCTAGTTCTTCAGGGAGCTGCTGAAGAAAGCACACCTTTTGCCTTCATTCAAGTATGGGTAGACCAAAACTCTGGTGTGTCTGGATGACCTATCTCACACTTCAGTTACTGGGAGTGCCCACGTTATCTGCCATGGCTTAGATGGTTACAAAAGGTTCAAAAGAATCTAAGGAGATCCACACCATGTACCTGACATAGTTGGGAGTAGAATTCTAGGTGGAAATCTCTCTTTTACAACTTTAATATTTTGTTTTACTTTGATCTCACAATCACAATCATCAGTGAAAAGTTTGGTGTCAACCTGATTTTGATACACTGGAAGCTTTTTGAATTTCTGGATTGTACTTAGAGTTCTCAAATATGAGGCTGTATCTAGGCATGCTTTTTTTTGGCTCACCATGCTCACTATATTGATTTTTATTAAGCTCATATCTATAATTTTTGTTTATTTATGATACTTTAAAAAAATATTGCTATGATCCTTTATTCTCACAGTTTTCTTATTTTCTCATTTAATATTAAAATATTAATATTATTATATCTTATTATATAATATATCAAGATTTAAAATATTAATGTATTTTGGATTTTCTGATTTTTACTTTTATATCTCTTCATATTTTAGTAATATTTCATCTCAATCATTTTGAAATATATTAGCAATGATTTATTCTACTCTATTTTTGAAATTATTAATTTGGTATTCAACTGGCTTTATTAGCCATTTCTCTTCTTTTAACTACTTTGCTAATTTCCCAAATCTTTCATTTTCTCTGATTCCTATGATTTTTTCATTAGGTTATTTTTATTGCATAAAAGTAATAGTCTTAAGTATCTCTAAAGATACTAAAATTGTGTTTAATGATTCATATGTTTCTGTTATTATTATTATTATTATTATTATTTTTTTTTTTTTTTGGTGTGAGTTGTTCTTGTTCAGTTGCTCTTCTACTTGCTTTGTTTATTTTTTTTCTCAAATAGTGGAGTGCCTGCAATTAACACTTTATCTTATGCAAATGTCTTGGAATTAGTTTAAGTAGCTAGTATATAAGGTTTATTTATTTATTTTTAGTTATGATGATTATTTTTCTTCTTTATTAAAAAAAAAAAACAAAACCTCAAAAGCCTTTCTCTTCTGTGGGAGAACTCACTCTAGACTCTGCAACTTGATGAGTCTTGTAACCAGAAAGTTTTTCCTTTAGCAATCATGGTCAAGGATGGCCATCTACTATATTCACATCATCCACAAATACAAATTAAACAGAACTTTTATCTAGAGATGGAGTAACCTTTCTTTATGCATTTCACAGTAAAGTTTCAAGACAATCTATAGTTGATGCCTTTAATTTAGACCAAATACCCCATCAGGGGCTTCCACAAGGTCGTTATTTAACTTTGTTTTAAAATCATTTTTTCAAGGCTTTAGTTAGGAACAAGGAGACCAGCTGGCTCAGGTATTCAGTGTATAGCTAGTTCACTAAACTAACAATGCCTCTGCCCCACTATCACCCTGGTTTCTCTATAAATATGATCACATCTGCTCTCTGCTCATCAGAAATTAAATTTCCGCTCTGCTATTGACTTCTTGTTTTAGTGTTGTTATGATTTCATTACTTTTTGCTTACACTTGTAGTATCAATTAGTGAGATTTTAGAAGGAATAGAAGTCAATTTATTTGCTCAGTTGTGCTATGCTGAGTTGAAAATAGATATTTTTTTTTAAATTTACAAAATTAATTAGATTATTATTTCTCCAAAATTGGAGGCTACACATATGGGTAACCTACACCTTATTTACTTTTCTAATCTCATTTCCTCCACTTCCCTTCACACCTCAATGACTAGGTTCCCTATCACATATGCCTTTTATAGAGCTAGATAGATGATCTCATTCAACTAACTAGTGTTTTGGCACTCTGAGATACTGGGGACTCCAGGAAAAACAATTTAAACCAAAAGATTTGTGTAACCCCTATCTATTGGTAATTCTAGATAAAAACAGCTAAGAGCAGGCCACAGCAGGAACAAGTAAATGGTGCACTTATCAAGATTCCTCCATTATAGTTGTACAAGAAGTTTGCATTTTAGGAAAATCACCTTAACAAGAATTGCAAATGTGTTGCACCTTATGGGACCATTTAACTTTAAAGTAGAAACATCCATGAAGACATTCAGTTACTCACTGCACATATTAAGAATTTAGTCCAAGGAACAATTTCAAGGCACATACTTAAAAAAAAGAACTAATAATATACTCACTGAAAATATTAGTATGTGTATTATTATTAGTTATTTGTTTTTGTTGAGCCCAATTATCTTCAAGAGAGTCAAAGCATTTAGAAGAAATTTTAATCAGTTAAAAAAACTTCTTTTGCCTAAACATTGGTTCAGAATAACATGTATGTTGAAATGAAGAGCTGGTTCATTGAAAAGATAACAAAATTGGCAAATATTTTGGCTATATCCACTAAGAAAAAGAGAGTTCAAATAAATAAAATCAGAAATAAAATAAGTAACATTGTAACATATATCAGAAATAAAAAGAATTTACTATGCAAAGGAGACTGCTATGAACAAGTATATATCAACAAACTGGGCAAACTAGACGAACGGATACATTCTTAGAAATGTACAATCTTACGAGAAAGAATCGTGAAGCCATAGAAAATCTGAATAGAAACTGAAGCAGTAATCAATAACCTTCCAACAAACAAAAGTCCAGGACTAGGTGGCTTCACTGGTAAATTCTATCAAATGTTCAAAGAAAATTTAACATCAATCTTCAAACTCTTTCAAAATATGGGAAAGGAGGGAATATTTCCAAAATATTTTTACAAGGTCAAAATATATGTTTTTTAAACACAAATGTTTAATGTGTAATTATTGTATTTTTTAAAGCTTTTATTCATTATTTTTAGAGAGAGCAGGGAAAGAAGGCAGGAGGAAAAGGAGAGAAACATCAATGTATAGCTGCCTTTCACTGGCCTCTAGCTGGGGACATGGCTGGAGACCTGGCTTGCAACCTGGGTATGTTCCCTGACTGGGAATCGAACCAGCAATATTTGGGTTCACAGGCTGGTGCTCAATCCACTGAGTCACACCAGTCAGGGCTACAAGATCAGAATAATATTATTAAAAATAGAAAAGAACACCACAAAAATTATTGGCCAATGTACATGATGAACATAGGTATAAAATTTATTAACACAATATTAGCAAACTCAATTAAAAATAGTTTTAAATAAACATGCACCATGATCAAGTGGGATTTATTCCAGTGATGTAGAATGGCTCAACATGTGTCAATCAACATGATATACCACATTAAGAAAATAAAGGATAAATATTATATGATCATCTCAACAGACACATGCAAAACATTTGACAAAATTCAACAATGATTTATGAAAAATCTCTCAAGAAAGTGAGTATAAAGAAAACATACCTAACATAATATTGAAATTCTGAGTTACAGCAATTAGCCAGAAAAAAAGGGATAAAATGTATCCAAATTGGAGAGAAAATAATAAAACTTTCACTATTTGTGGACAACGTGCTTTTTCATCTAGAAAACTTTAGAGACTCAATAAAAAATGTTAAAACTAATAAATTCAGTAATGTTGCAAGGTATAAAATCAATATAGAAAAATCAGTTGGGTTTCAATCTACTAACAAGAAAACTATCAAATAGAAAAAATTTAAATAACCAACCTATTGACAATTGCATCAAAAATGATAAAATATGTAGAAATAAATTTAACCACTGATGTGAAATACCTGTATACTGAAATCTAGAAGTAACTAATGAAAGAAATTGAAGACCCAAATAAATTAAAACATATTTTGTGCTCATGATTAAGAGAATTATTATTGTTAAGATGCTTGTGTTACACAATGTAATCTGCACATTCAATGTAATCTCTCTCAAAATTCTAATGGAATTTTCACAGAAATAGAACAAACAATAATAAAATATATATGAAACCACAAAACACCCCAAATCTTGAGAAAAGAAACAAAGCTGAAGCATCCCATTCCCTTATTTCAAACTATATTTTATAGCTATAATATTTAAAACAATATGATATGGATGAAAAGAAAAATAGATCAATTGAACAGAACATAAACCCATAAATAAACCCACATATATTTGGTCAATTAATGTACAACAAAGAAGGCAAGAATATATGATAGAGAAATGACAATTCTTTCAATAAACATTGGGAAACCTGAACAGCTACATGCAAAAGAACAAAGTGAGACTAGTATCTTACAAAAGTCATAATAATTCAACCAAAATGAACTAAAGACTTGAATGTAACTCCTAAAACCACAAAACTAAAAGAAGAAAACATAGATGGTGAGTTCTTTGGATTGGGCTTTGATCTTTTGTATCTGACTCTAAAAACAAAGGTAATAAAAGCAAAGTTAATCTAGTGGGACCACATCAAATAAAAAACATCTGCATAGCACAAAAATAAAAAATGAACATAAAGAGAAGACAATTTACTAAAAGAGAGAAAGTATTGGCAAATAATATATCTAATGATTAATATACCAAAGAAATAAATAATAAAAATAATTCAATTAATAAGTGAGCAAAGGACCTATTTTTATTGTATTTTTTCCGTTACTGTTTATCTCCCTTATACTCTGCAATCACCACATTGTTGTCTGTGTCCACGAGTCCACTTTCCTTTTTGCTGGATCCCTCTATCTCCTCACCTTCTCCCAGAGCTGTCAGTTCCCTCTCTGTCTATGAGTCTGTCTCTATTTTGCATATTTGTTCAGTTTGTTCATTAGATTCCACATATGAGTGAAATCATGTGGTGGTGGTGATTGTCTTTCTTTGACTGCCTTATTTCACTGGCTTAGTTCTCCAGGTCCATTCATGCTGTAGCAATGGGTAACATTTTCTTTTTCTTTTCTTTTCCTTTTTTTTTTTTTTTGGCGAGCATTTTTAAAAAGATTTTATTTGTTATTTTTTTAGAGAAAGGGGAAGGGAAAGAGGGATAGAGAGAGAGGGAGACATTAATGTATGGTTGCCTTTCACCTGCCTCCAGCCACGGACCTGGCTGGAGACTTGGCTTACAACCTGGTTATTTGCCCTGGCCAGGATTGGAACCAGCAACCTTTGGGTTCACAGGCTGGCGCCTTAGCCACTATGCCACCAGCCAAGGCCTCTTTATCTTTCTTCCTTTCTTTCTATCTTTCCTTCTTTTATTTATTTATTTATTTATTTATTTATTTATTTTTGTGTATTTATTTTTTTTATGGCCAATAGCATTTCATTGTGCAAATTTTCCATGGTTGTTTTATCCACTCACCTACTGACGAACACTTGCGCTGAAGGGCAAAGGGTCTTAGTAGACATTTTTTCAAAGAAAACATACAGATGGGAAACAGGCACATGAAAAGATGCTCAATATCACTAATCAACTGGGAAATGCAAAACAAAACCAAAATGAGATATCACCTCACACCCCTTTGCATGACTATTATGAAAAAGGTTAAAAATCACAAGTGATGGCAAGGGTGTAGAGTAAAGGGAACCCTCATGAACTATTGGTGAAAATGTAAACTGGTGCTGCCACTACAGAAAACAGTATGGTGATTCCTCAAAAACTTAAAAATAGAACTACCATATGATCTAGAAATTTCACTTTGAGTATTTAATTAAAGAAAACTATAGCACTAACTTGAAAAATATTTGCTCCCCTATGTTGATTTGCAGAATTATTTATAATTGCCAAAATATGGAAACTACCTGCCTGTTGATAGATAAATGGATTTCGAAATTTTGATATAATGAAATACTACTCAACCATAAAAAAGAAAATCTTGCATTATAACAATGTGGATGGCTCTTGAGAGCTAAATGAAATAAGTCAGTCAGAGAAAGACAAATACCATATAATTTCACTTATATGTGGAATCTAAAAAATAAAGCACAATTCATAGATACAGAAAACAGAGGAAAGGGGGTTTCAGAGGCGGATGAAGTGGATAAAAGACTAAGAAGTAGAAACTTTCAGCTTTAAAATAAATAACAGGGATATGATGTCTAGCATGCTGACTAAAGACAATAACATTGTATTACATATTTGAAAGTCACTATGAGAGTAAATCTTATCACAATTTTTTTTACTTCATGTGGTGATGGATGGTAACTAGACTTCGTGTGGTGATAATTTCATAATATATAGGATGGGCCAAAAGTAAATTTACAGTTGTGAGTAATGAAACATAGAATTAATCCTTGTATTATTATTATTAATTATTGTATTATTTTCCATATGAACAACTGTAAACCTACTTTTGCTTCACCCTGTATATAAAAATACAATCATTGCATTATACACCTGAAGCTAATATAATGTTATATGTCAATTATACTTCAATAAAAATAATGGTATAATATTAAAAGTAATAAAAAGAAATGTATTTTTAAAACTTCTCTGTATAGGTTATGTTGCCAAAACAAAAGTTTTGAGATGCAAGTGGGTGCATTATTAACAAATATGTCTTTGCCACCTTGAAATATTTCATGGGTAACGCCCTGGCTGGTGGCACAATGGGTAAGGTGCCAGCCTGCGAACCCAAAGGTCACTGGTTTGATTCCCAGCCAGGGCACATAACCCAGTTGAAAACCAGGTCTCCAACCAGGTCCATAGCTGGAGGCAGGTAAAAGGCAACCATACATTGATGTCTCTCTCCCTTTCTTCCTCCTTCCCTTCCCCGCTCTCTAAAAGTCATAAAATATTTTTTTAAAAAAGAAATATTTTATGGGTAACATTACTTATTATAGAAGAGATTATTAGTTTTACTGGAGGATATATTTACTTGGCTTTTAATTATTTTATTCATTTTATGTTTTACAGTGCTCCTTGTTACATAGGCTTCTATACTAATAAAAATTTTATGCATTTTTATGAAAAAAATCTTAATTAGTAAATACTGATGGAAATTCATTTTATTTTCATTAGTCAACAATAATTACATTATGCTGTGTTACTGGTATGCGTTAAATATGAATGCATTTCAAATTATGTGTTGAATTATGCTAATTTGTTTATTTTAGGCCATTAGTGAACTGCCATTTGATCATTTTTAGCAGAAAAGTTGCTAGAAATAAGTTATAGGCAGTGGGGCTTCAGGAATACACAGATGGATTGAGGACTGTCAGGTTAAATGTGTATCCAGTTTACACAGTCCCGGGAGATTTAGTGTGGCTCTACTCTTTATACTGAAGAGGTAAAATTTAATGCAGGTCCTTATTTTTCATCATGACAGGAATATTGTGCTATTTTTATGTTTGAACACATGAGCCTATGGACAAACAGGAAAAGCCAACAAGCTATCCAACCAAAGGCTGGCATTTCGAATATGACATGAAAGTAAACTATTGTTTAAAAGAAGCGAAAACTTATAAGGTACAATTTAGCCAATGATAGTATTTATTGAATCTAGCAGACAAGTATACAGAAAAGAATAAAATTAAAACCCCCATATCTGTAGTCTGATTGCAAAAAGGTTTGTCTGTTGTGTGTGTTTGTTTGTTTGATGTATTAAATTTAAAGTTTGGAAAAACATCTTGATCGCTGTTCTTAGATTCTTAGACACATTCTCTCCTACCTCTGCCGTTCACCTCTTCCTCCCATTTAGGTGAAGGATCTGTCTCCTCCAATGCCATTGTTCACTCTTCTAGTTGGAAATTGCCTGGTTTTCCCTCCTGCAGCAAGAAGGAACCAAACACATTAATTCATATTTTTTTCTTTCATGTATTTTTCTTTCTCTGGTTGTTTTGCACGTTAAATCAACATGTCCAACTTCCTCTCATCTTATACAGCTACTGACCCATTCCATTGCCTGCCAGACTTAAGACTAATTTCTCACTTAACTACTCCCCCTCCACATAATCAATATAATCTTGTCTACCAATACTCCCCTGATCTCTGACTCCGCCATTTATTTATCATCTATCCTTACCTATTTGGCCTTTAGTGGCATGCGATGACTTTTTTTTTTATCTTATTCTACTCTACCCTCCACTCTGTACATTTCTATCTTTACATTGCTCTGTACCATCTGCAGGAAGGACATTCAGAAGAAGGGACACAGCCCAGACACTTGCAGTTGCCACAGATATTTATGCTATTGCAAACTTCTTTGTCTTTGCAGATACTAATCCCTCCTTGTACTTTCTTTATATAATAACATTTGTCTCCTCTTTCAAAATTTAGTTCCAGTATTTAAGCTTGGTGACTTTCAGAATTTTAGCAGAACAATTTAAATGTTCCTTTTCTATATTCTTAGGAAACCCATGATTTCCTCTTTCCCCAAATACAATAAGGTACTCATAGATTGCTTTATTATGTTGTAAGTTTCTGGAGAGCAGGAGTCAAGCTATAGCCAAACGTGTCTTCTATTACATGTTTGAATGAATTGGAGATTATACTTTATATATTCTTTTTATTTCTTTGCTTGTCATATTTCTTAATATCAATATTGAAAAACAAGGAAAAAATATCTTTTCTAGATAAAATTTTATGCACATTTTCATTAAATAAATGTATTAAATGATGTCATGTACTTCACATCACAGTAGGTGTGCATTTTTCTTTCTTTCTTTTTTTTTTTTTAAGATTTTATTTATTTTTAGAGAGAAATGAACTGAGAGAGGAAGTGTGGGAGAGAGACATCACTGTGTGGCTGCTTCTCATGCACCCCCAATTGGGGACCCAGCGCACAACCCAGGCAAGTGCCCTGACTGGGAAGTGAACCATTGACCTTGTGGTTCGCAGGCCAGCTCTCAATTCACTGAGACACACCAGCCATGGCTAGGCGTGCACTTTTAACATGTCTATTTTATTTTATTTATTTTTTTAAAGATTTTATTCATTAATTTTAGAGAGGATGGAAGAGGGGAGGAAGAAAGGGAGAGAAACATCAATGTATGGTTACCTTTCACCTGCCTCCAGCTAGGGACCTGGCTGGAAAACTGGTTTGCAACCTGGGTATGTGCCCTGAGTGGGAATCGAACCAGAAACACGTGGGTTCGCAGGCTGGCGCCAATCCACTAAGCCACCAGCTAGGGCCAAACTAGTCTATTTTAAAATCCATTCAACGTCTTTACTTTGTAACCTTGAAATTACCTTTCACAATCTTGTTGGTATAGATATTCTTGCTTAAAAGGTTGATTTGTATATAAAACTAATCTGCCCATGATGAATTTGCATTTCATTTTATTCTTACCACTGAAGATGCTCTTTTCTTGCTGATAGAAGTTCAAGGAGGATAAGAAACTGTGAAGATCTATTTCTGTGTTCCATGTGTCAATCTGCATTAAACCTCTAGAAAGATTTTTCCTTTTCTTGAGAAATTGATCATAGCAACCCAACTCTAGAATTCAGTTGAGAAAATCTAAACTCAACAATTATTTAATTGAAATACCAATATTCCATAGAGTCACATCAAAATTAACATGGCTTCCCTAGTTACTTCACAGGGGCTATTATTCTTATCCAGATCCAATTGCCTAAGCAAAGGGCTTCCTAGGGTGACAGAACTCTCTAAAGCACCAAACTACAAAAATACGTTTAGGTAATAAAATGCTATTACAGTAGACTACCTTGGTTCTAGTCTATTTTGCACTGTCTTTAACTGTAAACATGTCATAGATATAATGCTGTCTTTAACTGATGGTACAGCTGCAGATGAGAGCTGTCATCACTGATCAGCGTCCTCAGTGATGACACTGAGATGCTTGTAGTTCAAACTGAATTTCTGCTGGATGCCGTACCATCAGCGTACCACAGAGCCGCCTTCTGATGTGACCAGGAGATGGCTGCATTGGGAATTAAGACCAGCATTCAGAAGATGTTTTCTCAGACTGTCTCAATGTCATTTTCAGGTAGGGCGTTAGCCCACTTGATGATGAGCACTTTTGGTTTATTAGAACTCTGGAGCTGTTACAAGAAGTTGCCCAGGGTGATGGGACATGGAAAGGATTACACAGCTGTGGGAGGTGTGCATCTAATGTTGCAGGTTATCAGTGACAATGATGAGGCATCAGGCAGTAACCAAAAGTTAATTTTCCTTTATAGGCAGAATCAATACTGCACCTAAGTAGTGTTTAGGAAGCCCCAAGCACTAAGAACGCATTCTTTGTGCATCTGGATAGCAAGTGCTCCTGTGGCTGATTCTATGAGCACGTACAGAATAATAAAAAATAAATGTGTAGTTGGAATTTAAATTCATCCAGAAAGGAAAGCAAACCAGCCAAAAAAGAAACATTGATTACTTAGAGTAGGAAACACAGATCACTGAATCACACTGAATGACAGTATAATAGAGTCTTTCGCTTTTTAAAAGCTTAAAGTTAGGCGAGAAAGTAATTTGTCAGTAAACATCTTTAGGACTAAAGTGGTTTGTAGCTGAGACTGCCAATAAAACTTTTCTAAATGGATTTGATTTATTTTTAACACAATGATTGATTTCTGGGTTTACTTTTATAGTAATTAATCTGACCAGGCTTATCAGTTTAGCCTGAGTCTCTGGGCTTTCAAAACTTGAGTATTTTGGATAATTTTAAAAGCATGTTCAATCATAAGTAAGATCTAAGGCTAAATTTTAAAAAAAGAGCAGGTATTTTAATAAACACAATCATAATGTCTGGTTTCATTTCCCTTGACAAATATATTTTGCTAATCTTATTATAACCAATTGTATGAGAAAAACTCCTACATAATTCAATGATCTAATCATAACAATACCTGTTATTTATATAGCAATGTACAGTTTTTGAAAAACAGACATTCCCATGCATTATCTCATTTTATAAAAGACTTAAACTATGGCCTCTTAAAAAACAAAGATGTGAATCTTGTGCTTCTTTTTGTTACAAAATCTTAGATCAGAGACAGGCATACGGCTAGTAATTGCTGAAATGAGTGAATGACAGATTTTATGCTTTTGGTAAAATTATAAATATTATGTGACATTTACAAAATTTTCACTTGATCGTTAAGGATTTTGAAAATTGGACCTTTCTGTCAGTGAACTCATATGGCTGGGTGAAACATTTCAGTTTATAAAAGGCTTCCTTCCTTGACCCCTTACTAGGGTTGATTTGGCTCAGCTCCAAAGGGCTGACTTTCAAACAGTGAGTTTTCAGGGGTATTTTTTTTTTTTTCATGTTTAGATTCTGGCACAAAGAAGATACACACCACATGTATTATTTAATTAATAGGTAAGAATCTAATATTGCCAAGAGGTTATTAATGACCTAAGTCATCATTACAGTTTTCATTTTTTCTTTGTAATTTTAGGAATAGTTTATTTTCTATGGTGGAAAAATTGAATAAAATGAGCAACTCCAGAATGACAAATATTTAGTAATGTAACAGATAGACTTTCTTTTTCAGAGAAAACATATGTTTGGCTGAGATGGAACTCCATTGTCATCGATCAAATGCAGTTTCAGTGAAGATGGTGCTCCTATGATCCAAGACTGAGAACACAAAACATTGACATGGTAGCTAGTCACCTGAGAAACCTACCTCAAACTGGAAGGGTTGCGGTCAGTGTCTGCATAAGGAATGGGCTCTATTTCTGTGTAGTGACGTACACTTTAAAAATTACCTTCACTCATATGATCTCCTTGGAACCTCAAAACTGCCATATGAGGAATAAGGTGGTTGATCTTAACATTCCAATTATATAGGCCCCAACAAGAACAAGTGACTTTGAAACTTGGTCACTCACCCTCATTGCTTTGGCCCTTGTATGGACTTATGGGTTGTTGTTTTGCTTTGTTACTTTTGGTCAAGTGTATTCTTGCAAAAGACAAAAGATTGTGTCCAGGTAGTCTTTCTAAGATATAGAAAATTATAAACTGTTTTGTGTGTTGATAAAAATGGGATAACAGTCTTTGGAAGGACCACAGCAACTAGCTTAACTATTTATACACCAACACCCACATTTCCTTTCATTTCAATACACTCAGTTTATTTTTAATGAATAATAGAAATAAATACACAAAGCTTATTCTTGACAAAGGTACAAGAAAATCATGGGGGAATAAAGATATTTATTTCAACATATAATACTAAAACAATTGGACATCATTAGCTATAAAAATTCATGTCAACCTCAACCTCAACTGGTATAAATGTAAACTCTAAAAAGAGCATAGATCTAAATGTAAAATACAAAACTATAATACTTTTAAGAGATAACATAAGAGGAAATCTTTATGACCAGAAGTAAATCGATGTGTTTTCGGATATGACACTAAAAGCAGGAACTATAAAAAAAAAAAATGAATAAATTGGATTTCATAAAAATTCAGCACTTTTTTTCTGAAAAAAAATTCTGGTCAGAGGATGAAAACTCAGCCACCAACTTTCTTATCTCAACAGTAAGGAGGTAAAACAATTCAATTAGAAAAATGAGCAAAAGACTGAATCTTCAACAAAGAAGATATACAGATGGCAAATAAGCACATGAAAAAATGTTCAACATCACTAGTCATTAGGTAACTGCAGATTACAACCAAGGTGAGAATACATTACAAATGTATTCAAATGGCAGAAAGTAAATAAATAAATAAAAATTAAACAAAAAAAAAAACCTTCTAATACCAAATGAAATGTATTGGCAAACATTTGGAGAAATTTGAGAAAGTTAAATACTAGAGCCACTATGGAAATTCTGACAGTTTCTTAAAATGTTAATTGTTATATCTACCATATGACCTAGCATTTGCACTCTTGGATATATATTATAGAAACATCAACATTTATGTTTACACAAAACCTATATATAAATGCTCTTAACAGTTTTATTGTCACACTCCCTCAAAATGAAACAATCTAGGTGCCCATCACTGACTGAATGGTTATAGTAACAACAGTTCTTTCATATCGTGGAATATGACTAAAAAGAAAAAAAGAGGTGAGGGAGATTGAACTATTGATATGTGCAACAACTTGGAATAATGCAAGAGTATTTATATTAAAAGAAAATAGCCAACATCAAAATGTTACAAATGATATGATGCCATATATCCCCAAAATATAAAATTATACAAATGGAGAACTTAGTGGTTGCTGAAAGTCAGTGAAAGAAAAAGTGTGACTATAAATATATAGCATATGGAAATTTTTTTTATGATAGTGGAACAGTTTTATACTATCTTGATTTTGGTGATAGTTACTAAAATCTATACATGTGATAAATTGTCTTAGAATTATATGTCAAACTATTAAAAATGAGTGTGTGAAATAACAGATAAGTCTGAATAAGAATTATGAGGCTAATTATTTTTAGGCTAATATCAATTTCCTGGTTTTGATAATGCACTATGGCTATGTAAGAAGTTACCCTTGGGAGGAGCATGGTGATGGGTTCATCTCATCTCTTTTGTACTATGCTTGCTACTTGTTACGAGTCTGAAATTATGTTTAAAGTTTAAAAATGAGGAAATTTTCTACTGCTTTATAGACTTCAAGCCCAAGAAAAAAAGATTAGTAGCGTCCTTGCATTAAAGCTTCAGTTCCACACATGAAAAAAATGTTAATTTAAAAAGAAAGGCCTTGGCAATGATGTGAATGGAAGGAGAATTTAAATAGTAAAGTGGAATTTAAGTAGCAATGTAAGTAAGTTTTGTATCCATTCGTTCACTCATTTAAAAACAAGACAAAGGAAAACATGGAGATCAGACTGTGTGAAGAGGAATCTGGTTGCCTGGGTTAGACTAGTTGCTCTACCATATAATAACTGTGTGGGCTTTGGCAAAATCTTCAATCTCTCTGTGCTGCTGTGATCTTGTCTATAAAATAGGGGTAATAATAATAGAACCAAGCTATTCATTTTGTATTAGTATACAAAAAAAAGAGTGTAAGCTATTAAACATTGTCTAAATGTCCACTGTTACTACTATGTATTACTTATGTGTTCCTTTATTGAAAGTTTGCTTCATTCAAGGTGATTTGCTTTATTCAAGGTGATGAAGAAAATAAAATGATGTTTTAGTCAAGGTTCTGTGTCCTTGAAGATCTTGGAGTTTAGGAGAAGACAGAGTGAAAATCAATAGCACAAGTGAAAAGCATATAATCCTAAATATACATAAAGCATAAAATCCTAAGAGACAATCAAATCTACTTTCTGAGAGAGGACCCTAGATCAGTATGTAAGGGAAGTTAGGGAGTGCTTCTCAGAAATGGGGCATCTGAACTGAACTTGAGGACTAGACTTGATTCTACATGTTGCTGGTAAAAGCATTGCAGGAACCACCCCACCTACAACAAGAGGAAGGAGAGTGCGGACTGTTCTCTAGAACAATGTCTTTCTGGACTTGGGTACAGACTAGAAAGTAGCGAGACATTGATTATCAGCACCAAACAGCATGTTTAAAAGGAATAATGGCAACATTGAACACCAGAATAAAGAGATAAGGAAGATTATTCTTTCACTGTGATTGACTTCTAAAGCTATCACATCACATGTTCTGAATTCTTCCCCTTAGCACAGCATAGATCCAGCTTCAGAATAGTGACGCTGAACCTCTGTCTAGCAGAACTTCCATGTGCTGAAATATATGCTAAGGCAGGGAAATACACTGAGATATTGTTTGGCCAAAAAGTTCCTTTGTTTGTTTTTTTCCTGTAAGATGGATTTAGCTTAGGTGCCTTTAACTTCATTCAAACAATTTTATTAGAATGTGTCGTGACATCAGTGTGCATTAAAAAAAAACACATCAAAGTGCTGAATTTTGGTGTAGCCATTTTAATATTGAAGATGGAAGAAACTAAGCAACATTTTTGGTATGTTATACTTTATTATTTCAAGAAAGGTAAAAACACAACTGAAATAAAAAAAAAGAAAAGAAAAGAAAAGACTTGTGCACTGTATGGAGAAGGTGCTGTAACTAATTGAATGTGTCAAAAGTGTTTTGTAATGTTCCATGCTGAAGCTGTCATTATTTGCAGATGACATGATAGTGTACTTAGAAAACCCTATAGATTCCACCAGAAAACTACTTAAATTAATTAAGTGAATTTGGTAAAATAGCTGGATATAAAGTCAATATCCAGGAATCTAAGGCATTTTATACACCAACAATGAAACATCAGAGAAAGAAACTAGAAGACAAATCCCATTTACTACAGCAACAAGAAAATTAATGTACCTAGGAATAAAATTAAACAAGAAGGTAAAACACCTGTACTCAAAAAACTATAGAACACTGAAGAAAGAAATTAAGGAAAATAGAGATAAATGGAAGCATATACCATGTTCATAGATGGGAAGGATAAACATCATAAAAATGTCGATAGTACCCAAAGCCATATATAAATTCAATGCAATTTCTTTTAAAATACCAATGTCATACTTCACAGACCTAGAACAAATTTTTAAAAATTATATGGAGCCAAAAATGACCCCAAATAACTACAGCAATCTTGATCAAGAAGAGCAAAGTAAGAGGAATCACAATACTGGGTATCAAACTATATTACAAAGTCATTATAATCAAAACAATCTGATATTGGCACAAAACAGACAAACAGATCAATAGAATAGAATAGAGAGTCCAGAAATAAATCTGGGAGTCTATGAGCAACTAATATTTGACAAAGGGGAAAGGAACATAAAATGGAGTGCAAATAGCCTCTTCAACAAGAGGTGTTGGAAGAATTATACAAGCACATGGAAAAAAATGAAACTAGACCACCAACTTACACCGTACACCAGAATAAACTCAAGATGGATAAAAGACTTAAACATAACCCATGCCACCATAAAAGTTCTAGAGGAAAACATAGGCAGAAAAATAGCATATTTCCCACATAGCAATATTTTCACTGATCTCTCTGCCAGGGCAAGGGAAATAAAGGAACAGATAAATAAATGGGCTACATTAAACTGAAAATCATCTGTTCAGCTAAAGAAAACATCAGCAAAATGAAAAGGGAACCAACCATATGTGAAAACATACTTGACAATGACACCTCAGACAAGGGTTTGGTAGTCAAAATATATAAAGAGATTATACAACTCAACACAATGGAGACATACAACCAATTTAAAAAATGGGCATAGGGCTTGAACAGACATTTCTCCAAGGATGATACAATGGGCCCATAAGCATATGAAAGAATGCTCAACATCACTAGTTAACAGAGCTGCAGATTAAAACCACAATGAAATACAACAACAATAAAATTAAAAAAAAAAAAAAAAAAAGACACAATGAGATACCACCTCACACCTGTCAGAATGGCCATCATCAATAAATCAACAAACAACAAGTGCTGGTGAGGATGTGGAGAAAAGGGAACTCTAGTGCACTGCTGATAGGAATGTAGACTGGTACAGTCACTATGGAGTTTCCTCAAAAAACTAAAGAGAACTGCCTTATGACCCAGCAATTCCACTGCTAGGATTATATACAAAGGATCCTGAAATATCAGTTCAGAAGAACCTATGCACCCCTATGGTCATAGCAGCACTATTTACAATAGCCAAGTACTGGAAGCAGCCTAGATGCCCATAAGTGGATAAACGGATCAAACATTTTTGGTACAGTTACCCAATGGAATTCTATGCAGCAGAGGGAAAGAAACACCTGCCATTTGCAACAACATGAATGGCTCTGGAGAATATCATGCTTAGTGAAATAAGTCAGACAACAAAAGACAAATACCATATGATCTCATTTAATATAAGAGACTAACAGATGAGCAGAACAAAATCAGAGACATGAGGAAAAAAAAAAAAGGAGCAGAATGACAGTGACTAGGCAAGGGGTAGGAGAAATAGGGTAAAGGTTTGCCAGTGAGAAAGACTCATGGACATGAACAATGAAGTGCGGATGGACTGTGGGAGAGGGAATGGGGAGGGGAGGGCAGAAGAAAGTAATGGAGGAAAAATGAAACAACTGTTTTACAACATTAATAAAAAAATATTTCTAGACCAGTTGGAGCTGATATCAATCAAATTGAGACATTAATCAACATTCTACCACACTGGAGATAGCCAACATACTCAAAATATCCAAATATTGGTGAAAATGAAAAATGTACTTTTTATTTCATGTAAAAAAACCTACACGGGCATTTTGGCCAACCCAATACTTCACTTTCTTAATGGCATCTTTGCTCTTCCTGGTGATTTTGTGAGGGAGAAAGCTAATACCATCTTGTTTGCCTAGATTTGTTCCACTTGCTCCCCTTGAAAAGGTTTGTCTAAATTAAAGGACTGGCAATTGTATTGTTCAGATGATTGGCAGGGAAAACCAAACAGTGTTTGCAGACCCTGTAAAGCAACCTTTGACTGGAGCAGTTAACACCTATTGTCATGGCATTGATTCAACCCCATTTAGCTTTGAAGTGGTTGGGTAGCTGTGTAACCTCCACAAAAAAGAATCCTGGCTTTGCGTTTTGAACTGCAAACAGGGAAATTTCCAGAGGATGCTTGAGAGACAAGGTTTCTTTTTCTGAGACTGTTTTGAAATGTCCCTTGGGAGGAAAGAAATGTTTAAGCCCTTAGAGAATTAAGATGTCATGTTAAGGAACAGCTAATATTTTCAGATGAAGATCAGTGTTCATCTGTTACCAGCTTTGGGAGAAAAAAATGAGAATTTTATCCTTGCATTCAATTTGCATGTTGCACTGTGAGAAAAGGGACATTTTCATTATCTATATTCAAAGTGTTAATTGAGTGCCAAGGATACACTCTGCACTATATCAAATGAATTAGATTAAGTCCCTACCCAAGACACCTATAATTTTAACACTATTTCCCTAAGCAACGAACGTCCCAGGAAGAAAAGCTTCTGCCATTTGCTTCCTGGGATTCTAGCCCATCTTCTTTCACTTCCTGCCTTATGCATTCTTCCTTGACACCACCCAAAACTTGACATTTTTCCTATAAAACCAGAAACTTGAGAAAGTGATTTTTTTTAAAGCACCATTGCTATTCTCCCTTATTTTGTATTTTTAACAGTTTTCTTGACAAAGTATTTTCTAGGCATAAGCCCCAACTGAGTAACTGTCCTTTTACTGATCCATAGGGGGAAAAAGTATATTGGTCAGTAAAAATCTATCATTTTCTCTCAATTTAGTACATTTGCAACTTTCAATTTCCTGTTTCTTTACCTTCGTGGCTCAGAAATACTATTATTTATTTCGTTTGGAAGGCCATCATAAAACCTTCAATGGCAAGCTTAGAAGGATATCAGAACTACATAAGATGACCTGAAATGCCTGCTTCTGAAAGTTCTTTGTCCTTCTACACCAAAGAAGGACAATCTCCATGTAGCTTTTAACTCATCCTGATTGAAACTGCCCCAGAGTGTCACAGAAAAATGGGGCACCCATCATTCTTTTGAAAGTTTCCCAAGCCTGACAAAGGAAGACTAGCATAACTTATATTTATACACTATTATAGTAAAGGTCAGTCTTAGGACTTATTTTATTGACTGATAGATTATCTAAAACATCTATATGGTGCTAAAATTTAAAAAATTTAGTCAAGCCCTGACCCGTGTGGCAGTCAGGGCATACACTTAGGTTGTAGGTTTGTCCTGGTTGGGACACATATGATTCCAATTAATGTTTCTCTCTCATATTGATGTTTTGCTCCCTCTCTTTCTCCCTTTTCCTTTCCCTAAAAATAAATAGATAAAATTTTTTAAAAAATAAAGATGTGGTCAAGCTAGACATTTGGATTTTTTGCTGTTATTTTCAAATATTGCTTTCTCTTCTCATGGGCCACTGAGAGAGCCTGAGAACACAGAGCAAAGCATTACCTTAATCAAACATTGAACTGTGTGTAAGTGATCAAAGGTTAAGAGAAAACCCGGCAAACTTTGACCGTGCTCATGAGTTATGATGAGCTGGCCTCCTTCTGTCCACCTCCAAGTGTTCTTTAGCCTTGAGGAAACTTATATGGAGTAGATAGAGTGAAAAGTTGAAGAAGATAAAATTTAAACTATTTTTGGAAAACCAAATAGAAAAAATAACTTGGTTCTATAGTTTAACTGCAAAAAGCTATACTTTGAGTGTCTTGCTACCACAAAGCTCCATGAAAATCATCTGGAAATTAAAATAACCAGAGAGCAAAGGAAACTTATTTTAAGCCAAAATGAATGAGAAGTTAATAACCCCCAAAAGTATTTTTCATTATATTTTTTACTTCATGTTCTTAAATGAAAAGAAATGTGATTTTGCCATTTGTTCTGTATGTGACCACGTTATACTAAAGTAGAATTTCAGCTCATCTTATCTATATTTTTTCCACTTAGGTTCATTTGAAAAGGAACAATGTTTATTATTCTTCAGTGATTTCCTTCTCCTTCACATTGTATCTTGAAGATCAACCTTGATATGCCAACCCACCAGTACAATTTCTGTGTCCTTCCTCTAAATCTAACTTTTCTTCCCTTTGCTTGTCCTTTATGCATAACGGCAGGTCTCTGATATTGCTCTTCAGACATATCAATCATATTTCCTCAAAAAATTACAAACATCTCCAGTCAAATTCATACCTGTATCCCCTGCAGATTTCACTTTGCCTCTTAGCAGTGCTTGTTAAATCTGTATCATGGCATTTTCAGAAAAGCATTATTATGTGCTTGATGCATTCTCAAATGTCCTCCTTAAAGTATCTCTTTGAAAGTCCTTGCCTCCCTTCTCTTTTATCACCACTTTATTTTCAGTATATATTCTCAATTAGAAAGAACTACATTTGACAGGATAAATTAAGGAAGCTAGGGCTTAGATAACTGAACTGATTATAGTGGGGCAGCGCTGAGTTACAGAATTGGGTGATTCCCCCAAAGCCTCCCACCCTCTTGTTGCAATCTCCAAGTTGCTTTTAACTCCCCCTGATTGAAACTGTCCCAGACTGTCTCAGAAAAATGGGGCACCCACCAGCACCATAAACCATTTATGTGCATGTATACGTATGTATTATCCATAGACACGATATTCATCCTAAAATTCACACAGGAAAATAAAATATAAATTCTATCCTTTGGGTTTAAAAAAATACCTAATTTAGCATGTTCCCTGTATCTTTTTATCTAATGAAATAAATCATTACAATCACAGATAAAGTTCCCAAGTTTCTTTTTCCTATCTCACCCATAGATAACAGATAATCTAAATTTCCTGCATATACTTTTGAAAAAAGATGTTTATTTTTTAGAGAGGGGAAAGGGAGGGTGAAAGAGAGGGAGAAAAATATTGATTAGCTGCTTCTTGAACACACCAGGACCAGGAACTGAACCCACAACCCAGGCATGTTTTCTGACCTGGAATCAAACTGATGACCTTTCAGTTTATGAGATGACACTCCCACCAACTGAGCCACACTGGTCAGGGCCTCCTATACACATTTTCTTGTATATATCCTTATCAATATTTGGCCAATCTTAGATTAAAATTTTAAAATGTTCTTTTTGACCAGGCATTGTGAAAAAAATTAAAACAGAACAAATTGGGAGAAGATATTTGCCATATAATTAAACAACAAATTAGTATCTTAAATACAAAAAGAATTACACAGGCTTTGAAAAAGAGCTCAGTAGACGATGGCAGACATTTGGGAAGGTTTTCAGTGCTCCCAGGTGGAAAGCCTTGGCACTGGCAATGTGGGTCTTGCCTCCCCAAACGTGGGAGAGCAGCTGTTCAGAAACTACAAACAGAGGTAAACAAGGTTCTGGCACTTCATCCTTCATGTCATCAATCTGCATTATTATTATTGTCTGTGAAAAAAATGCAATTCTGATTAACAAAACTAAAGATTTCAAATTTAAAGGCAATTGCTCTATAAGGATCTTCCAGATTGTATCAGTCTGGGAGCTCTTGAAAGTTGCAAAGTTCTCTGAGTTAGTTAATTCCTGATGTTATTTGACTGTTACTTTATTTACAAATAGGTATGTCCATTTTGTTTTCTAATAAAATGGGGCAGAATGACATGATACCTGTTCACAAGAGTGACATAAAAATACACTAGAAATTCTGTAGATGGTTTAACAGAAGAAGGCTGCATATATTTATTGTTTTATCCCTTACATATAATTGGAACTTAATGATAATGGAATAAAATTCACTTATTAAAATGTGTACAGAGGTAAAGAAATATTCTGTATAGCAAACAATTTTTGTTTAGGAGTGTGCACATAGCTCTAAAAAGAGAAAGAAGTGGGATTGCTGCTCTCTCTTTCTCTCTCTCTGTCTCTTTCTTTCTCTCTCTCTCCCTCTCTCTTTCATGCCCAGGGAACTCTCTAAGTGAAGGATGATAATCAAAAGAATGAGGAAGATATATGCCCCTTCCAAAAAAAAAAAAAA
>PVIW01000555.1:113329-168135 GCA_004026585.1 Noctilio leporinus | reverse complement strand
GGGTGGGAAAATGTCTGTAAAGGATACAGGGAGGGAAGTAGAACTAGGCAGAAAGAGCCGAAGGTCATGATGCTGTCTGACCTATAAAACGGAAGAGGATAAGAAGAAACAAAGAGTGCTGCATAGTGTTATATCCAGACGAGAGCGAGATACCAAATGCTGGAGACTTTCGGGGATTCAAAGATGTTATTTATTGGCCAAACAACAGACCTGCGCAGGGGCGACCTCGATCTCATGAGGCGCGCCCTGTCGCTTACAGCTAGGGCTTTTTATAGCGGAACAAGAGAGCCCGGGCACAGAAGATAAGATGGTAATTAGTGATTGACTATCAGGGTGGGGGTCTGAGGTGGTCTTGAGGCCTTAATTGGCCTGTCTCCCGGCTGTCAGGTTGCCCTAATATCTTGGGTAAACAATCTTTTTCCGCCAGCCAGCGGGTTCTCACCTTGCACTTGTGGACTCCAGGGGTCCCGGAATCCCTTCATCCCTGCAGAGGTCCCCTGCAGAGCCATTGGCTTTTCTTTAACTAGGTTTCTAAGCTTCCTCCTTTCCTAGTTTCAGTAATGCTAATAATACACATTAGGCTTTTGCTGGGGTTCCACACATAGCTCTGAAGATTTGTTGGCCCAGCCAATGAGTAGATCCCCAAAGAATATGACCTTTGCCACTGTGCTTTTGGTCTTGACACTGGGTAAATCTGACCTGTGAGCAGTGGGGCTTTTTCTGAGAAGGAAACTGCATGTAAGAACACCAAATTCACTGGACAAGAGTGGGTGAATCACAGTGTTGTACCAAAAAGCAGTGCAAAAGTGATGAACAGATTCTAAAATGTTCCCAAATTATAATCCCCATCCCCTAGTATTTATGGCTTTACGTCATCATCCCTGTTAAGCGTGGATAGATCCTATGACTTGCTTCTAGCTATGGAATAAGGCAATCATGCTAAATGTGACATCTGTGATTAGGTTAGGTTTTCATCCAATGTCCTCCCTTACTGGCTCTGATATTGTTGTCTTGTTGGGAAGGTCCACGTGGCAAGGAACTAGGGTGATTTCTGACCAACAGTGAAGAATTCAGGTTCTCAATCCAATAGTACTGAAGGGACTGGGATTCTGCCAACAACCATGCCAGCTTGGTGGATTCTTCCCCACTCAACCTTCAGATAAGATCTCAGCCATGGCTGACAGACCCCTGAATTGCAGCCTTGTGAGAGATCCAACTAAGCCATGCCCAGATTTCCTATTCCAGAGAATTAAAACTAATAAATACATCTTATTTTATTTTTGGTAATTTGTTACCAGCAATACAAAACTAATAAAACATTCCAAAAGAGTAGGAAAAATAAATGTGTATCAGTTGTATCTGGTAGATAGATATTTGGGACTGCATATAATTAACTTTTTAAATAGATTTTAAAATTTGTATAATATTTTTTAGACTTTTTGAATTTTCTGTTTATTTTATATTCATTTCAACCATCAATCAATGACTAGTTTTGGGCTAGTAAGTAAAATCTGAATAAAGTATTTGGCACATAATGGGTTGTTAGAAATAGTAGCTGCCATTTCATTGTAGGGAAAATACTGAAAAGTATGTTTATATACAATGAATTACTAGTAGCGTACATTTTCTTTTCCTGTAGTTTACTTTGATGTAATATAATGTCATCTCCTATCCCTTAATTGCCCTTATGTTCCAAAATAAATTGATTTTAGCAGCATGAAAATCTTGGATACGTAATAAAAATTCTACTGATATAAATTACCTTTGGACTATAAAAATGACCTGTTTACAGAATGGAATTAACCTGGTGATTGTATAGCAAATATTCAGAGACAATAATTTTGAGCTCTGTGTGTTAAGTGCTATCCTACCATTTTTATTTTAAACAATCCAAATTTGGCCCTGGCTGGTAGCACAGTGGATAAGGTGCCAGCCTGTGAACCCAAAGGTCACTGGTTCGATTCCCCAGCCAGAGCACATAACAAGGTTGCAAGCCAGGTCTCTAGCCAAGTCCGTGGCTGGAAGCAGGTGAAAGGCAACCATACATTGATATCTATCTATTCCCCTCTCTTCCTTCCCCTCCCTCTAAAAGTAATAAATAAAATCTTTTAAAAAATCCAAATTTACCCCTATGTATTGAGTACAACATGCTACCTCCAATTCAGCAAAACATCCTTCAATAAAGGAAAATGAGTTACTCTTATTGAAGAATTTGGCATTCTCCTTGCAATGCAAATCCATTCTTTTATCTCCGATAGCAGGTGTTAATATCAATTCACTGCACCCTTTTGGAAAAGGGGAAAAAGCTAAAGGTTTGGGCTGTGTGCAAATCACCTGTTATTGTACCTCTTTAAACAACTCTCTTTGACTGTATGAGGCTTTGATAGCTCATCTTGTTGCAATAGCAGGAGTGTAATGCTGCAGGCATGAGGCAATTGGGGGCAGCGTGTTATTGACAGAATCTCCTGAATGATGATTTATTATGAACATCAATGGGAACAACACTTGTTCTTTCTAAAAAGCCTGCTTGTTCCTTTTGTCTCACCTGGGAGGAGCACACTACCCATGACTGAGATACTGTTTACATGGTGTTATTTAGCTTTTTAAAACATTGCTGCATTTTTACACAGGTTGGCAATTTTTTCTGGTCTCTATTTTGATGGCTTACCAATTATTTAGAGTAATGGCATGCCCGGAAATCTCTGAAAGCAAAACCATTTGGCAGGAAATAAACAAAACAAAAAAAGAGTCTCCATAACAAAACAAAACAAAACAAAAAAAAGTTTGCCTTTGTCTCATAGTTGATTTCTCAAAAAAGAATAGAAGATGCTTACAGCAGGGGATATTCACACAAATTCTATGCTGGAAAGCAAAGAATCCTATGTATCATGTGGGCTACAGGCCCACATACATGCTATAAACTAGCATGTATTATTATATACTAAATAGCATTGGACATGCCATCTCTATTGGCTACTGTCTGGGCATTTTGCATATCACTTGATCTTGGTTCTGCCCCATCTTTGCTAACCTTCATTTTTCTCATCTTAAATCAGTTAGGTAAACATTTTTTAAAAAATCTGTTCTCTTCAAGTGCACGTTCAGACCCTCGTTTTTAAGTAAATTAAAGTATTATTTATCTGAATTTTAAATAATAAAGCAAAATGTATTATTTAAAATTAAAAATGTTAATTACTTCAAACCAGTGAGAGAGACAATCCTAATGCAGACAATGCAATGCATTAAGAAAACTATAATTTAAGATGTAGATTAGACTTCATATATGTACATATATACTATATTCTATATATATGTATATGAATATTTATAGATCAATATTTATATACCTATGTGTATATATGTATGTATATACGATTCATATATACATATGCACACACAAAAACACACTATTGGTTTTCTTGTTTACTTCATAGTTTCACCAAATTAGAAAATTTTGAATCATGTTATAGTTCAACAGAAATGTTAGCAAGGAATCAGTGTTCTTCAAAAAATGCTGATTTTTCAAGTCTAATATTGATCAAGAGTTACAGAACAATTTCTTGTTCAAGCTAATTACAGAATTTTGTCAGGTTCTATTTTTTAAAAAATCACATTTTTTAAAACCAGGGAATTATTGAATGATAGTAGTGAAAGAATCTCCAAAACACTATTTGGTAGAATTCAAATCTGTAAAGTATGTTATTCTATTTCTACAACATTTAGGTATGGCTTTTTAATATATTCTGTACAACCAAAATGATTATATTCTCAAGCTTCAGGTTATACATTACTAATATATGTAGCTTTGACAAGTCATTTAAAATCATTTTTTAAAAACAACTTCTAATATTAACCTTTTTAGGAAGAACTTTTCTGTCAATAGCTAGTGTGAGTAACTCAACAAGGAAAATAAGATTCCTGTCCCCTGTGCCTTTGTTGGTTGGGCATCATCCTACAAAGTGAAGGGTAACTGGTTCGATTACCAGTCATGGCACAGGCCTGGGTTGCAGGTTTGATACTTGGTGGATAAGTAAGAGTGGGACAACTGATCAATGTTTCTCTCTCATATCAATGTTTTTCTCCTTCTCTTTCTCTCTCCCTACCCTTCTCTCTAAAAATAAATAAATGATTTTTAAAAAGCCTTGTGCTTATTGCCCAAATATTAGGGCAAACATATGTATCTTGATTATGTCTAGTTTTTATCAGCACTGTTTGAAGATTCAGTGCAAACTGCTGACTTAGAAAACTCATTACTGTAAATCATGCTATGCATATTGACATTGAGGGGCAACTCTGCTATTTACAATTCCCTGCCTTTATGCATATGTAGCTTATGTTCCATTAGTAGATTTCCTAGTCTTCACTATGACATAAATAATCTTTTTTTAAAATATTTTATTTATTATTTACAGAGAGAGAGGAAGGGGGAGAGGCAGAGAGGAAGAGAAATATCAATGTATGGTTGCCCCTCCCCTTTCTCCAGCTACAAACCTGGCTGGAGACCTGGCTTGCAACCTGGTTATGTGCCTTGGCTAGGAATCGAACCAGCAACTTTTGGGTTCGCAGGCCGGCGCCTTATTCACTGTGCTACCAGCCAGGGTGATGTAAATAATCTTAACCACACAAAACAACTTTTACCCTCATTCATGGGTTATAAGTCACAAAGGAAATCAGAAATCATCAAACACTTCCCAAATGTACCCCAGCCTTTGGACAAGAGCTGATTCACACAGCAAATCATTTTTTCTCTCCCAATTGTAGTATCAAATATCTATACAGAGGTATGTAATGGCAACCTTGTTTTATATTGTACGCATGGCTTACACACTATCCCATGGAGTTGTTTGATAAAGAATACTATTTTACTATCCAACTGTAAGGTCTGATCTGGTTGGGTCTGAAGCCACGAAACAATGATAGCAGGGAGGATACTGGTCTGGGAGCAAAGAAGAACTTGTCTGGAGCCTCTAGGAGTGTTTGCATGCTTTATTGCAGGGGCAAGCTAGTGAGCACACAGACGGGCAGCTGAGAGTGTTGGCGTGCTCACGCCCTAGTGGGCTTTCTGGACTCTCAGCAAGGCTAACGTCAAGGCTTCAGCTTGATTAGGCTGTGTGTGTGTGAGTGTGTGTGTGTGTGTGTGTGTAACTGGGTTGTCTGTCTCCCTGGTGTTGAGTCATGTAAATTTTTTACGTATTTTGGAGATCAAACCATTGTGCTGCAAGGTATCATTGTCAAATATCTTTTCCCATTTGGTTGGTTCCCTTTTCATTTTGCTGATGTTTTCTTTAGCTGAGCACAAACTTTTTAGTTTGATGTAGTCCCATGTGCTTATTTATTCCTTTATTTCTCTTGCCCTGGGAGAAATATCAGAAAATGTTGCTTCATGAGATATCTATGATTTTACTGCCTATGTTTTCCTATAGGACTTTTATGGTAGCATGCCAGCTTATGTTTAAGTCCTTTATCCATCTTAAGTTTATTCTGGTGTATGATATAAATTGGTGGTGTAGTTTTGTTTTTTTTTGCATGTCACTATTCAGTTCTTCCAACACCACTTGTAGAAGAAACTATTTTCACTCCATTTTATGTTCCTTCCCTCTTTGTTGAATATTAATTGACCTGTGTTTACTTCTGGGCTCTCTATTCTGTTCCATTGCTCTATATATCTATTCTTATGCCAGTTCTAGACTGTTTTGATTACAGTGGCCTTATAGTATAGTTTGATATCCAGTATTGTGATTCTTCTTACTTTGTTCTTCTTTCTCAAGATTGCTGTGGCTATTTGGGGTCAGTTTTAGCTTCCTATAAAATTTTCAAGTATTTGTTCTATATCTGTGAAATAGGTCATTAGTATTTTAATAAGAGTTGTGTAACATCATTAAAATGTCCATACTACCCAAAGCAATTTATAAATTGACTAGGCTCTTAAGTGAATGTTCTGGGAAAGAATCTACTCCTCAACTCATTTTCGTGGGCCTCAGTGCCCCTTAAGGTTGCCCACTTTCCTTGGCACGTGCCTCCTTCATTTTGAGAAAAGAACATTCATCCTACTTCTTCCAAATAAAGTTGCATTATTTGTACCAAAATATCACAGCATATGCAGAGCAGGCTTTTTCTGAACAATTGTCATGCCAAAGCAGTGCCTACTCAAACATAACCAAATCTGCTCAGAGAAACAAAGAAAAACAAAACAACAACAACAATAAAAAAACATGAAGCAGTGAGCAACTAAGAGAAGCATTCATTAGCAAATCTGTTCTTGAATTGTGTGCAAAACAAGTTGAGTTTAAAGAATATTGCAATTTTGTTTTGCAATATAATTCAAGGAGGCAAAAATGAAAGTTTTAAGGAACAATATGAACTATATGAAAGATTTAAATAAATTTTGCTATTTTTGACTTTTCAGATGTTCCTTTTGCATAATTTAATTTCTCATGCTTTCTTTTATTTCAGCTTCAGGGCAGATGTAACAAAAAAGTAAACCATCAAACTACAAAATAGGCAAACACTTCGAAGTACAGTTTTTGCAGGGCTTGATACATCCATAATCTTTCTGAAATTAAATTTTAAAGGTTAAAAAGAATTCAGCACTGAGAGGTAGAAAGAAAGAGGAAAAATGTACCCTTAGGGAGCTTTGAGAACCTCCTTCTATTGTGTTTTAACAACCTGATTTTTGTTATGTAAGGTACTGTTCTTTAAGTTCAGGCTCTGAGAGTTCTGGCTTTTGGACAAAACAAGTTTATAATGACAAATAAAAACAAATGTGTTTACAGAGGTTTATGTGTGTGGGTTTTTTTCCTACAAAGTTTGCCATGAGAAAAGGCCAAAAGATTGTCATCAGGGAGTGGGTTTGAAATCTTTACTCACCTGTCTTTCACAAAAACAACAAAAAACATCTCTATCAGGAGCCATTGCTGCCAAAATAAACTCACTCAAGGCAGTAGGTATTTCAATAGATAATAAACTGGAGGAATTAGATGCCAAAGTCTCTAGTTAAGAAGCCCAAATGGAAACACAGATCAAAACATTGAATGGCTAGAAGGCATGGTAAGAAATATAAGCAGAGAATGTCTCTGGCCTGCTTTTCTTATAATACTATCAAAGACTTAAGGGTCTTTGAACTTTGTAGGGAAAATGTAGGCAAAAAATAATAAAGGAATCATTACAATGAGTGCGATCTACCTTTTTCTCCTCAGTTGCATGATGTTTTCACAGAAATTAAGATCAGAGAGGTGCAAAATACTGCACTTTAAATTGAAGTATGAATTAAGTAACACATCATTGATTATAATCAAAATGAAAATCTGTTTACTAATTATAATTTTCAATCTCCACTTTAACCCAGTGTTCAGATTTGTTTAGATAGTTTCCTTTCCTTTGCCCCCAATATTTTTGGAGAAATGTTAGTGAATAGTTAAAATTTCTCACCATTGTGCAGAAGAAAAGAAGAATGCAGCAAATTACAAATTCAAAAACTAAAATAAGAACATACACACTCAAAAGAATACAACCATATAAATATTCAAATAAATTGATAGCAATGGATCACATTAACATGTCACCCTCCTTCAGCATCATAAATAAACTATATTGTTCTTAATGGATCGAAAACATAAAGGCAACTCCACCTACTGAATATTCCAGTGGTCAGCTAATATTTGCACGATAATCCTCTTACTAGCTAAAAGGAAGCCAAATAACAGATTAATCTTACATAAAACAATGGCTCTATTATTTTTGTTGTCTTCTGAATTGTGAAGCAGATCCCAGCAGATGTTCCCATTTCTGTTGTTATGCATAGCACAAACTTCCGCACAAACCATAGCATCAGGCACTCTATATTTGCATTTATGTTTCTCTTTTGACTCTTTGATTGAAACAATATTATTATTATGCTCACTTAGTATGTACTGAGCACCCACATGAGTGCACCACACAACTGCATAATACAAAAAGACAGCTGCAATGCTATACAGGGATTTAATTTCTTAAAAATAACAAAACTCTCCTTATTTGCATTAAATAGGTTATTATCAAAGAAATGTTTTATTTGTTTTAGTCTTGCATGGTTACCTATTTGATGAAATTAGATTAATTTTTAATGACTCCATTAAAATGAAATGTCTCCATTCACAAAATGGACCAAATAAAATTCATTCTTTAGGCAGTTAAAAAGCATGAAAATAAAACTTGGCAGAACACTCAGTCATTTCTGTGAGTGTGATTGCAGACAGAAATAAGAAAGGCATGTAGTTAAAATCCAGATGCTAGGATTTTTAAGAAAATATTTTTCTTCCCAGGGTAGCATATTTTTAAGATATGAAATAAAATCACAGCAAAAGGCAAATATTGCTATGAATGTTCTCAGAGAACCATGTGCCACATAAGCAACAAAGGCATATTATAACATCTGAATTAACACCAGGCCTTGGGAACAACATAGGAATTACAGGTTCAAGGACTTCTTATATGCAGGGACTATAAGTAAGACTATTTATCAGAGACTGGGCACTCAAATAATTTTCATCTCAGCCATTGTTAGTGAAATAAACAAAATCATCAACACCTTTGACTTTTAGGTACATTTGTAATCTTTGCAGAAATCACTTACTCTCATATGTTGAAAATTCAAGAGTCTTGTCTGTGCCTAAGCAGTGTGTAGAAGTTGGCCTTAGACAATTATACTAATGGTGGAAAGGTAAAGTTGGCCAAGATTTTTGGTCTGGAATTGTAAAATATTTTAAATGCCTCAGAAATATTCATATTATTTAACCTAAGAACCACCATCATTTGTTTAGTATACAATTTATTTCAATATCTGAATGATCTGTCTCAATATTGCTTGGCACTGAGCTAATTGCTAAAGACCTAGTGGTTAAAAATAAATATAATAATGTAAAAATAAATTATTTCCACATTCATGGACCTCATAATCTAGTAAGAAAGGCAGACCTTAAATTAAAAATACACACACTGAGAATTGTAATCACTAATAAGATCAATGGAGGAAAAGTATAAGACATTTTAATGGAGACATTATTAGGGCTACCCAATTTAGATTAGGAAGTCAAGACCTCTCTCCAAGACAAGGTTGCCCCAGATTCTATCTACAACTTCTTCCAATTGATGTGTCAAACTCCTTTCACTTCTTGAACTTCATTAAGATCAAGTTGAGGGGAGATGGTTGGGGGACTGGGTAAAAAATATGATGGAATGGAAAAGTACCGATTAGTAGTTACAAAATAGTCATGAGGATGTAAAATGCAGCATGGAAAACATAGCCAATAATATTATAATAACTACGTATGGTGCCAGCAGCGTACAGCAAATATCAGAAGAACACATTATAAAGTCTATGGTTGTCTAACCACTATGCCGTACATCTTAAACTAATGGAATATTGACTATAAACTATAATTGAAAAAAATGTTAAATGTAAAAGGCTTCAAATAAAAAGATCAAGTTTATTGTAGTTGTCCTTTCTTCCCATCAGCCTCATTTTATTATTTTATTTTATTTTTTATTTTATTTTTAATATTCATCTGAGAACATGTTTATTGATTTTAGAAAGGGGAGGGGGGAGAGAGAGAGAGAGAGATTGACAGGTTGCCTCTCATATGCTCCCCAACTGGGGATGGAACTCACAACTCTTTGGTGTACAAGATGAAGCTCCAAACAACTGAATTACCCAGCCCCTTTTTATTCGCTTTCCTAATTATCTCATTTATGTTTCATGGTGCATTGATGTAATACATCCTTGGTCAATACCCTAATTTCCTTTCCTTCTATCTTCTCGTCGCTCACCCCTTTGGCTTTGTACAGAGCTCCTCCCCACTCTCCTGGCCTGCTCCTGGGGTCTAAGTGTTGCTGGAGAAAGATTGAAGATTCATGCAGACTGGACCCCCTGTGCATGTATGACCAGAAAGCTCTAATGGATCCTTGAAATAATCTGTTTGTCCTACTTCATTTCAAACCTCTCCTCATCTCAAAATTTCCTCTGCCTTTCTGCCACCACACACTCAGTACATTGCTACTTCAAAAGAAAAAAAAAATGGGAACCATTATATTCAACCTTGATCTTTTTAATTCTAAAAATGCAAACCTTCATAATGGCACCCATCTTGCATTTCTCACTACTTGCTGCTATAAAAGAGAGTTCCTTCTTCCTATTTAATGCTCATTTCCCTCTCACTTCCTCAGACGTGAACCAGGGTATTAAACTTTTTCCCTCTTCATATTTTTTCTTTCTCTTAAAGCCATTACTCCCCAATCCCATTTAAAAAGAAAACTTCCAACTTGACTACACATTTCTTCGAGTTCTAATTTATTTCTCTAACCCATTCAAGTTTAAAGAGCTGACCTTAGAAACTAATTTTTAGAGTTTATGTTCTCCAGTTCCATGCTTATATTGCAGATAACACTCTCTTCTCTTGGCTTCACTGGCCCTATACATTTCTTGTTTTCTTTTCAACTCTCTGGCTGCGCATTTTCTATATCTTATGGATTTTTTTTCAGTTTAGTAATTTAACATTGGGATTCTCACAACACTCAACAAGGTCTTATTTTCTCTCTGCATTCTTTGTTCCAGGTAATCCCATTTATTGTCTTCTATACACACATATTCTTAGATTTATCACTCTCTGATTGCTATGCATTGTTTATATAAAATATTTTATATTCATATCTAAAATGTAAAAGTTAGCTCATGATCTTCTCACACCACTTCAAACCATCTTGGACACCCCAATGTTTTCTTTTTGCACTGAATGGCACCACTATCTATCAACTTGCCCAAGTCTGAAAACTAGAAATCATTTTGACTCCCCTACTTAATCCTCAAATGCAATCCATCACCAAAATTCGTCTGTTTAATCTTTAAATTGTCATTTACATCTGCCCACTTTTCTCCATTCCTATCACTACCAGCCTAGTGTAACAAATCATTCCTCATTTCAACTGCTCCAGTAAGTGCCTAGCTATTCAAGCTGCAACTCTTCACAATCAGCATTAAATTCTTGAATGTAATATCCTTATTAAAAACACTTCAAAGGCTTTTCTGAGCTTTAGTGACATGACCTGAACAGTTCTACATGAGTGAGTGACCTCTAACCACCTTTCTGGTTCCATCTTACATCACGCTCCCTTGCTCCTCTTGATGTTCCAGTCACCTGGCTTTGTTTTAACTGCCTGTATGAGATGTTTTTATCTTGCCATGGGTTGCTCTGAACATGCCGTTCTGTCACACTATGCTTTGGGTGATGCTTTGGAGAAGGAAATAATTCTCTATTGAAAATTATGCAGAAACAGGCATAAAAAAGAAACACTGTGTCAGTTCCAATAGAGGCATTCATATGATAGTAATTAAGATACTAATGAGTATAAAACAGAATCAACACTATCACTTGAATGCCACTCATGATATTTAATGATTCACCTATGTAACACCCCTGTATTATTCTGTATTTGGAATTGTTATGTTCCATGATTCTTCGCATATCCCCAGCCCTATAATTTCTTTATTAGAGATTCTAGTGAAGCTAAGCCCAAGCATTACATATTTTACTATAAACTACTTTTCTATTGTTATCTTTTATATTATAGTCAGAATATATTTTGTTTTTTCAATTATGTGTGATGTAGCTTACATGATCTATGAATTTCATTTCACAATAGCTAAAGAAACTCTACAAAATATTCATTATATGAAGAGACATTTTAACTAATAAATCAAAAAGTCACAGAAGGTGTGTGTGTAGAAAAAGGTGAGAAGGGAGAGAAAAAGACTAGCTGGGTCAAAGGGAGGAAACCACCTCTCCCAAGCAGGGACAAACTGGGGGTGGGAAGAAGATTGATTTCTAAGCCAAGTTTGGAGTGTTAACACTTACATGGTGTGACGGTTATTTTCATATCTCCATATGGCTGGAATATAGTCTGCAGTTATTTGACTGAATTCTAATCTAGGTGTTTTGTGAAATAATATTTTGTAGCTGTATTTCACACATACAATTTATTGACTTTTAGGAAAAGAGATGGTCCTGGACAATCTGGGTAGACTTGATTTAATCATCTGAAAGACATTTGAAAGAGTAGAGCTAAAATTTCCCCAAAGAAAAAGAAATTCCACTTGTGAAGGACAGCTCCTGTCAGAGAGTTTCCTTCCTGAAGCTGTTGAGGCATGTCTTACAGATTTCAGACAATAAAACTAATACCATAGGGCAGGAAATTTTCACTACTGCAATGTCATTATTTTCATTACTAAACATGATTAGAAAAATATTCAATACCTGAGAGTAACCAGAAAATTTCAAGGGTTGCCCAGATCTCCAGAAGGAGTGCTTTATTCTTTCTAAATACAATTGAAAAGGATGGGAAAGGAAAAATAAAAGTTACATTCTAATCACGAGACTGGCATCAGATGTCCTCATCACAGGTTGCACTCCTCCTGTCTTCGGGTTGCTCCTGCTCATCCTTCATGTCTTGGCTTGCAAGGGAAAAAACATGAACTGTCAGAAATCAGAAAAATCACTTTTCATGGCAAGAAAGTAGAAAGTCAGAAGGAAAGGGCACCAGGTGAATTTGGAGCCGAGAGGAACGTGGGAGGAAAGGCAGATAATATATACAGTACCTTATTGGCAACAATGAGGATTTTACGTTTTATCCGGAGTGCTAATGGAAGCAGCTGAAGCATTTTGGAAGGAATGATATAATTGAATTTAAGTTTTAAGACTCTTCCGCTGTGTGGAGTGAGAAAGGGATCTGATGGGGCCCAAAGGCAGCCGGGAGACCTGGCAGGAGGTGAGATGCTCTAAATAGGACAGTCTTTAATGACCATATCCTTAAAAACTAACCAGGAGTATAACATTTTACTTACAAGGACACTCTTCTCAGGAATGTATGTAAGTAGGGATTGGCAGGGCCACTAACGCAATGGTCCATTTGTTAAAATTATTCCTTCCTTAGGTCATCAGGTTTTCTCCTAAATTACCTACTACCTCGGCTGGAAATCTTCAGGTTTTCCCTATAGATTCAGCTCCCCCTCCTCTCCTACTTGTGTGGGGAGATGAACCAGAAGGACTGCATCACTTCAGGGGTGTCTTTGCCTCTGGCTTTCCAGTTATTGGCCAACAGGGATGGAGGGGGAGCTGTGATATCTGGGAGGAGAGGTGGTGGGAAGCAAAGTGAGGCAGGCATTTTATTCTCCAGATTCTATCTTGATGTATGCCTCTTTATCAAAAGCCATAATAACATCACAGCCATGCAGGAAGAATAGACTCTATCCCTGGGCCAACCACACTAAACAGCCTTGTTTTGCCTGTTGTTTATTCTTGCTCTCCCACAGAGCAAGGGGTCTGCTGGCTAAGGGGACATGTCTACCCAAAGCCCAGCACCTCCATTCTGGACCACGTTCTGAATGCAGGTCCTCATCATTCTCTGGTGGAACAGTTCTGAGTCAGTTTGTGGTGGGCACATCTCTTTGGGGAATGAGGATCAGGGTGAGAACAGAATTTGGCAACACAAACTGGAATGACTACACATGTGCTTATAAAGTATCTTTCAGTGTGAAAAAGAGTCAGGGATGTGAAGAGAAGGGAGCAGCTGTTGGGAAGGGGTGGCAGCCATTTCTTTCCCTACTGTAGTGTGTCAGGGGTCCATGGGGTCTGGGAATCCTAAATTCAAATCTGGCTTTCCAAGTCAAGGTAAAGATATATTAATTGAGGTAGGATGAAATATATTATGTCTCCATTTGTTAACCTGATTCATAATTGTAATATTTAGATGTGTAAATTGTAGGCCTCAATGTTTTACTCTTGCCCACAGCTACAGAAATGTTAAGTATGGGCTTGGTCCACATTTTTGTCAGGAGGCCTTCTTCATGCAGGTGACACTCAACTTTCTTCTTCTGGACAAAGGTGATGGCAGCCTCTGTCACAACACTCCATCTGACTGCTTTTCCTGAATTTCGACCTCGCCTTTGTAAGTAACCCTCCCATTAAATGCTTCCCAACCAGTGGGATCAGTGTAGCCTGCCAGGTACAAAGTGTGGAGGGGAAAGCACACAATTGTGCAACATCATTGTGGAGCAGGAAGTTAAGTGTAGTGCCAATTCTGGCTGAAATATCATAGTGTTATGTGTAATGTACTAATACTAACCAGTTGTTTGAGCAGAGGAACCCAGTTCTAGGACACTTGGCTCCCTGGAGCTGAGGTTACATTGTTTAAAACTCCCCACAAACAAGCCTCAATTTTCTCTCCAAGGTGCACATCCACTCCACACTCTTTTTGCTCCTTTACCTTCGGAAATTTATTTTTTTTCATTTATTTCAAAATGCTCATGTGAATTCACTTGTTTAAAAATTACTTTTTAAAGTAATATCAATTGCAATAATACCAAATACATGCACAAATACACTTACACACATACATATTTTTACAAATATTACACTAGAAAAAATATTTTTGCTCCTGTGACAGTGTCTAATAACATCATTTAATTTATTGCCTTCAAAATTTTCTATTAGGAATAGTTTGGTACAGTTTCTTTCATTTCTCATCCCTGAAAAATAATCTCATCTCATAATTATCCTTCCCAGGTCTTGCCTACCTTTACTTGTAGGATTGCCATTTCTCTCCTGAAAGGATGAGAGACAGAACTCATTGGGAACCAACCTCCCAGGTTCTTAAACCACTGTCTACCTGGCTTCTCTAAGCTCCTTACACAGAATATCCTGCCTTCAGAGAAAATCTTTGCCTTTGATGCCTTGGGGAAAGGGAGTCCACTTTTCTTCCAAACTAAGACTTGCAAAGTCAGCAGGAAACACAAGGCCTTTTTTTATGTTTTGTAATTGTTTTAACTTTTACTAAAATTTAAGTATATACACCCAGAAATAACTGTCAGAATATATAAGAAAAATGAGTAAAAATGATTTTTGGATAGCTATAATATATATTAATCTTATTTTCTATTGTATACATTTTTTACATTTTTCTTATTTAAAAGAGATTATATTCATAATGCAATGCTTTTTAAAAAATACAAATGATTTTGAAACTTCTTAGGAAGCACCCTAGGAATAGCTATAGAGATAAATAACCCTAAGAATAAATAGATCAAGGAACTAGGGCATCCTCCAAAGACAGACAACTTGCTTCTGTTATTTTGACAATTTAGCAACTCTAATAAAACCAGGCTATGTGTCTATCTTGAAACCATTTCAAAATTATATGTTAAGAAAACCTAGAATCTTTTAAAAGTAGGGAGTCCAGAGACATTCCAAAGTTTTTGTTATTAACTAACACATTACATTGCACAAGTAGTTACTGACAGTCCATTGTTCACCAGATGGTGTTTATGGTGCAGCAATATCACAGCAATGAGTATGTCAAGATTTCTGCTCTTTTAGAACTTATACAATGGAGGGAGGGAGGATAAACAAGTAAGCAAGGAAATGACCAAGATAAGTTCATTTAGCAGTATATACTATTAAGGCAAAATGTATTAAAATATAAAAGAATGTAAGAGGTAACTGCTGTCAATTCCGTTGTCAGTAAATTCCTCTGACAAAGTGAAACATTGCTCAGCCCTGATTGGCAAGAAGGCTGTTTTTAGTAGAAGGAACCATAAATTCAAGGTTCCTAAAGAAAAATACATTTGTCCTTTTTAGGAGTCCAAAGGCCCAACAGAATGAAAAAACTCAAGACAGAGTCATGGACTAACTTATATATAACTTCGGGGTCCTTAGTATGAGGTGTAGAAATCTCAAGCCTTGAGCAATACATCAAATATTTGACAAAGGATAATTGCAAAGGTAGCATGGAAGCTAGGGGTACCACCAAGAACACCTTTACACATGATCCTTTTCAACAGGAAAAGGACCAATTCATACACCAATGATCCACAAAGGTGGAGGTTTGGAAAAAGACGTTAGATCGTATATATTTATGTTTGCACTATGAGTATAGGACAGAGTTTTAGCACTTCATCTAGGTCTCACAAGTCCTTTTGTGGGATGTAACTGGTAGAATTGTTATCTATCAATGTGGTTAATGGTTTAGAAAAAAACACGACAGATATCAGATTCTGCAAGAGCACCAAACAAGCTACATGCAATAATGAACGAGACTGACTGAAGTGTGTTACAGCCCCTGGATCAGACTTACTTCCAGCATTATGCTCAACTTTCAAGCATAAATATGTGAAATGAAGCAATTAACTATTTCATAAATGTTTTTCTTTCTATTCAGAGGTATAAATCAAAATGCTATTCCTTTACAGGTTTTCCCATAAGCTACATTTGAATTCAAGATGGGTTATTTGAAGGGATGCATAACTCCTTCACATTTACAGCTTCAGATGAAATGATAAAGAGGAGGCACAGTTTATTATTTTTCCCCCTTTTGCCTTGGTGCTCTTTTATTTCCACTTTGTAACTCTAGGCAAGACTTGATCGATGAGCATAATAAAGGATATGAGTAGTTCAAGAAAATAAGGCAAGCTAATAGGAATAAGACTGGCCATTTTTCATTTTCATAAGTCTTGAAATACATTTATGATGCTACTCCAGTGGTTCCATAGATGTGAACGGTTGCTTTGCAATTGGTTCTAGATTAATGGACTGTCCTGCTCGCTAAGAAAATATTTATGAAGATACAGAGATTTTCATGTATTGATACATCATCTTTTTGATAGGCATATCTAATGTGTAATTTTTTGTTTAAAGGCAGAAAATTTTGAAAAGCACTAATTATATCCTACATTACCACTTCATGACACTGTACCAACAGTCTATTTTTAATGACAAGCAATTTGTTGAAGAAATACTGCCACTTGGAAATGCCAGTTTAAAATTAAATCAAATCACTATTATGAGATTATTACTTTTTCAAGATTAAAAACAATACTAGGGTTTTTAGAAAAATAATGTTAATTTATGGTCAAGGTATGGAACAAACCACATGATTTTTTATTATTGATTTGAGAGAGAGAAGTAGGGAGAGAGAGGAAAAAAGAGAGAGAGAGAGAACATCGATTTATTGTTCCACTTACGCATTCATTGGTTGCTTCTTGTATGAACCCTGACCAGAGATTGAACCACAATCTTGGCCTACTGGGGTGATGCTCTAACTAACTGGGATACCCAACTAAAGCCAAAACCGTATGAATTTTTAAAAATTGATTGTTGTTGTATTACATGTAAACCATTATTCCCTCATTGCTCTCTCTTGCTCCACCCTCCTTATCGAAACAACATTATATGTATTTCAGGAACCATTAGTTATTCTATATGTCCCTAGAAAACCCATGACTAAGAATGAGCATAAAATAACTGCCTAAGTGAGCAATTCTAGATAATTAGCCTCTCTTCTCTTATCCCTGAAATTATGTGAAACTCTCCAAATAACAATAGACAACTTGCTTTATTCTTGGCTAAATTTGAATCAGGGCACATGTGGGCTACTCCTTGTTCTGCCACTCATTAATTGTATAATATTGGTTAACGTGTTTCATCTCTCTGAGCCATAGTTATATGAAAAGTAAGATTGTTGGAATAAACTGACATTCAAGACCACTTTTATTTCATTCTCTAACATTATACTTCTTTTTAAGAACTCATGTATACCTAAAGAGTATAGCTGATAGCTTAATGCAAAGCTTATAGTGAATATAAGTAAGGATAGCTGTGACAAAAAATCATGGATTTGGGGTGCTGAAAATATAGACATTTATTTCTCACAGTTTTAGAGGATAAAAGCCCAAGGTCTAGTTTGGTCCAACAGGGTTGGTTCCTGCCCATTTGACTTGCCAATGACCACCTAACTGTGATCCTCACATGGTTTCCATGTGCATAAATTTCTCCTGTCTCTTCCTCTTCTTTGGAGAATGCTAGTCATATTGGATTCCAGCTCCATCCTTATGACCTGATTTACTTTAGCTCTATAAAGACTGTCTATTCAAATATTGTGGTCAGGGCTTAGATATATTTGGAAGGGACATAATTCAGTCTATAAAAATAATTTCATAATGGTGAAAATATATAAGTATTAAGGGAGAAAGAGTTTTAAGGTTGTAAAAAATGAATCTGAGACACCAAAAATATTTTATACTTGTAATAAATTTACATGTACATTCATATATCTGTATGTACATATTTTCACTTATTATTGGGATTATACTAGAGTTTACTAATTATTCTGAAGTTCTTGAGGGTTGTTTTCTTTCTTTTTCTTAAAGATTTTATTTATTATTTTTAGACAGAGGGGAAGGGAGAGAGGCAGAGAGGGAGAGAGACATCAACGTATGGTTATCTTTCACCTGCCTCCGGCTACGGACCTGGCTGGAGACCTGGCTTGCAGCCTGATTATGTGCCCTGGTTAGGAAACCAGCACCCTTTGGGTTCGCAGGCCTGCACATTATCCACTGTGCCACCAGCCAAGGCTTTAGATTCAGATTTTAAAATAATAAAAATAAAAACAAAAACTCCATAATAGATCATTCAGCCCTAAGATTAGCCTTTTATTTGCACATGGTAATGTGGGAAGTTTCCCTCTGTAGTGTTTGCAGTAACAACATCCTAGTGATAAACCTTTCACTCTGTAGCAATGGTTTCTGAGTGGGGCACTTCCAGACCTGCATCTCCCTAGAGGATCTGGGCAGGTTACCTTTGTTCTGCTTTCACCACCAGTTATTGTTCTCTTTGAGCTTGAATGTGCCTTCTTCATTGCACTGCTTTGTGAGTGGCAATTGTTGACTATGCATGCATCAACTAGAGTTCTTTCCACTATTCCACTGGGTCTGTGGCTTCAAGTCATGGGTGAGCATGGGTGTCCTCATGTGTTTCACAACAGTGAGTCACAAACAGATGCAAACTCTCTTTTAGCTCAAAGAGGCCTTAAAAAACAAGCTGAACCCTGTTCTAAAGCTGCCCGAGGAAAAGCTCTAGTTTACACACAATTCTAAGAGACCTTCTTTGGGACTTGGAAATATTTTTGTCTACTGGACAGTGTTATGTTTCTGGTTAGTTTGCAATGATATCTGTGTCAAAAGTCAAGTTGAATGCAGCTGTTCTGCCTTTAAGAGTAGCATAATGCCATAGTTCCCAAATATATACAATGACCAAGGGAAGTCGTCTTTTTTATCAGGATGAGAGTCACAGCACAGTGCTCAGTGAGCAAAGCATTTTGGTGATATAAAAAGGGAGATAGAAAAGATAGCTACTCCTAAAGTTTAGGGAGAATCACCCATCTTGTTTACATTAAGCCATCTCTCTGGGATTCTCTTAATTCTGGCAGCCAATTATATTTGAGCAATTATATTTCCAATTGCCAGCTAATGAGCAATTATATTTCCAATTTCAAATGATCATGATCATTTACACATTAACTATGACCCATATTATATAAATCACCCTTGAAACATGTCCAATGCAAAATTTTAAAACATTATAACATTGTCCACAGTTGTGGTTTAATGTGCTAATTTATAGATTTGTATCTGAGTTGTGCCTAGTCTGTCAGTCCTGCCCTAAAACCCTGTGGGGCATAAGGCAGTGACTAGGACCAGGGAGTCTCAATTTGGGTTCAATATCAGATCACCGAGTTCAACACAGAACAACCTGGCTTGAAAACTTGTGGCTGTGTAAACTTAATCTAATCAGATGATTCAATCTCTTAGACTGTTTCCTCATCAGTAAAGTGGAGACAGTAATACCTCCAACCACGTAAGCTTGCTATTGTGAAGCTCTGATGAAAAGATGCACAGGAACTTCTTAGCAGAGTGCCTGGTACAGAGTAAGGATGTAATAAATATTGGCTATAATTGTTTTGTTGTTTAATGAGCTGTTAATATTACGGTGTTCCCCTCTAGAAAGCTAGATATATATTCAAGAAACAACTAAAGGTAAATACAAAATAATAGGTGCAATATCATGTGTAGGTGTAATTGGTATGATGAAAACGGTATATGAAAATGATATCAACAAGTAGAAACAGGCATTCTTGAAAATAGAGGCTTTGCAGAGTTTTTAGACGCTTGTCTATATAAATGCAAGTTCCCAAACTGACTTTCACTTTCACGTTTAAATAATAAATCACTCGTTGATTTTAGAAAAATAGTGCACGGATCATCTTAATAATAAATTTAAATTTATCAGGTATTATGCTTCATTTTTTGTTCAAAATCATTGAAACAAACATCAAACAGTATTTATAACCATACCTATGTTGAGAATTACCTTGAGTAGCTTACAGAAATGAAGGACATACTCCTGCTCCTGCTGGTTGGTCGTATCAAGAAATTCAAAATCAAGATAAAAACTCTAATTAGTAAAACAATGTTCAGCAAAGAGAAACATAGCTATACTGTGATTCTAAAACCCTTTAAATGTATTAAAGGCTTCAGAGTTGTGGTAGACACTGTTGATCACCGTCACCCACACTGCCTCTTCTCTCTGTTGTGGATGCCCGTTCCCACTGCATACTGAGAATGCTGGTCTTCATTTCAGCAGCCTGATATCCAGGCCGCACGAGTGTGATCTCAGGAAAACTCATTCTCTGCTTTATGAGAAAGGACTTCTTCCATGATCAAAAGAGCAATGCTTAGGAGGAATCACACCTTCCACCTTGGCTTTAGATACTATTCCTTTGCGGAGGGTCAATTGCAGACGAAGCAGCTACCTTAGTGTCATGGGGGTCAAGCTAAGGGGCTTCTCAAAAAAGTCAAACAAGAAGCTTCTGAATTAACCAGCCTTGAATATATTTACTTACAGAATTTTTTTGTAAGGATAATGAATCTACATTGTTTAACTTTTCTTGTTAGGTATTCTGATAGTTGTGTTCATGTGAAAGTATGTAAGGAGCAGTTATGTTAATAATTATTTTCATAACCATATCTAATTTTTATCAAAACAATCCATTTAATTAAAATAATCAGCATCACATTGATTATTGAGAAATCTTTCCTTAGTCTTAAATAATGTCTTTAAACTAGTAGTAAGCAGAAATTGATTGAACAAAAAAGTTTACAATACAGCAAATTTATTTTCATTTAATTAATTGGGGAGAGGAGGAAAAAAGGAGACAGAAAGAATGTAGAAAAATACAAAAATCTTAACGCTGGTTACAGTGGATATCAATTAAATAAATTTTATGCTTTTTGGCAAAAAAATATGGCAAACTCACCCTCACTTTTCTGTATTATTTCATTTTTATTAATATCTAAATAAAAATCAGCCATTTTCTTTTGGAAAAAATAAATAAAAACCAGGATAATTTTGATTTCATCAAACTGTGGTGAGGTTGGAAGATAACAAAGAAAGGGATACCCTCATACATTTATGTTGGAAATGTAATTTGTGCTAATATTCTAGTGAGTAATTTTTTAAAAGATTTATTTATTATTTTTAGCAGGAAGGGTAGGGAAGAAGGAAGAGAGGGAGAGAAATATCACTATATGGTTGCTTTTCACCTGCCCACAGCTATGTACCTGGCTGGAGAACTGGCTTGAAATCTGGTTATTTGCCTTGACTGGGAATCAAACCAGCAACCTTTGAGTTCAAAGGCCAGCGCCAATCCATTGACTAGTGAGTAATTTAATAATTTGTATCAAAAATAGAAAAATATGCCTCATTTTTGTTTAAAAAATTAAAAAGCTATCTCTTGGTTCTTGATGACTTTGTTGCTACATTAGCTTACAGTAGCAAAAATGTAGATACTACCACACAGTTTGATAACATTTATACAGTAGAATACCCTCAATTAGATATATATGATATAGAGCAGGGATTTCAACCTTTTTCATCTTACAGTGCACATAAACTGATTACTAAAATTCTGCGGCACAGCAAGGAAAATATAGTTTTTTGCTGACCTGATTTTAAAAATAGGTACAATTTTGATGGCTATTGTTGCATTGGCTGTAAACAGTGCCCATTTATCTCCTTTTGCTCACCTCTGCCTACCCTCATTTCCTCTGGCTATCAGCACACTATTGTCTGTCTATGTATATATATATACATATACATGTATATACATGTATATACATGTATATATATATATATATATATATATATATATATATATATATTTTCCTGTTTAATCCATTCACCTTTTTTCATTGAGCCCCCACCCTCTGACAGGTGTCAGTCTGTCCAGAAAGCGGCTGCTTTGAGCAGTGGGCACACAATGCAATGTGCAGCGATGTTATGTTTTGTTGAGTTGTACACTTGAAGCCTGTATGATTTTGTGAAATAGTGTCACCCCAATAAATTCAATTTAAAAAATTTTGCAATACACTGGTTGTAAATAGCTGATATAGTGAGATGCTCATGGCATATGTGAACTGCTAAAATGTATGCATGTAGGTTATCTTTACAGTTTCTTTATAACTGTGTGTGTGCACACAGGTATGTTGAGACAAAGAAAACCATTCTTCTGAAAGAACAATCACCAAATTCTTAAAGGTGGTTTTAATTAGAGTAGACTATTTAATTAAAGTAAATATTTAATAAATATTATGAAAAAGCAGAGAACTTTCACTTTGAAGTCATACATGCTTTCATTATTTGATATTTTTAACTTCAACTTATATTAAGTGTGTAATTTAAACATTTTTGAATTAAAATAGGAAAAATAAAGCAAATACTTTTTTTGTTCTTCTAAATTTTGCTATTATTAAATCTAAAGCTGGCTGATAAACTGGCATATCTGTGTCTGAAATGTCATTGAGTAGTGATACAAGAAATTAGTTAATGTGATCATGATAGTTACAAAGGACACTCTGTACAGTGTGCTGGACTTTGCAAAAGACCAGGCCCCACACGACTCCTTGGTGAGTCATTATTGAAAAACAATGATGGGCAGGGTTGGTTGGTATTGCCCTGCATAATGACTTTATAGATATCTAGCTTCCAAACAAGATGAACATAATTTTAGTTTGCAATTTTAATCACTAAAATATTTCTCTTCTCAATAAACAAAAAAATTAACTGTGGCCTTTCATTCTTTATTTCATTCTTTGTAGACTCTCAACTTGATCCATTAGTTGAGGAAGTCAAAGAACTTAACACCTCACTCTCTAGGCATGTAACTAAGTCCTAGGTAATAGCTACCTTCTCCCAGTCTTCTCATCTTTACTTTGACCTTTAATTGTTTCCCAAGTGATATAAAATCAAGAGAATTCCATGAGAACTTAAAGAAAATAGACATTTGATAGTCGATATTTCTTTTCTTTTCTTTTCTTTTTTAATTTTAACTATGGACAACATTTTTCACTTTTTGAATGAATTGCAATTGCGTGGGCCTTGACTGTCTTCCTTTCAGGTGTACAGCTAGTTCCCTTGAAAACCGGTTCAGAGTTTCTCCATTTACAGCAGAGCAAACTCCCTGAGAGGAGGCTTCTATTCTCTACTTCCCCACCAGATCTTTAGCGAAGAGCAGAAGGTCAGTGAAGTGAACAAGCAAACAAATGCACATATGAAAATCTAGCATAACCAAGAGTAAGCACCAAGATATCCAGTCTTATTTTGCAGAGGTCTGAAGATATGGATAAATATTTGTTTTGTTTTCATTGCTTGATCCACTGTTTTACATTTTGTTTTCAACTTCTGCCAGGAAGGCTATTAGCCAGACAAGGAGGATAGATGTAGATTTGTAACCTCTATTTCCTAAAAGAACTCAGTGCCCACCCCAGGCTTCAAAGAGTTGCTTCCAGGCAATGCCTTCAGACCTCTGAATGGTGATATTCAAAATCATGAAATTGTTGAGGGAAGGTATTAACTATTTCTATGTCTGCTGCCAATATTGACTTCACAGATAATAAAATTACAGTCCTCTCTCCTTTGTATGGAATTTAGTAATTTTATTTAGTTACATATCTTGATTTTGCCAGAATGTCATAAAGAAATATTTTTCTAATTTCCATTAAATTCATAGTAACTTTGAATTTGAATTTATAGCAAACTATTTAAAAAACTTGCTTTAAAATAGCCTTCCATTTTTTTCCCCATTAAAATCTGGAATAAAGACATAGAAATGTGTCAACTTCCCCATCAAGCATTTATTAAGTTTTATTAAGGATGAGAGCAAGGTGTTGAGAGAAATAATTAGAGAATCTAATTTAGATTCTGTGACATGGGGAAAAGTTAATTATAATAATATTCTCATACACAAAATAAGCAACTAAACAATATTCTGGTTAGGTAGATCCATAAAACTAGGGAGACTATGAAGCACACACCAATGATTTCCTTTTCTGTCAAAATTATGGAAAAATCCATATGAACTAAATTGCCCTGCTTCACTGTGTTCAATAGCCTTGAAATGTCTCATTTTCTGTAGCAGTTGCAAGGGCTAATGGAAGCATATGCAATTGTAGTGATACTATGCAGAGACACTGGTAGGAGATTTATTTTAAATCTTGTGTGTAAGCTCGATGCTCATTAAAGTGGGGGATTAATAACACTCTCCACTAGAGCCCAGTATAATGCAGGCAGGTGTGCAAACCTCTGAGCGCAGCTCTGCACTCTGCAAATCCTCTTGACCTGCGTCCTCCCTATTACTCCAGTCATGGCCTGTTTGAGGAGAGACTCCAAATCATGCCAAATTGCTCAGTGGACGTTGCAACCTGCTTATATATCCAAGGGAAGCGGAAGGGTGCCGTGAAACTCCAATTTCTCACATGACATTAAAAAGAAATCAAGAAAGAATACTACTGTGGTCTCTGATGATAGAGGAAAGACCTTCTCTCCTTTAATGGAGCTAAATAAGAAATCTTGGCTTCAGCTGGCATCTACTACACTAGACACTATTTGACTCATTTTCTTCTTAATAACTGTGTATGAAAATTTCATGAAATGAATACGATTAGCTCACAAAAGGGATGGTTTTAATTATAGGAGATTCTAAGCGAACATTTAGATGTAACTTTAAGCGAGAGCGATAGGTGTATCTATTAAATATTTTTTCTTAGCACAGAAGAGTCCACAGCTCTGGATTCCTATTTCAAGGTCTTCCTGCCAAAATGTTGCTTTCAGTAATGTTATGTGGAATACTGATGCTTTCTTACATCCTTATTTGTTTTGTGGTGTTTTTCTTGTCAAAAGGTCTGCATTATCTTCTTCTCCACCTCCTAAGACTGAAAACTGAAGGCTGCCTTTCAGAAATCTAGCTCTACCTTTATTATAAATACTGATCTTACCAAGCAGACTGCTGTATGTTTTACCAGTAGAACTATATTAATGGCCTTGTCAGTTAAAAACCATGAGTTAAATAAATCAGTTGTGCCTGTAGTCATACACAAAGACTATTACAATGAAGAAGTAAATTCTATGAAATTAAAACTGTGGACTTAGGAATTCAAGAGAGTCGCTGGTTTTTGTCACCAGAATGATTTTAAGCATATTAAAACTGTCATCTTTAAATGTTTTCTTTAGTTGATGATTTAAAATCAGGAGAAAGAAAATATGTCAAAAGACATCTTGATCAATCAAGTATTCTAACTGTGAATTTGCACTTTAAAATTTAAATTGGTATCGGAAACATTCAGATTTTCTCTACATTTCAATTCCAATCTATCCTTCTTTTTCTTTTCTTTTCTTTTTTTTTTTTTCTTTTTTCGTCTGACACTAAATATAAAAGGGAGTGGTGCAACAGAGGATTAAACTAGATCAATGTAGGCAAGTTGTGGCAGTGGTAACCCTGAGTGGCAACTGAAGTCATTTTCTGTGGTGGTCTCTCCTCCCCGCCATCTGCAATTCCTTTCTTGCCCCACTTTCCTGCTCCCTCCCACTCTATTATATGGCAGGGTACTGTGTTTCCTTTCATGCCCCCCTCTCTTCCCTGTGCCTTTATCTTAGGTCTGACAGTGAGCCCCGTAAAATACTGCTCAGCTCTTTCTCTAGTTCTAAAATGTAAAAGTATTTCTGACGACTTTCCTCTTTTATTTTCTTTTTTCTGCCATGCCTGCAGAAGATTTGATCGTCTTTCAAATAATCCCACAGGAGTGTCACATCAAGACCACTACATTGTGCCCAATATTATTTTCTGCCTAATTTTTCATTTGAATCCTGAAATAACAAAAATGAAGATAAGATTTTTATTTTTAGTCAAATCAGCTTTATGGAGGAGAGAATGTTTTTGTGCTCCGTAGAAAGTGTTGTTTTCATTATGTCTCTCAGATATTGAATTTGTCAGATGAGTTCTAATGATGGAGTGATAGAAATTTCCAAGTTTTGGGAAAAAGCTAAATTTTTTGGAAAAGAAACATTTACTCACACTTCATAAAAAGATATATTTGGTAATGTAGACATAAACATAAAATTGTGAGGCTTTCCCAGAAGAAAATGGCACCTAGGTTTTCAGGTTGTAAGATAAGATGCTGGCCTGGAATGAGGTCTGCCCCCAGCCAGATGTATGACCTTGGGCAAATTACATCCTCTCTAAGGGCCTCAGTTTCCTCATTTCTCAAATGCCACACATGGATTAAATGAGCTCCTTTCTCCAGAACAGGAGACAGGACATAAACAATGACATAGTTTTAACATTTCCCAGTTGGTTGCCAGGGGGGTTGATTGTTCACAGTCCAAGGTCACAATGTTTCAATTTCTTTGTATTCTTAAATTTTAATGCAAAGGAACGAAAAGTAATAGCACTTTGGCTAAGTAGTTCAGTTGTCTTCTAGAGCATTGTCCCAATACTCCAGAGTTGCTTGGATCCCAGGTCAGACCACATACAAGGAACAACCAATACATGCATAAATAAGTAAAACAACAAATCCCTCTCTCTCTCCCTCCTTCTCTCTCTTCCTTCCTCCCTCCCTCCCTTCTTCACTCTCTATGAAAACATCAAGAAATAAATTAAGTCCTGGCTGGTGGCACAATGGATAAGGTACCAGCCTGCGAACCCAAAGGTTGCTGGTTCAATTCCCAGCCAGGGCACATAACCAGGTTGTAAGCCAGGTCTCCAGCCAGGTCTGTAGCTGGAGGTAGGTGAAAGGCAACCTACATTGATGTCTCTCTTCCTCTTTGCCTCTCTCCCTTCACCTCCAAAAAATACAAGTGTTCAGCCATTCTGGCAATAAAGGCAATTGCATTAACCCCTCTCTTCACCTGGTTTTAGTGTATTTCACACAGGGCCTTAACAGAAGTCTATCGGGAAGTTTTTTACTGGTGCCTCTGTATTCTTATAACCAGTCCTAGTCACTTTTTTTTTTTTTTTTAAGATTTTTTATTTCATTATTTTAGAAAGAGGGGAAGGGAGAGAGGCAGAGAGGGAGAGAAACATCAATGTACGGTTGCATTTCACCTGCCTCCAGCCACAGACCTGACTAGAGATCTGGTTTGCAACCTGGTTATGTGCCCTGGCTGGGGAATCGACCCTGCGACCTTTGGGTTCACAGGCCAGTGCCTTATCCACTGTGCTGCCAGCCAGGGCCCACTTTTTTATTTAAATAAAATCTCTGATGTTACCAGTATCATCTGTGTCCCCTAGTACATGCTAATATAACTCAATTCAACACATAATTAGGCAATTTAAATGTACTGTAAATGATATGTTTATGTGGAAGTAGCAAGCATTTCCTTACCAAGATCCAAGCATAGTGTTAATGTTTTATCAATACATTTATATACCTTGTGCAAAACTCGGAAATGTAGACATCACATTATCCTTATTTTAACATAAAAAATTGAGATGTATAGCCAGAGTCAGGATACAGGATTCTCTAAGTCTACAATAATTTATCTACTACAAAATTCTTGGTAATATAAACTACGAAAATCGATTTGACCTTTACATTTCTATTGTTCATAATTTGACTAGTGAGAAAGTTATGCCTTTAGTTGACCTCAGAGCTAACACTTTATAAGTTTGTTTCTTTGCAATAAATGGTAGTTTAGTATCAGAAGAGAACTAGAATGTCCCTTTTCTGGCTGTCTTTTAAATAACTAAAGATATAAATATACAATATCAAAGTAATTTTCATTACTTTGAACGGCATTTGTTTTGGACCCAGAGTCAGTGAGATAGCACATCTGAAGGATAATCAATTTGACAATCCCTTCGTTTTAGACCCCTCATCACTAATGTAGTAAGTCCTCTCAACTGATTGAAGAGATTAGCTCTGTGAAAACAGCAGTGATTGCACCCTTCCTGTTGGTGTACAGCATACAGAGAGTGAAATTGTAGGGCCCATTTAGTGTGAGATGGTGAATTGTAATAATTTCGAAATGACTTTATTTCAATTTTATGCCAGAATCTATAATCACTTTGCCTCTGTATTAGAAACCTTTGTTTTTGCAACAGGAAATAGTTAAGAAACACTATTTTGAGAACTACATTTCTGAATATTATGTGGAAGGCACCAAATACATTTCCTTGGTGGGTTGTCTTATATTATAGAACAGTTTGATTCAGTCAGAGACTAAAAATGCACATGAACTTCTAATTTTAGTTGCACCATTAAAGACTTTTTATGACATTTTTCAATGAGGATAAAGGCAAAAAAGTATTCCCTGTTTCTATACTTTTCAATTACTGGAAAAGCCGCTAAACTGTGTCCCTCACCTTCCTAGTGCATGACTTCCCTCTAATCTCTCCTTTCCCTATGTGTTATTTAACATGTGGGGCAAGTTTTGTGTGTCTCATAAGTTGATAGATTAATCACATTCATATTTTTAAAGGCATGAGAGGGCGGTTGGACTCAGAAAAGAGAATTAGGTATTACATATCAGGTGGACCAGGAATCTGCCCTCAACCAGAGGGCACATTCCTTTGCAGTGACACCAGTATGCAGGACACTGTTAAATGCTATGTCCTTGAAGTCTCTCACTCAGCCAAACGAGTGCTCTCTACTTTCTGTTGTGTTCTGAATTTACCTTTCTGTACCTTTAAAAATTAATTTTTTCCCTCCTACACAAACTCTTGATTGAACACAATGTCGCAACTCTCATTGATTTTTGGCTTTGTATTTGTTGTTCCTAATCAATTTTAATGATGAACAATTGGTTGTGACAACACAGTGAAGCACATTTTCTTAGCACAACATAAGTAAAGCATCCAAATCAGTATTCATCTTCAAAAGCATAATAATTCTTCTCATGGAACTGCCCCGTCCCTGTCCCTAAGTGGAAGGCCCGTTATTTTTCTTAAATATTTTTCTGAGCTGGCTCTCAGCCATAAGAGAAAACAAATATAAACATACAATACTCACCAAATAGATATCCAGCAGGAATTTTCTTTTTCTCCTCACCTTTTCACATACATAACCCTGTCCTTTCTTTTCTCCCTTGTGGCGATAATGCAGCACTTTAATATGCAATCTCTGAATGATACTTTGGATATTAGTAAAAGAAGGCTAACATCACCTAGCTGGAGTAGTTTTCCTATAACTACAGGAAAATAAATCCCCTTGCTAGAAAACCCTGAAACACCTGACGACTTAACTATTTTTTAGTGATTCTTTGCCGTATAAAAAGTATAAGAATGTGAGGTGTTTTTACAATATTCTTTATCCAGCAATGAGTTTTGATGGTCCAAAACAATGTGCATGAAATCCTAAGAAAATCTTTCCTGGTTGCTGTTTAACTCAGCATCTTTTGAAGTGTGTACTTAGATTCTTTTAACAAGATCCCTAGGCTGTTGAATAAGTAAGTGAACCCTGTGAGCTGAAGGAGAACAGTTGTCTTGTTGTTCTAATCCTGGGTTGGAGGAGTGAATAGTGAAGCACCTAAGTGAACCTGACAACAACTGACCTGCTTCAGAGGAAACGGTCTCTGCCTCGTTTCTCTGAGGCAGAGAGCAGTTAGCTACGTCACCGCTGGGGTCTGCTAAAGAAAGAGCTGCCCTCCTCTTCTTCCCTTAGTCCCTATGGAGCAGAGCATGGACCCTTCCCCTTTATTACTCTGCAGAGTCCTGCCTGTTTGACCATGTGATGGACACAACCTTCAGGGAATGAATTTTCATTCCATTCCATCTTTTACACCTGTTGTAGACAACAGGTGTAAAAGGCAATAGAAAATTAATTTATGTGTACATTGTTAGCACAACCAAAAGTTAAAAATCTGTACACAGAGATCACTGTGTAAAGCATATAAATGTCTAATTACTATGTGTTACACCTGAAACTAATATAACATTGTGTATCAACTATTAATTTTAAAATCATTTTTAAATTTAACCTTTATTGTATTTTTTCCATTACCATTTAGTCCTTTATACCCACATCTCCCCAGCAATTACCACACTGTTGTCCATGTCCATGAGTCCTTTTTCCTTAATCCTTTCACCCCCTCACTGCCACCCCCCAACAACTGTCACCCTGCTCTCCACCTATGAGTCTGTCTCCATTTTCCTTGTTAGTGCAGTTTGTTCATTAAATTCCACACATGAGTGAAATTTAACTGGCTTATTTCTTTCTTTAACTGGCGTATTTCACTTAGCATAATGTTCTTTGGATCCATCCATACAGGAGAATTAAAAAAAAAAAAGAAATAAACACATGACACTACATAAAACTAAAAAGGTTTTACACAGCAAAGGAAATCATCAACAAAATAAAAAGACAACCCATGGAATGGGGGAACATATTTGCTGATATATCTGATAAGGGGTTAATATCCAAAATTTATATGGAATTTATAAAACTCAACACTAAAAAAAACAAACAGCCCAATTTAAAAAATGGGTAAAAGATCTAATAGACAATTCTCCAAAGAGGACATACAGATGGCTAATAGACATACAAAAATATTTTTTTTAATTGAAAAAAGAATCCAGAAAAAATATCCACAAATAGCTGGAACTGTCACCTCAATAATAGCTCTTGGCCATCACTAGCAATATAGTATATAGAGACCAATATCAAAATGGTATATGTTCTTGAAATCAACTATACATATTTAATATTATAAATTGATCGTAAGCATTGAATATTGTAATTAATGTGTGTAGATGTGGTGCCTAAATAGATAGAACTCAAATAGACAGAGATTGTTGAAAGGATAAGCCCTACATGCTAGGTAGCTCAGATATTGTAGAGGAAGGAAGAATAGTGTCAGAATAAAGCCATTTACCAAGAAAACCAAGAAAAACCATGCACAAAGTCATAGCTCTTGATAAGTTTTGTACATGCCTTCTAAAAACAATGTGGGTGGGAGGGAGGGACAGAGTAGAGGAAAAGAAAGCTTACTATTGGTGTGAGGGATTAGCTGAGATATTTTGGACTTTAATGGATAACTGCTTGTGCTCTTTGTCCCTCTGACCCTGCCTGTGCTTTGGTAATCACCCAAGAAGCCTAAGCTACTCATTCACATGGAAATGAAATTGCCTCTCCAGGACTGAGACCCAACAGTGTTCACCTACTTTCTCACCATTTGTAGCTGCCCTTTAACCAGTGAGTACATATTGAATAATATTTTTACCTGAAACGTTTATTGGGTATCTATTTCCTATATCAAGATATTGCCCCCACTCATAATATATACTGTTTTATTACATATTATGACACACATACACACACACACAACAATGCCTAATTCCATTGAATATATTTAAATATAAAGTGTAATTTTTTTTCTGTGATTGTATCTGTGGCTTTATTCATTCAAAGAATCATTTGGTGGAAAATCTGCTAACTAATTTAATCCATGGGATGGAAGTTGGATAAAGACTTGATGGCTATAAATGATATTTTTCTTTAGTATTTATTCCACCCATTTTTGTTAGGTAATGTCTCTTGCCATAGTGAGTAAAATCTAACAAATTAACTAGTGATTAATTGAGTTTTAATCAATGAAATTGCCTGGCAATTCTAATTCCTTGTGAGAAGTCAATAATAAAACCTTAGTATCTCAGTCCATGGAGATACTATATTAACCACTATGGCCAAATTCCTATTTATTATGGACTTTGAGACAGGAAAATATTGCATTGTCAGATGATTATTTTTTTTTTTAGAGAGAGAAAAGAGCCATCAACACAGCTTAGGAATATTTATGTTTACTGTGTGTCAAAAAGCCGTATTATTAGTCCATAATGGAAGTGCTGTTTCTTCCAGCATTCATCAGCAATCAAAATGTCATGCAATGAACATTTAATTGGATGAAAATAACTGTTTGACATGCAGAACTGAGCTATGCCGTCAAGACTCCACAGGTAGTGAACACTTGGTGACTGGTGGGTGGAGGAAAACATACATTCTAATAAGGGGTCAAGGGACTTCAATAGTTCTACCATGTAATTACCTAGTAGCAGGTGAGATGGTGCATGTCAAATAAGAAAATTACAATTCTATCACTGAAGAATAGGGCATCATATATCATATATAGAGAGTGCTGAAACCAAAGTTACCTAAAACTGTGTTATATTGTGATAGGCTTTTAAAATATTATCTTTGAGTGGAATACACAGTGTAAACTTTTTGTAATACCAATGTTGTATGACAAGATGAATAATCACTTCATTGGCCAATCTGTTCATAGCAGCCCTTGTTCAAATAGCAATTGGTAGGGTCCAAGTATTGAATTCAATAAAATTGATTGCATATCATAAGACGTAATATGTTGTACAGGATTACAGATATAAACTTTTAAATGTTTTTTCCATATTCTGTAATAATATATTCAGTTAGAGTTTATATATTTGTTCTGATTATGTGAATAAAGGATGAAAACTTAAGATTAATTAGAATTTTCCAATAAACTAAGCACTAGCTCACATATAATATATGTTAGTGTATGTCTACTGGAGTAGCTTGTGCCTTGAAATTTCTTTTGTAGAATGTGTGATTGCACTTGCTCACATGTGATGAGTACATTATTTTGAAGAAAATTTTTCTTTATGAACCTGAAAACTTCAATTTAATAACCTAATAATCAGGCACATTAGTAATTATATTGTCCAAAATTTATAAATTAATTATAGTCTAGCTTTTCTTTTAATTCAGTTTTTCAAAAGTCAAAGTATATATTTATTTATTTATTTAATTAAAAACATTTTTAAAAATATTTTATTTATTATTTTTAGAGAGAGGGGAAGGCAGGGAGGGAGAGAGACATCCATGTACGGCTGCCTTTCACCTGTCTCCAGCCATGGGCCTGGCTGAAGACCTGGCCTGCAACCTCGTTATAGTGTCCTGGTTGGGAATCGAACCAGAGACCTTTGAGTTTTCAGGCTAGTGCCTTATACACTGTGCCACCAGCTAGGGCTCATTTTTAATATAATTAACATCAATAGTCCTTAAACTCAGAAGCAATCTTAACATAAATTTTATTAAGAAAAAAAAAGGTGCTGGGAGAAAAAAATCATGTTCTAGATATACAAGAACTATTATGTACCATAACCTCTGCTTCTGTGTGTCTTTATGCTCAACCCATTTAAGGATTTGAGTTGGCATACCAATACATTGTTTCCCCTGCCAAGTTCTTTGGTAGGAGAAAGTGGATAAAGAACACAACCTCAGGAAAATTTACTCTTCAGGATGAAAAACTTCCAAATAGTTTTCTTCTACTGGCATGGGTGAAGAACATGAGGTAGAAAAAGAAGAGGAGATGACTGAAGATTTCAGGTGAAAGCTAGTTAGAGTGGGAGGCATGGGGTATGAGAAGTGAATGAATTTCATATTGGAACTAGTCTGGTGGTATTCTCACCAAAGGACAGATGTGGAAAAGTTAATCTAGAGAAAAAAGAAGGAATGTATGAGGGACTGGCAGGCAAAGTTGGTGGTGTGCAATGAAAGTCCAATGACAACAATAAGGAATATGTACGCAGATACAGTTCAAGATTTTTCTTGAACTCTGGTCACAAAAAGAGGAAAAAGATTAGAAGTCATGAAGGTGTAGTTTCACATAATCGCACACAACATTTTGAAAAGTCTATTCAAGGAGGGAATAAATTTCTGCAGTAATGATACACTGAAGTCTCAGTGTTTGATGGCTTTTTGTTAAGCACATATATGAACAAAGACTCAACCCTGGTAATAAGAGAGAGTCAGAGTGAGGGTAATCCTAGGGTGGAATTAAACAGCCCCCTGAGCACCTTTGTGCACTTTACAACCAAGAGCACTGAGCTATGTTCTCTCAAATTGTGCTGCGTTTTTAGAATGGATTTATAATCTTTAGTTCTTGCTTGCAAACTGTAAGATTCTGTACTAGTAAATAAAGCTAAATAAAGGCAACACAATGAAAAAGTAATACTTATTTTTAATGCTTAAGTATATTATCATAAGCTTCACACTAAAACAAAGACCATGAAAAATATAAATATAAGTACAGGTATATATACATAAATATAAATATGTGTATGTGTTTATTCTAGAGGTTGTTGAAACTTCAGGACACAAGAAAGAATACTGGAGAAGTCAACAACACAGAAAATTATAACATTGTTTGATATGGTTCTCAATGTATTTAGAGCTAATATTTAAGAGAATTATAATGGGGAAAAGCAAAGGGACCAAAGGACGGTAAGTTTTCTAGTCATCATTCAAACTGGTAAAATGTTGATATAACTAAACTGTGATGTTATACATTATAATGCAATGCTTAGAATGATCATTAAATACCTACACAAAGCAATAAACTAAGAAAAACTCTAAATAACAAAATAACCCATTGCATAGGGAAATGTAATGGAACACTCTGCCATTGTATTTCGTTATAACTGTCCCTTATCTTCATTCCAGGAGAGGAATCCTATGTTACATTACCTCTCTTTACCTGACACTTTTCTCCTATTGACTAGACACTCTACTTGAAGTTCAAATTTTGCTGAAATGTTACAATAAACAGGAAAGCTGGCTTGCAGGGGTATTGTTATAATTTTTCCAAGCAGTTACCATTATTGTTACTTAACCTGCTTATGTATTACATTAACGTAGAATCTGTGTTAACCTTGCCATAAGAAGAGCTGAGACAAAAGGTATTTTTATGTCCAGATGATCGCTACTACCGCAAAAGTGTAAGCAAAGGCTTTATGATTTGAAGAAGTGCTTTGCTCACCCCCAAGTTAACATCTTTGTGAGGTATAATTGATATAGAATAGACAGCATATAACTAAAGTATAAAATCTCACATATTGCATGTTTCATTTATATAATACTTTCAAAGTGACAAAATAACATTATACATATGAAATACACATCCATATCTGTCATCTGTCACATGTGATAAAGTGGCCCAAAACTACACACACACCCACACACCCACACCCACAGACACACACATTGTGCAAGTGTAAATGATATTGTATTTTAGTTCCATGAGATGTCACCATTGGGTTTTCTCCATTTCATTTTTACAGCTTCCTGTGAATCTATAGTTATTTCCGAACAAAAGGATAAAACTGGCATTGACAGACACAAATGACCATGTATTGCATGACTCCAGCTACAAAAAGTTTTACAAAAGGCAAATAAACCTATAAAGACAGAAAACAGATCAATAATTGACCAACACTAGCAGTGGTAGAACAGCAGAAGAGATTGATTGCAAATGGATATGAGGAAACTTTTTGAGACAATGAAAATATTCTACAACTGCATTGTGCTATGGCTACATCACTCCTTAAAGTTATTAAAACTTATTGAATCCCACAATTTTAATGGATGTATTTCATGTAATGTCAATTATACTCCAATTTAACTGTTAAAAATGTCTTAGTGATCATGGAAAAATAAGATCACGTTGAACTTGTCTTAACTCTTCTGTTAGAACTTGGTAACATTTATGTTGTGAATTGCAGTATCTACTAAGAGCAGTGGGAAACCAGAGGTCTTTTCCAAGCACTTGTGTGCACATGTCAAGGCGGAAAGCACAGGGAAGGAGCCTTGGAGGACATATTGAAAAAAAAAAATCTTTTATCCATGTAGCTGCATTGGCTAAAAATTATTATCTGCTCTTATTGGAAGAGAAGAGGAAACTGATACCAGCATCTACTGTATTTCCTTTACAATTTTGCTATCTGTGGTATATATTTCATAAATATAGGAAGCTGTAAAATACTTATCATTGCAGAGCATGTGCTCCTTCATTGTCAACAAATCATGTCATCATCTTTACAAAGCCCCAAGGAAAAGATATATGTTCACACAGATGGACAAAAACCCTCTAACCTCAGTAATCATGGTTGAATCTCTCTATTTAATATCAAAATTCCAGTGCTCAGCATGAGAAAATAAGGCTAGTGCCTAACTTGGAAGTCAGGAACTTTTCTGATTTTAAATGTATAACATATTACTCCTAAAGTACAAAGTTAAAATAATTCTTTAAAGTTTTTAGCTTCTTGGATTAAACAAAGCCATATCTTACCCACAAATGGTAGGAATGTGAACCATTCAAGAATGCATGGCATAAATATTTATAACATAAAGTTGGGTTATAAAAGCAATTAAGCTAGCCCTGGCTGGTGTGGCTCACTGGATAAGGCACCAGTGAACCCAAAAGTCGCTGGTTTGATTCCCCAGCTGGGCACATAGCCAGGTTGCAAGCCAGGTCTCCAGCCAGGTCCTTAGCTGGAGATAGGTAAAAGACAACCATACATGGATGCTTCTCTCCTTTTCTTCCTCCCTCCCTGCCCTTCTCTCTGAAAATGAATAAAAATTCTTTAAAAAAATTTTTGTAAATGTGCTATTTGAAAAAAAAAGTAAGCTAAAGGTAATTCTTTAAAAGGAAAAGCAAACAAAAAATAATTAAGCAGATGAAAAGTCATTTACCTACTATGGTCGGAATGCTTGGGTCCCCTTCAAATTCTTACCTTGAAATCCTAACATCTGAAGGTGACATCATGAGGAGGTGGGGCCTTTGGAAGGGCCCATGAATGGAAATAGTGCCCTCATAAAAGAGGCTTCAGGGAGAGCTCTAGTTTTTTCCACCATGTGAGGACACAGTGTTGTGGAATCAGGTATGAATCAGGGAATGAATACTCACTTGACCATGAAGATGCTGGTACCTTCATTCTGCACATCCAGCCTCCAGAACTGAGGGAAATATGTTTTTGTTGTTTATGAGGTACCCAGTCTGCAGTACTTGGTTACAATAGAATGAACAGACTAAGACCAGCTGCCATGTTCTATATATCATGTGTGGATTCTAAAGGGATGGCTCTGTTGGCTTGGACTGGTGTAACAAAATACCACATGCTAGGAGACTTAAACAGCAGAAATTTATTTTGTCACAGTTCTGGACACCAGAAGGCCAAGATAAAGTTTCCAGCCAATGTGGTTTCTGGTGAGGAGTATTTTTGAGGTTTGCAGATGGTTCTCCTCTTGCTGTGTCCTCATACGGCAGACAGAGAAAGACAGAAAGGGAGAGAGAGAGAGCACTGATGCTTCTTCCTCTTCTTATAAGGGTAATAGCTCCATAGGGTTAGAACCCCACCATAGGATCTCATTTAACCTTTCTCTCCTGCTCACAGGTCCTACCTCCAATACAGTTGCATTGAGTTTACGGCTTCAATGTATGAAATTTAGAGGGATAGAATTCAGTCCACAGCAGGGATGAGATAAAGATAGAGATGACATACATTAAATCTCTACCTTGGGCCAACACTTGAGCTGGGCATATTCTTTTAATAATCTCAACAAAGCTTCAGAGTAGTTTTATATTGTCCTACTTTATTTATTAAAGAAAAATGATGGAGCTATCAAATGTGTTTATCAAGCATAGCTACTGTTAGAGGATTTTAGCCCAGGTGTTTCTGGCTTAAAGCCTGGGTTTCTTACTTTATTTCTTTTTGAGAAATGATGGATGAATGAGTTATGTATTCCAGTATATGATTACTTTATTTCACATACTTTCCCCCTTTTAATACCTGGGATGTTTTATTTCATACATTTTTTCCTATTAATGTGCTTCATTAATACCTGCAAGTTCAACTATGGCCAAAGCGAACAATTCCCATGCCTACTGGTGGCCCCCACCATAGCTTCTGTACCTCTCTGCTTTTCTTCCTGAGGCTCTATCTAGCACCATGGCAACTCTCTGAGCCCAACCGCGGGACAATCCAGATGTACCAGGTCATTAACACATTCAAGTACTGCCAAAAAAAAAATCTCAGGAGAATCTTGGAAAATACAGAATGGGACAAAAGTAGATTTATGTTTGTTCATATGGAAAATAATACAATAATTAATAAACAAGAATAAAGGAATAAAGTCTGTGTTTTGCACACTTGTGACTGTAAACATACATTTGTCAGACCCTGTATTGATTGAGGAACAATTCTAAGAGATTCTCAGACTCAAGATTCCTCAAAGGACCCCCAGAAGGATTGAGCCCCAGTGACCCTCAGCCCCTCCTCCCCATCTCTATCTTATACTTTTTAGGATCACCTCACTGCTCTCATGTCCTCATCTCAGGATCTGCTTTCAGGAACCCAGACAAATTCCTTAGGATGATGCCCCTCATCAGCCAACCTCCAACCCAGGGCAACTTCTGCATTTATTCTTTAAACCTAGTTCTTGAAAATACACATGAATTTATTTATAGCAACTAGTTTTTAAATGTCATTACATTGAAGTATAGATTTAATAATGATTGAAATAAATGATACATTATTTTAATTAGTGATAATGTCTAAAGAAAAAACATTTCCTTATCATCATCATCATCATCATCATCAACATCATCATCATCAAATCCATTAATGCACAATGATTCTTCAACCTTTGTTCTTCAGCCCATGAATGCCATTTCCATGTTCATCCATGGCAAATGAATTTACAGTAATCTGAATGATTAACATCTTATTTACCTACATAAAAGGTATTATTCATTTCCCATTGTTGTCATATGTGTTCTCTCATTGCACCTCATAGCTATAAGTTAAATAGGATGGATGTTATCATCATATATACATTAGTAAATAAAAGCTTTGCAGGAACTAAGTCAAGCTCAGCTACTTTACTATGTTTTCTTCATATAAACAAAAAGATAATGATTTATAATCCATAAGTCTAATGTTGTGCTTAGAGCTGCGTTATTTCATTTATAATAATTAAATCTTTAAAGAATTTTATATGTACTTTTGGACTAATTGTTTATTTCTGGATCATTGTAACTCATTTAAATTGCAGCCTCACATGAACCAGGCTACTAAAACAAACCCAATTTCTTCAACCTGGATCTTTTGCTTTCTTTAAGATTAACATCAACATTGTTTTTAAGAGCAAATACTTTTTTTCCTCAGATACCCAGTATTGTAGCTATTAGATTTATTTTGATATTCAATAAGAAATGTGTCAATGTATGGTGGCTCATTATTTATAGTATATAATGACTCTTGTCACTCATCTAAATTGACCACCTCGAAGCCCTGAGTAGCTTCTGACCATGAATCTTGCCCTACAACTTTGCTTCAGGTCTCCTATGAGGACTGCCAGCTTTTTCTGTATATGGCAGCTTCCATATGAGATAGTTGCCACTTTTTTCAGACAACCATTGTTTCCAACTGCCACCACCAGCTCCATCACCCCTGTACAGGACCAACCTGTCTGCATTCCACCTGCTTCTCAGCAGCACTAATAGGTACTGTTGCCTGGAGCCATGCCAGGGCTTGGTTCTCTCCTAGAGAGGAGAGTTACAGGCTTCAAACCCTTTGTAAATAGATTAGTGCAGACCCAGACTATTTTAGGAAAACTCAATTTTCCACCTGTCTTTCCAGTTGTGTTTTTCTCCTTTGTTCTCATAATATTCCCATACTTACAACACTTCTGATTTAAGATGGATGGGTACTTTTACCCCCATACCAAATAATTCTGGGATATCAGCTGGGTGTCCTACAACATGACTACCTGAACCTGGAGAGATCATAGATTAAGGGCTCAGCCCTAAGATACTGACTAACCCACCCCCCAACCAACACACACACACACACACACACCTCAGATTCCAGTAGCAAACAGTAGTTTCCTTGGACAGCCATATTCTATTCCCTGTAGAGTGGGGTATTATCCTGAACCAAGGCAGCCTGTTGCATGCAGTACATTAGTCAAATCTGGCTATAAATTTGGAGGTTCCTATGAATCCTTCCTTGAATTTCATTAATTTCTTAGAGTAGCTCACAGAACTCAGGAAAGTACTTACTGACATTTACCAGTTTACTAAAGGATATGATCAAGGATACTGGTGAACAGCCAAATGAAGGAATACATAGGGAGAGGTCTGAGAGGGTTCTAAGCACAAAAGCTTCTCTCTCCCCTCTTGGTACTAGGGTGTGTTCACCAACAAGGAAGCTCTCCAAACTCCTTACTTTGGGGAGTTTTTTGATACAGATTTCATCACTTAGGCATGATCTATCATTAATTCCATTCTCTTTTTCCATTCTCAAGATGATGAGGGGTTCAGGGCCTGAAAATCCCAAGCTCCTAATCTTGGTTTTGTCTATTCAGTAACAAGTGGTCATCCAACAGCTATCCAGGAGCACACTGAGTCACCTCATTAAAGCAAAACACACCCCTAATCACCCACAAAATTACAAGGTTCTCAGAAGCTCTGTATCAAGAACCAAGGTTAGAGACCATATACATTATCTATGATCTCACATAGGTATAATTATGTTCTTAATAAGTGCTGCTTGTGATCATATTGTTATAAATATATATTTTCAAAAAGAGGATTTATGACCCTGGCTGGCAGCACAGTGGATAAGGCACCAGCCTGTGAACCCAAAGGTCACTGGTTCGATTCCCAGCCAGGGCACAAAATCAGGTTGCAAACCAAGTCTCCAGCCAGGTCTGTGGCTGGAGGCAGGTGAAAGGCAACCATACATTGATTTAAAAAAAAAAAAAAAAAGAGGATTTTTGGACCATCTGAGACCAGTGTGCCATCATAGGATTGAGACACAAGACCATCTTGTAACAAGCTTCTTTTCTTAATTCTGCAATCATATTATGATAAATGGAATGGAAGATGAAAGTCTTTTTTTTTTTTTTTAAGAATTCAAGTTTTAATTAATTACACCGAATAGTGTAAACAAGGTATAAAAATTAAAATCATTGATCACACTTTATATCTCTCATGAGTTTGATGATATCCCTAAGTCTGATCCTTTAAGGTCATTTAACATGTTTGCTTTGTTTTTATTAAGTTTGATTTATTTAGACTTTTGATCACTATGATTATATAATTCTGAAAAAAAAAAGCTTCAGGATACAACAAAAATACTTTATCAGAAAAAATTAATTAGGTAAGTCACTCTGGAGTCAGTCTACTTGACAGTGTCAATGATGTTAAAACTGCTAACTAATGAACGAGAGCAACCTCAAAACTTTTGTAATACACTATAGTTTTAAGTAAGACTTTCATTTAAATAGCATCGTGTCCTCAATTAGAATTTTTTATTTTGAAAAAACTTTCAAGTACAGGACAGTTTCTCTATTTTACTTTTAAAAACATTGAGCACTAATGTTTTCCCTTTACCAGTTTGATTACTAAGCTTTCGAATCAAGAGTATCTCATAAGAAAGAAGTGAGTTCCTTATGCATTTCCTAAGGAGCAAAGACTTAAGACTTACCCAACATCAAAGTTCCTTTCCTTACTAATGTTACTTAGCTGGCAGGTTTCGCTGAGGAATTCACTGAGGTGAAAATCTGATAAAGAAATGATGAGGTTAAAACCAGGCATTCAGAAAATAAAACATTAGTAAACATTTAACTGATAAAAATGAAGCACTTCCATATTTATACAAAAAGAATGAAATAAAATGATGGCCTGACTTGTTTTTTGTTTTTGTTTTTGTTTTTGTTTTAAGATTTTATTCATTATTTCTAGAGAGAGAGGCAAGGACGTAGGAAGAAAGGAAGGGAAATGTCAATATATGGTTGCCCTTCATCTGCCTCCAGCCACAGACCCAGATGAAGACCTGGCCTGCAATCTGGCCATGTGCCCTGACTGGGAATGGAACCAGGGACCCCTGGCTTGCAAGCTGGCACTTATCCACTGAGCCACCAAACAGGGCCTGACTTTTTAAACAAAGAAAAACAATGTCAACCAATTCTTTTACTATGTTCTAGCATTTCACACAGAGCAAAATCCTTATTGAGGCAGATATGACTAGACATTCAAATGTCTTCAGTTTGTTTAGTAGATACCTGCCTTTGTTATCATATCCGATACTTCATGGGGGAATAGTAATCTCCTCTGCTTGGTTTTTATTCAGTTAGTGTTGTATGTTGGTTTATTTTATTTTATTTTATTTTTGTTACTCTGGTGCAAGTGCCACTCAACCTCTAAAGATACTTGAGATAATATGTTGATTAAATTACTAAGAGTATTGCTTAACTTTTATGAGAACTTTAAAAGAGAAATATTTACTCATTTGATTATTAAGTTCCTAAAAAATACAGCAGAGAAGCTGTCTTTATAGGACTTGTTCTTAAGAAAGTAACACTCAGGGGATATTTCTAGGTATATGTAACTATCAACTGAGGTTGAAAATTCTCTATTATTAGCAACTAAAATATTTTTTCTTGGGTGAAAAAAAATCTGCATGCTTTTGTTTCTTAAATATTATGGACTTCTTTCTAATTACTTGTATGTATTATTGTAGAAACTGGCACAATTTCAGCAAAAAGAAGAAATAAAAGGCCCCTGTCATCCAATCATCAAAGGTACATTATTGATATTTTGTTATATTTGCTTGAATACACATTGTTGAAATTACTGTATATATACTATTTTATTTATCAATATTTTGGATATACTATGTAAGTGGTTTACAATATTCATTGCATTAGAACTCATTGTGTTAATATGGTATAATTTATTCAAATATTCTATATTTAAAATTATTTTTTATTTCTGTTTTTATACACAATTCTGGAATGATCATCTTCATACTTAAAACTTGGTTCACATTTGTAATATTTCAGAAGGAAATAAGAATTTTCAGGACAAATAATGTAAAATTAAACCCGTGCAATTGATGTTGCCAAATTAGTTCTTGTAATATTTCTTTACCAAGACTCTGAAATGTATATACTGAATCTTGCCAAATGTTATATTATAGCATATTAAGTCCAAACTGTTTTGGTTTTAAATTTCTCCATTATTCTTGTATGTTACAGTGGAGCTATTCCAAGTATGTGGAAGATAATTGACTACTATTAAAAACTGTGGTAAAAGTCTGTGTGCTACCATTTATCTATAACTAAATAATGATACATTTGGCAATGCTTTTACCTTCACCAGAAATACAGTGCTTTACTATTAAAATATTGTTCAGCTGTATGCATTGAAAAGATAATTCATCTCTATAACATTTCAAAATCAATGCTCAAAATATTTCTGTTTACTAACCATAACATGAAAGCACCCTGGAAATGGATAATTTAGAGGACAGCAATAGATCTTAAAACTTTATAGAGTTGCCACATCCTTATTGTTTGGCTATCAGATTGAATAAGATTAGGGTCATTTGTCAATTTGAATCAAAGAATTCTAGATAAAGCCAAAGCCATTGCTGGAAACAATGAACCATATCACCTTCAGCTGAATTTTGCTGCTTCAGAAGTATGCTGTCAAATGATGCACAAATAGACAAGGGACTAGAAAGCATACCAAGATACTCTGACCATCTGTTTGTAGATTATCAAACAGAGGTTGATGCCGATAAGGCAGTAAATGTAATGTCAAGGTCAGCATCTAAAATGTTATGGTACTATATTTCCAAAAACCATTTATGTGGGTTCAGACCCAAACATCCTTCCAGTGCTAAAATAAAATAATTCAGCTGCATTTTGCACATTGCATTCAGTTTCAAGTATGGAAAGGGATATAGTCTCTCTTAGGTCATGTATCTCAGTCTATTACAATTGCCTACCATAGAGAAAGTTTGCATTTTCTTTCCAGCCTCCTACTTCCTATATTCTACCCTGCGCTAGGGTCCTGGTTACAGAACAGAATACACTGAAATGTTGAGATCCTCTATGCCATATTGCAAGCTTTAAGTAATACTTGAATCCAAATTCTGGATTAGCCCTGTAACAGACTCACTCTATTCCCACTAAAGTAGGCAGGGCAGGCCTGATTTAGACACACATCTATTTTTTTAATTGGGGTATAATTGACATATAAGATTATATTATTTTCATATGCACACTATAATCTTTCAATCCTTGTATACATTGTGAATTGATCTCCACAGTAAAGACTTACTGTTAGCATTTGTCATCATAATAGTTACAATATTTTTGTGATAAAAAATTGTAAAATAAATTCTCTTGACAACTTTCAAGTGTGCAATATGGTGTTGTTAATTATAGTCACTATACTGTATATTCATCCTTATAACTTATTTTATAACTGGAAGTTCATATTTTTGACCCACTTCACCAATTTCACCCACTTCCTCAATGCCCCTCCTCTGGCAACCACCAATTTGTTCTCTGTTTTTATTACCTTAAGTTTACTGGACATTTTTAGATTCCACTTATAAATTAGATTATAAAAGATTTGTTTTTCTCTGGCTTATTTCACTTAGCATAATGCTCTCAAAGTCTATCAATGATGTCACGAAGAACAAGACTGAATTCTTTTTTATGGCTGAATAATACTGCATTGTGTGGATATACATGCCGCCTCTTCTTTACTCATTCACTCTTCCATGAACACTTAGGTTGTTTAATGTTTTGGCTTTTATACAAAATGCTGCAATGAACATGGGTTGCACATAGGTTCCCCCATAGGTTCCCCCAATTCGTGTTTTTGGTTTCTTAGAATACATACCAATAAGTGGAATTTCTGGTTCAAGTCATAGTTCTATTTTTAACTTTTTGAGGAAACGTAATACTGTTTTATATAGTGGCTTCCTCAGTTTACTTGCCCATCAACAGTTCTCTTTTGTCTATATCCTTGCCACATTTGTTATTTCTTATCTTTTAAAAAATATTTTACTTATTTATTGTTAGAAAAATAGGGAAAGGGCAAGAGAGAAACAATGATGTGAGAGAGAAACATCATTCAGTAGCCTCTCACACGTGCCCCAACCAGGGACAGAACCCACAACCTGAAATCAAACTAGTCTGCTTTTACTTTTCAGAGCAATGCCCAACAAACTGAGCCACACCCGTCAGGCCTATTTCTTGTCTTTTTGATAATAGCCATTCTAACAGGTATGAAATGACATTTCATTGTGGTTTCAATTCTCATTTTCCGGATGATAATAATATTCAACATCTACTCATGTACCCATTTACCATCCATATCTTCTTTGGACAAAATATCTATTCATATCTTCTGTCCATTTTAAAATTGGATTGTTTGTTTTTGCTATTAAGCTGTATAACTTATTCATATATTTTGGGTATTAGTCCCTTATGAAACAAATTATTTGCAAAGGCATTCAGTCAGTTTGCCTTTTCATTTTATTGATAATCCCTTTGGCTGGATGCTCATCCATTCTTAAAGCTAGAACAGAGCAAAGTTTGGTGTGATGGTCATGTTTATGCCCAGACATTTGATCCAACATTGCTCTGGATGTGTTTTCAGGTCATTACTAGATGAAATTAATGTTTGAATTGGCAAACTGAGTAAAGCAGATTGCTCTCATTCATGTGAGTAGGCATCGTATAAGGATTTGAAGACCAGAGTAAAGCAAAAATATCTGAGAGGGAACCCCTGCCTGACTGCTTGACATTGGTTTCTCCTGGCCTTTGGTCCAGACTGAGACATCAGCTCTTCCTCTGTCTCAAGCCTGCCCATTTGCATGGAATTACTCATTGAATCTCCCGAGTCTTCAACTGACCAACTTCAGATCTTGGAATTTAAAGCACTAACCAGGTTATCCCATGATCTTCTCTGAATTGGGTTTCTGACCCTTAGCATGAAAACTTTAATAGTGCATCCAGCAATGGACCACTTCAAACCTTCTATATTGCTACAATCTGGCTCCAAGTGTGGCGCTGACCCCATTTCTTGTCTAGGTAATTGCAAAAGCCTTCTAAATCTCTTCCTACCTTCACCTCCCTCTCATGCCCTTTTCTCAGCACAGCATCTAGAGTGATCCTGTTAACACATAAGTCAGACCATTCATTCCTCTGCTAAGACTCCTCCAGTGGCTCTTATCTTGCTCAGAATAAAAGCCAGTTCTACCTGGACATATCTGACCTAGCTGTTGTGGCTACTGCTTCTATTTCTGCACCCATATCTTACTCTTTGTCCCCTCATTCTCTTGGTCACCCATTTTCTGCCTCTACTATCCATGAAAACTCTTGGGACACACTCCCATCTCAAGGCCCTTTATGTGCTTCTCCCTAATTAGAAGGTTTTTTCCCCAGCTATCTTTGCTGCTTGCTCCTTATCTTCATTTGGATGTTTATTCAAACATCACCTTTTCAAAGGGACCACATGTAGCCACTCTATCTAAAATCACAGCCATATCTGACACCCCCTGTCCCCTCTTTCTGCTTCATGCTTTCCCTTAGCATTTATCACCATCTAACATATTCTGCATTTTCCTTGTATATCTTGTTATCTGTCTTTCCCTAAAATGTGAGCTCTATGAAGACAGATATTTTTGCCTGTTTTGTTCACTGTTACATCTTCAGCCCCTAAAACAGTGCATGACACATTTTATGCGCTATATAAATACTTGCTCTGTGAAGGATTGCAACTTAGAAATGCTGTATTAGCATTGCCATGTGCTGAGTGGAGTTCACAAGCCTTAAGAAGATTGTCTTTAAAAATTTAATTTTGAGCCCTGGCTGGTGGCACAGGGGATAAGGCACCACCCTGCGAACCCAAAGGTTGCTAGTTCGACTATCAGCCAGGGCACATAACCAGGTTGCAAGCCAGGTCCATAGCTGGAGGCAGGTGAAAGACAACCACACATTGATGCTTCTCTTCCTTTCTTTCTCACTCCCTGCCCTTCTCTCTGAAAATAATAAATAAAATCTTTTAAAAACAAAGGGCACAATATATGGCAAGTGGAATGTTACAAGGTGTGTGAGAACTATTAACTATTACTTATCTCATCGTTGTTACTGATAATACTAACCTTTCTCTGAAATACAGCTGAAGTGTTTCAATACCCAGAAATTTATTGCTCTCTAAATAAAAATAGAGAATTTTGAAAACATCTCACAAATCACAGCATTCTTTTAAGAATCTGAAGAGCTGGGGAGACTCAAGTGTCTGTTATTTATAGACTTCATTTGAAGCAGTTCAACTTTGTCCTACTTGATATTCTCCTAATTACATGTTGTTAAGAAAGAAAAAAAAAGCAACTGGAGTTTCTCTAATGTCATTTAATAAAATTAAACCAATCAGTCAACAAATCTCACCTTCCACTGTGAATCACTTTGCCAGCCAGCAGACTGCCTGTGCAAGGTGAGTCCTGAGTCTGGGATGAGCACAGGGCAGCATACTTCACACCTTAAACTGTTTAATCCGTGCAAGCCTGGATCATGGAGAAGGACTTTTACTAACCATGCCTTTGGTCAGGGAAGGAGAACAAAGTCCTTTACTTTGTGGCTATGACTTGAAAGTGTTTGAATTACTATCTTATGAACACTGATAATGCAGGGGCTCATAAGCTCATGTTATTTGGTCCCTTGTTTAGGTTGCAACTCTGAGCTATTCAGTTGCTATGGTGACAATAACAATAAAGGCTAATAGGAAGAAGATTGCTTCTTATTTTTTTTTTTTTTTTTTTTTGGTCAAAAGGGGAGAACACATTTCATGTTGCCCTATTAGACAAGATATTGGATTACATCCATTTTGATTAGCAAGTCTCTCTCTCTCTCTCTCTCTCTCTCTCTCTCTCTCTCTCTCTCTTTTTAGTACGATTGTCTCAATGTGTGGTATTTCATGACCAAACTCTCTGAGACCTGACTTGGGATTTAGCAAGCTTAAAAGAGAACCTAATCTGCATCTAATGGGATTTTCCTAAAGTAGTTGCTCAGCATATAAGTCATTAATAAAAAATACTAAATTTAACATCAAAGAGGCAACTACAGAAGTTCAAGCAATGTGCAATATACCTCTTCCATTGGTAGAATTATTTAATTAAAATCTATTAACAGAAAACTATAGGAACTCCAGCAATAAGTAAATTATGAGGGCTTATTTCTTTTTAATTCTCTGATCCCAGCTGGAACAAGGTGTGATTGGAGAATGGTTTAATTGTTCATAGACATCTGTCTTTGGAGTCAATTGAAAAATAATATCCTGAGTATAAAATGACCTACAGAATGTTTGACATTTTTATATCTTTCACAATCAAGGCTTTGTCAAAAAGTCAGGTAGTGCAACTCCTAAACACTTACGAATACACTTAGAGTAGAAGGGAATAAAAACCTAGTAATATATCAATATGCACAGCTGGAAAGCAGATGTTCAACTGAATGATCTCAGTACTTAGAAAAAGCTATTAAATCTGTTACTTAAATGAGAAGTTCTCGTAATTTATTGTCCTCATATTTGACTTACTTCTTTTTGAGTCTTTAAATTAGCTCTGGGGTTATTATTATTTCTCTTATTGTTATTGCTGTTGAAGCCAATCACCATAGATGTTTAACTCCATGCAACACAGTACACGAGTGCTAAGAAATGCCCAAGGCTGCTGTCAGTCAAACCAACCGTTGAGTTACAAGTTGTTTACTGTACTGGGAAATGAAGTGATAAGTGCGTGCCAACCAGTAAAACATCACATTTAGTATTAGATACACCAACTTTAAATAGGTTTTCATTCATCTATCAGATTGCCAAAACAGAACTTTAATGGAGCCTTTATTATCAAATGAGATGTATACCATTCAGCCCTTTAAAGTACCCATGCAAGTATCCACTGCAAGTGGGAGGGGAAAACCTGCTTTTGTGGAGCCCATTTTTACCTTTTTTTTTTTTTTTTTTAATGATTACTGGCCAATCACACCAGCTTCCACTAGTTCCTTTAATTCTACCAAATTATTGCTGGCTCATAACATTATTAATTTAGTGAACCTGAGTGAGGAGACTTTCACAGAGGTTCTCATCACCCTTAAAAAATGCTAAAGACTGGCCCTGGCTGATGGCACAGTGCACCAAGCACCAACCTGCGAACCCACAGGTTGCTGGTTCAATCCCCCAGCCAGGGCACCTAATCAGATTGCAAGCCAGGTCTCCAGCCAGCTCTGTAGCTGGAGGCAGGCGAAAGGCAAGCATACACTGATGTTTCTCCCTCTCTGCCTCTTTCCCTACCCCTTTCTCTGAAAATAATAAATAAAATATTTTTTTAAAAAATGCTTAAAACATTATCTTGATAGCATTGTTTGATTTTGCCTGCTTACTTTAGGTTCACATGGCATGACTGCCTAGTCTGTGATTTACTAAGAGCATTCCTCTGAGGGTCATAGCAGAGGGCAGTGTGGCCCTGTGGTACAAAAACACTTAATGAGATGCCCAGAGGTGGCTGTCGAGGAAAATTCCAATTCTGAAAGTACCACTTAGGCGTAAGTACTGTGTCCTCCTCCAGAGGGGACGAGATCCCTTTTCTCATTGTCTCTTATTAAAAACAAAAATTAAATGTTTGTGAATTGGTGCTTCATGAGTCTAGCTATGCTATCTCCCAGAACACATAATTAGATAATTACATTTTAGACAAAAGAGTATTATAGTAATTCACAGCACAAATTCCAGCGAGGGAATAGAAATTGATACATGAAATATGTATCAATACAAATATAAATACATGCATATGTGTTCTGTGCAGGCTTGAGCGATTACGGGCCATTAACAACACTGGAGCAAGTAGCTCTTGGGGATTAAGCTCTAAGCGCTCTCTTCATAATTAGAAGGCAGCTAATCCCTGCTCACCTATTTGAGTGCTTAGCTTCCCCAATGTAACATTAAACTATTATTTTTTTTTAGTTGTGAAGCTGCTTGAGCATGCAAATATTGGCAGAAACGCCATCCCCCAAAGATTTTCAGATACTTTCAGGCTGAATGCACAGAGAGGTAAAACATGGAGCTTGGATTAGATAACTTTTAGAAAGTTTAACTATAAATTCAATTCACTAACTCGTTTACACCAGCTACCCTGACATTTCCCCCCTAAAGCTGCATTTCTAGGTTCAGAGAACTCCTCACCAATGTTTCCCAACCTCTACCTGTAAATTCCCGACCTTAAGACTTTTGTTCATAGCAGAACTTGTGCACCCAACTTGTCTGCTAAAATGTAATGGTCCAGAATAACACCTACGAGGATGGCGCCTTCTGTCTTTGACCAAGATCATTGATGATAATAAGTGATTGCTGTGATTCTGTTGAGGAGGAAGCTGAGACCTTCTCATGTTTTTCTCTTCAAACATTTGATGTATACAAGGTCTGCCTAGAAAAAATCCAACCATTATTAATTTAATGAAAATGGTTTGCACCACATAGATGTAACCTGGCAGCCAAAAAGAGAGGACTGAAATGTGCATGTGTGAACATCCATGACTTCACTGTACTCGTCAGGGGGGCAGTAGAGGCGCTGCGTGAGCATGTGCACTGTGTGGCCGTCCCATTCAAAGTGACTGAGTGAGTAGAGCAACAAATCTGCATCAAATTTTGCATTAACCTTAAACATTCCTCCACCGAAACTAACTACATATTCAGGTGATTCAGAAGGCTGCAGGTATGGGCAACTGATGACTGATGGCTTCATTGTGACAAGATGCATGAGTGGACATGTTGTCTCTTGCAGAGATTTTTGGTAAAACATCAAATCACCCAGATGGCTCAGCTCCCCTAGAGCCAGATTTGGCACCCTATGACTTCTAGTTTTTCCAAAAAGGGAAAACTGTCAGACTGTCAATAAAATTCAGGAAAATACAACAGGGCAGCTGATGATTGGCAGAACTGTGTGAGGTCCCAAGGTGCCTACTTTGAAGGGGACTGAGGCATCATTGTCTTATGTGCACTGTTTCTTGTAGCTTGTATCTTCTTCAACAACTGTCTCTACTTTTCATACTATATGTCTGGATACTTTCAGGACAGATCTCATACACACGTACATATGAGGTCTGTCCCTAAAGTGTTGACTGTGTAAACTGTTTTAATTATATTAATATTGGCTCAATATTTCTGGGACAGACCTTGTATACTGTTGGTAAAAAATTTAAAAAATAAGTAATAAATACCATTAGCATTAAATACCGAAACTTTTATTTTTCTATTAGATTCCAAAAAGAAATGCTTCTGAATATCCTCCCTATATTTCTAATCATAGCTACCTCATTTGCTAGAATTGGAGAATATATATTCAAAAATAAAATTTAAAGTAATTAAATTTGTATATTTGTGTAATTTTCTATTCAAGAAGAAAGCAAAGGAATATAATAAAATTGATTGTATAGCTTATGAGTATAAAGGTAAGAGAATTGATTGCATTGCCTTTAAACATGAGTCAAGTGTTCCGTTACCATATCTTTTACACTAATATGACACATTTAGTGAGAAACATTTTCTCCTCTTACAACTTGTTTCCTTCCTTAATCTTACCCAATGATCCTAAGGAAGATGCTCAATACCTTATGATTTCCCAGCTAGTATTTCCTCTTAGTCTGAAATAATCTTTAAAGATAAATACATTTTATAGGTATAAATTTCAAATGTAATAGGACATATGCTTATATATATGCATACTGTATATTTTATTATTTTTATTTTTAATTATTTTAAAAAAGATTTTATTTGTTAATTTTAGAGAGAAGGAAGGGAGTGAAGTAGAGAGGGAGAGAAGCATCAATGTATGGTTGCTTTTCACCTGCTTCCAGCTGGGAATCTGGCTGGAGACCTGCCTTGCAACCTGGTTATGTGCCCTGGCTGGGAATCAGACCAATGTCCTTTGGGTTCACAGGCTGATGCCTATCCACTGCATATAGTCTATATATATCCATATTTATACATGTGACTCTACTTCAATACATGATGCTTCTGAATTTTCCTTAGCAAGCCATTTCAACTATTATGAAGTTGTGTACTGATTCAGTACCACTGTAGACTCAGGTAAAGGAACCCTTTGCCATCTTGTGCTTTAGGGGACTCACACACCACAAACCCACAGAAAATAAATGTACCTAAGACTCTAGATGTTCCTTTCACTAGAATCTAGCAATCAGCATGAACATGAGCGCCCACCACATCTTGGGATCTACACACCCTCTTGTGTGGCCAACATCTTTGGAGTTCCAAGGATACACTGTTCCACCTCTTTTATTGTATTTCTTCCGACTTAGATTTGGGCAGTTTTCAAAAGACAGGCAATTTAGCTGCCAATGGGCTTAGGTTAAGAAAAATTCAAATTAATTAACTTGTCAAATCCTTCTTTCAGATAGTAGAAATGCAAGATATCCTTTCATGACAAAGTTGGTTTCCCAGTACTGCTAAGTATCCATTTTCTTGCTTCTGTTCACATTCCAATTCATAATCCAGAACTCTAAAAATTTAACATATGGTGCACAGTGGAAGCTGAAAAAACATTTTGCAATGTTAGACAACTCTTATCATTCTTGAAACTGTATTTATGTTGGTGTCAATTTTACATGTATGAACTATGACACCAAATTCTGATAATGCCATGCTAGAGCCGTGAATGGTTTTATTTGTATAAGCATATTATATAAAATTTAATTAATTCATTTTAATTCATTTTAAAAATTCATTAAGGTTTTAAATTTATTTGCATAAGTTGTTATTTAATATTTATAGCTACATTTTGCAAAGGTTCAGATGCCTTAAGACCTATGATGGGATTATTGTCCAATAAACACATTGTAGAACTAAAACTTGAATAATTTATTTATTACAAAAAGATCATTTTCCTGAAAAGTTGAGATCAAAAGGAACAAGTTTGTTTCTAACAATACATATAAATGTAATTTATATTTGTTAAGCCACCATACTGCTGAAACTGAAATCCACTTAAATTATACCATTTTTCACATCTGACAATATAAAAAAACATCTGAAGTTTTATAATTATGTGTACTAATGCTTTTATTTGCATCTTTGCACAATACTCTAAGGTATTTCTCTAACAGAAACTTCTGAACATGAAAGAGTAATAGTTGCCTATTAGAAGCATATCTGTGTGCTTAGCATAACATGAGGCACTTCTAAAGGAAGAGTTTCATTTCACCAAATTTAACAATCACTTTAATTGTCAATTAACTCACAGTGTAAACATACTAAAACAACATTTCTTAACATTTTATATGGTTTACAACCAGTGTTAACAAATATCTTTATAAAATCTTTAATAAAAATATAAGAAGACAAGACCTTTAAAAAATTAAAGAATATATATTTCTATAAAGCAATTCCAAGTGTGTTTGTATTTGACATTTGTCACTGACAGATTTTTAGAACATACTGACTAAATTTAGTCTGACATCTAATATATTTTATAACTCTTAAATGTTCTCTATAATTATAATTTTCAAAAATGTTTTTAGTGGAACATGTTACCATCTAATTTTAGGGTATCATGGTCCAAAAAACATAGGCACCACTTCAACTATGGAAATTGACACATTAATGAGAATTAAAGCCCCTAAGAGGACTGTGGTATGCAGTGCTTTCCAAACACTTTTTATCTTGAGACCCCTTTTTTCCACTAAACGGGTTTAGAAACTTTTTCTCGCAGAATGTTCTTAAGAGAATATCTGGAAATCAACTCAATGGCTAATTATTAGTTGATTATTTACATTTGCCGATGAGTTGTTGATCATAATGATGATGGTGATATTTTAAAGTATTCCATTTCCCATCTTGATTTTATAAGATCATTGGGTAGCATCATTTTTAATAGAATATTAATATTTCCAAAAACTTCAATTTCCAAACTAAAACTATTTTAATAAAATTTACTTCAATAGTAAATACATTTATACAAGTCACAAAATAAAACAGTGATTCAAATATGAGACTATACAACCTGGTCCAAGTTAATCTGATTAATTTTCTGGGCTATTTAATCTAAAAAATAAATATGTATTTCCCATGACAGAATGACTTTTTAGAAATAAGGAGACTTAATGGTGATTAAAAAATAAAATAAAGATTAAATAAAAATATAAACCTATTATATTCTTAAATATGAGATCATGTAACATAAAAAACATGATACATATAGCATTCATAGTTTATGTAGTTTAGTGTTAAAAATCTAATTTTTTTAATTTGAAAACCATTTATTGATTACCTATTATATGTTAGGCAATAGGTTAAGAACATTACAATGAATTAGATATACCTGCTACTTATTCTCACAGCTTTTTGTATGAGTAATAAAGACAAGCAATTAAGCAATAATTTCAGAGTTAGAATAATTGTGCCTAAGGGATCAACTTTTACATAAATTTGTCTCCTACCCTGTTTTCAACTATGCCAAGCAAATAAGTCATTGCTCATAATATTAAATTTGTTCATTTCACATGTAAATATTAAAATTGAATTATCTAACAGTTTGAGTTAACTATGAAGTTTTAACAATTTTTATCCCTGGTCTGTTAAAGGTACTCTTTCTATCTAAGATAGAAGAAAATGCCATGTGTAAAGGATATTGTTAGGAGAATGTTTTCTTAAAGGATAGCTATAATTTTGATGACCATAGAAAAATGACAGGTGGAATGGTGTCCAACTACTTTATTAAGCCATTTCATTTTTTTTAATATTTTATTTATTATTTTTAGAGAGTGGGGAAGGGAGAGAGGCAGAGAGAGACAGAGACAGAAATCAATGTATGGTTGCCTTTTTCACCTGCCTCCAGCTATGGACCTGGCTGGAGACCTGGCTTGCAACCTCATTATGTGCCCTGGCTGGGGAATCGAACCTGCAACTTTTGGGTTCGCAGGCCGGCAC
>PVIW01000555.1:55322-113229 GCA_004026585.1 Noctilio leporinus | reverse complement strand
TTGAGCCACCAGCCAGGGTGCCATTTCATATTTTTAACAATAATAATCTCACTTTTCCTATGAGGTTTTCAAAGGAAAGTTTACCATAAAATAAAGTGGAATACTTTGCAAAGCAAAGATTACCATTAAAGTAAAAGGTATTTTTACTTTTGAATTCTAGTATAGAAACATTTTCTTTGCAGAAATAAAAACGGTGAAAAGAACATGGTAACCCATATTCATTAAGAATTTAATTTATGAAATATTCACTTAGAGAATTTTATAAAATTCTCCCACCTTCCTACTGTATCAGGTAGGTTGCAAAAATGGCGCATCTTTGTCATTCTTCCCACCAAGAGGTAGAACCTGTTCCTTCACTTCTTGAATTTGAGTTGCACTTGCACATTTTTTGATGAAGATAATGTGCAAGTTCTGGACCTGGTCAGCAGGAGTCTGTGCATTCTGTTGTGCCTTAACCTTTCTGTGAGTATAAGCCTCAAGTTGCCTGGTGAATAACGGGAAGCTGTGTGGAGGGAGCCCAGGCACCCAGGAACTCTCAGTGAAACTCTACTGCTGGGGCGGCCACCCAAGTGCTCAGAGGTGCACACTCACAGAACCGCCAGCTGATTGAGCTCCCAGCGCAAATTCACACACATTGTTTTTAAGTTGCTAAATGTTGATGTGGTAGTTGTTGCTCAGCAAGTGTGAACTGACACAGAGCACTAAAACAATTATTTTAAAAGTTCATTTTACCACACTTACGTGCTTCTACCCATAGCTCATACTATACTAGGCACAATGCCATTGAAAACAGTAAGGCTAATCTCTCTTCTTTATAATATTAATGGGCATGAATCATGCCCAACTGGGATGATTTTAAGGATATTTACAAATAACTTAGACATTAATGAAGCATGAAACATTGTACATGCTTTTAAGTTTTTGACTTGTCAGAAACATCTTCATTAACTTTGTTTCCTTCCTTGCTCTCAGGCTAATAACCTCAACATCCTCAATATAAAGTTGACATAGGTGATGCAGAGTACCTCCACGTGGGAAGCAGAGGGAAACCTTTGAACAATGGAAGTGTATTCTGAGTAGGCCATTTTAAGGAAACTGTAAATAATATACTACTCTGATACATTTTTTTCCTACTAGCTAGACATCTGTTTGCTAAATGAGTTTACAAATTGCCTCAGGCACCATTTAAATACCATTTTGGACTTGATTATTTAACTTTATTGCCAAATTTAAAAATATTTTTTTCTTAAAATTCCCACTGTTTATAAAAGGAAGCAGGACATGCACAACAAAAGTAATTGGCAAAGTTAATTAACCTATATTTCTTTCATTCCAGAGGTGAAGAAGGTTCAGCCCCAGTCAAGTTTGCTGAGTTGGAGTAAATGTATGAGTATATTGATGTCTTGCCAAACTTGATGCAAGAGTCAATATAGCTTTAAAAAGTTATGCATAAGGTGCCAGCCTGTGAACCCAAAGGTCGCTGGTTCAATTCCCAGCCAGGGCAACATAACCAGGTTGTAAGCCAGGTCTCCAGTCAGGTCCATAGCTGGAGGCAGGTGAAAGGCAACCATACATTGATGTCTCTTTCCCTCTCTGCCTCTCTCCTTTCCCTTCTCTCTAAAAATAATAAATAAAATATTTTTAAAAATTAAAAAAAAAAAAAAAAGTTATGCAAAGCCCTGGCTGGTGGCTCAGTGGAATGGCACCAGCCTGCCAACCCAAGGGTCACTGGTTCGATTCCCCAGTCAGGGCACATAACCAGGGTGCAAGCCAGGTCTCCAGCTAGGTCCTTAGCTGGAGGCAGGTGAAAGAAAACATACATTGATGTTTCTCTCCCTTTCTTTCTTCCTCCCTGCCCTTCTCTCTCTAAAGATAATGACTAAAATCTTTTAAAAAAACTTTAAGTTATGCATATAGAAATGTGCAAAGAGAAACTTCCCACCCATATGTTCTTACTTTATATTTCATACAATTGTCATTGTTGAACAGGACAAATATTGCTGATGAAAATTTAATGCAAAACCTGAATGGTGACCAGGAAGTCAAAATAAGTGGTGTCTCTGAAGAAGGTGTTTTCATTCTAAAATCAAGGCTTCTAGGCATACCAAGCATATTTGATATTGGCATCACAAGTTTAACTTTTCAATGAACTGACTTTAAGTGAAAATGTCCTTCATACATTTTCCAAAGAGAAAAGCTAAGATTTTTCAAAGAGTAAGATTTGTTTTAAAGGCAAAAATCCTAACATCCAAACTGAATAACTATAGATAGAAATGTTTGTGCATTTATTTATTTGTTTAGTCATTTTTATAGAAGTGTACACATTACTAAGATTATGGAGATCCCACAGCTCTCTTGATTTCAGTTTTCTTGCATAGAAATTTAGACTTCTAATTTTTTCTTGGTTAAACCTAATCTCTTTCAGACCCTTGAAATCATATATATTTTTTCAACTAAAATACTGACTCACTTTTTAAGTTTTTCCCCTTACAAGGTATATTTCAGCAGCTTGAGCAACTGGTGTGGTAACTGTTCGGGCAGCTACCTGCTGGGAGGAGGTTCACACCGAGACTGCTGGGCAGTGCACCCGCCACTCGCTGCATCCAGGACCTTTTTGGAAAATGTATGACCACAAATCAATGAAGAAATGCCAAAGCCACCCATGTTTTCTCCAAAATAATAAAAAAATTATCTCAGGAATGCAAGAGAGGTATTCTAAAAGGTGAAATGGCTACACTAATAGGTTAGAGAATAAGAAGCAAATAACATTTAAGCCCACTTTAAAAACAGCACACGGATGTAAAACTTCAAGTGCTTTTTCTGTAAATATGAAAAAATTAGGGTAATGCATTATGGAGTGGAATGATTTAATATTTTTAAAAGCAAGTACTATGTAATAATGAGAAAATTAGGTATTTAGAATTATTCAATGGACCTTCTCTATGGAATAATTTTTACAATAGGAAATTTTGAAAATCATACCTTAATCAAATGTTTAAACTTAGTATAACAAATAGTAGCACAACCTGAAATTATGCAGCTCACAAAATAATGCAATGTAATGTACACAATAATGTTTAATCTGAATTTAATTATGCCTTTAGATGTTGGCTAACAAGATATATAGGAGATGAAGAAATGAAACAATGAGGAAATAATCAGGCCAAGATCAAACATGGGACATTTTACAAAACCACTGGCTTAGGCTCTTCAAAAGACAATATTATGTAAAATAAATTAAAAAGATAGTTGAGGAGAAAAATTAAAGAGACTTAAGAGACATGGTAATCAAATGCAATATGCAAACTATCCAAGCTCAGGATACAATAAAAATATGCAAGCCAAATGGAAGATTTGTGTATGACTTGGATAGTAGATGACATTAGGAAATCATTGTTACTTTTTTCTAAATATGTTAATGGCAGTTTGGTTGTATAGAAAAATGCCTTTACTCGTAGGAAATGCATTCTGAAATATACAGGAATATTTTAATTCTGCAACATACACATGTACAGCTTGTGTGTGTGCAATTATGCATATGTATATTCTAGAATGTTAACTATTAATGAACCTAGATGGAAAATTCATAGATATTTGTTGTGCCACTTTTTCAATTTTGCTTTGTGTTAAAAGACTTTTATAAACCACACTTAGAAACAAATATTTTACATTGACACATGCATACAGTTGACCCTCCAGCAATGCAGAAGTTAGGGATACCAATCCCGGCACAGCCCAAAGTCTGCTGTATGGAAATGAAATACTTGAAGAAAGGGAAAGATCCTTCTGCTATGTTTAAAGTACATTTATTATAATGAAGGAGGAAGCTTGCTGCTCCATCGAGAAAAATAACTCATGCCTCACTCCACGAGCTCTGAGGAAGGACCAGCAGGGAAAGGTATTAACTAGCACAGCATGGAGGGCTGTCAAATGAGCAAACTCTCATTTGCCACCTGAGCAAATGCTAGCATGGGTGGATGGTGTCTGCAGTCAGACAGTGCCTGAGCAGAGCTCTCTTTGATCCTCCACAACATATACCATGGATGACTGACTTACTTGGTCTCCTACCCAACAGCATGGCTTCCCTGCCTTCTTGATAGCAGAGGTTTCATTCTTCATATGCCTTTGGGGAAAGATCATTTCCCCCCTGGACATACTAAGTTATGATCAATCAAAGCCAATTATTTAAAATTCTTTCTATCAATAACTGTTTCAGGCATCGGGCATAGGAAGTAATGCTACACAATGATTCAATAACAGATGCCTTCTAAGAGACTGCTGGGAATGGTTTTCCTCATGGGAAAAAATACATGCAATGGATTTAACATTCTTATCTTTCTGCCTTTGATGTCACTATGGTACCTGAAACTGTAGTTTCAGCCAGGTAGTAATCATGACAGGAACAAACCATAAGAATAAGCCCACATGCTAAGAGAGCAGAAGAGAAAGATGGAAAGTCTGTGGTTCCTTGATGACATCACTGAACTGCCCAATTAAATAAACCTGGGGCTATCCTACATCCAGACTCATATTAGGAGACATAATTAATATTCCTTATTCAAACCATCTGAGTCCAACTTTATTGTTTGCTGATGAAAGCATCCTAACAGACCCCACTCTAAGCGGACAGGATCATGAGCATTTTGTAGCTCAGAAGCTTGCCTTAGAATTTGACATGGTGGGTAATCAAGCAAGTAGAAATGGGGAGGTTCTTAGTTGGGTCTAAGAACCTAATCCACATCATCAGTGAATGAAGGGCTTAGTAGACTGATCAACCAGCAAGTCTACATGTGGAAGTGGAGCTGGGCTATAAATCACAGTGATCAGAGAGAGCAGTCTGGACTGTGTTTGAAGCCTGGCAAACTGCAGCTTGTGAGTAGCCCCAGGGATGTCAAAGTGAGATCATGAAATGTCAGGAGGTAGAAAGCTCCTACAGATATACTCTTGTGTGGGTCACACTCCATAGTACAGGAGAGCAGGCAGAGTTCCATCATCTGAGACAACAGAAGTTCACAGAAAGGTCCTGCAGCCCACCAGAGTGGAGACTGCCATGGGACAACATCACCGGACAGCACTTCTGGGTGGGAATTAAGGCCTATGTACTCAATCATCATGGAAGTAGGAAAGAGAATGAGTTATGATTTCAGGGGGAAATCAGGTTGTTGAGGATCTTAAATCATGGAGAGGAGAGAGAATGGAAAGTCAAGAGTATATGTGAAAGATAAGCTGTGTCAAGTATTGCACATTTTAAAGAAAGGATCAATACACACAATGAAGAAGGAGATATCATTTACCTGTCGTGATTGGGAGATAAATTTTGCTATGTCACGCAGTGCTGGGGATAAGGAAAACAGTATCTGAAAAATGAAGCCAGAAGGGCAGTGGGTCTTAGTTTAGCTGTGTCTGAACACAGGGGTAGGTGGTGACCTGGAGGCATGGGGAGGCTGAATGAAAGGCCCTGGTTTTGGACTTGCCAGTCTATCTCTTGGCAGCAAAGGATGCTACCTCTGTTGTTACAATAGGAAATATCCTATTTCTTCAAGCCTTGCAGTCCCGTCTAAATCCTCCCTGTAAGGTCCACAGGCTCAGGCTGGTTGCTGCGGTAGGTGTCCCTGCAGTGTCTCAAGTACCCATCGTTTTTACTGGCGGCTACAGGTGTCTTGTCTCATTAACGGTAAAGGGGATATTGGAAACAATTCAGTAGCCCAACAAATGTCAGCAAGCCACAAAGTGTTTAATATTTACCTCAAAGGCTGGGGGAAGCAAGTTGCTGATGGCCCAGGGAGGTCACATCCTGTCCGTATTTATGTAAATTCAGACCTCAGCAAAAAGACTGGGAGCTGTGGTAGCCAAGACCTATGCACCGGGTGGTCAGTGGGGGTGCGGATGATGATCTAACATAGACAGAGGCTGGGGAGAAATCCAGCTGGAGTTATGCCCTGTGCACTTTTCATCCTGAATTCCTAACAGATTGCCTGGCACACAGCAGGTGTTCAATAAATAAGTGTTGGATGAAAGATTTAATTAATTGAGGATGTTTGGTAACCCATTATGATCTAAAGGTAATACTTCACAGTGAGAAGTGTATGTTTACTGCTGTGTTACACAAGCTGACCTTAAGTTTCTTGGCTACTGTATCTTCAGCACTTAAAACTGGCCCTATTTCTTATTTTATAAGATGAAATACATGCTAATGTGCTAGCAAGGAATGTAAACAAGTGTTGTTAAACAAATTCAATGTGACTGAAAAGAAACTGTAGTAGGTGGGTAAAAGAGGGCCCAATTAAAGTATATTTGCTTTTGTGCCATAGATTCTATCTTCTTCAAATGGAACTGTTAGATGCTAAGGGAATGGGAATGATTTCTGACTCAGTGTTTAAAAATATGTGAGAAATATATTTTATCATCAATATTTTATGCTAGTTTCATTTTATACTTTGCTTTTGTGATGCTTCCTTGAAAGACATTTTGTTCCTTTTCTACTTTGTGTCATTGTTTATGCTGAATTTGTTGTTGTTTTTGCATTTACATTTCATAGAGAAATGATACTTAACAGCATAAAATCCCAGAACTGCATTGGGATAAAAGAGGTGATTTATAAACACATAATAGTCATTTCTGATAATTTTTATCATTAGTCAAGCTGAGAGAACAAATTGGAATTTGAGCTTCTGGTGAGCTTTCTGAAGGGATCCTCAAATAAATGTAGTCAAATATAAAAAATAATTCCAATTAAAAGATAATGGGTATTATACACAATTATAGCTGTGGCCAAGTCAAAGCACTTTGAAATGAAATGTCTTTGTGCAAGAAACCAGTGTTCAACAAAATAACCAACCAGAATTCATTTCTACTTTCTCTGCTCATAGCAACTGACTCACTCATTCTTTCTTTCTTTCTTTTTTTTTTTTTTTTTTGGCAGAAAGTTACAATTCTGTTTAAATAAAAGGACATCAAAACTTTGCATCCTGGAGTAAAGTATAGCATTTAAACTAGTCTAGTACTAAGATTAGTTAAACTTTTTAGGATATAGCATCCGATTGTATTTATGTCCGTTTCATTTTGCTCACTTAGGGCCCCAAGCCACAAATACCTACACAGTGTGCAACATCTGACCTGGTGCTGACTCTTTTGTGACTTTTCCATGTGCCATTTACCATAAATAAATATCTCCTCTATGAGGAATTATGATGAATATAAGCAGTAGAAAAATGAGGGGGTTATTACTTGAAATTATATCTACCACTCGCCAGTTCAATGACCTAACTACACCTGAGTCACACAGGTTTGTGGCAAAAAGAGAAGAGCAAAAATAAGAACAAAATGAGTAAAACAAGTATACCACGAATCCCGGCAAAATCACCTGAACCTAATGAGGAGCTGATGTGAGTGTGTCAGGTGCAGATTTTAGAATAGTAATTTTAAAATTGCCTTTCTTCCTGGCTAGCTTGTCGACCATCTGATGTTACCCATGGTAAAGTGAAACTTCTCTAATTTCATGGGAAATTTGTTATTGCAGTGTAGTGTCATCATAGAAGATTTTTTTAAAAAACACCATTAGCGTATATACGTAAATGAAACACAGAGTTAGGGATTACCATGAGTTATCACTTCCTGCTTGATTCATTTTTAAATCCCACAATCTTCTTAATCTTTAAGGCAATTTAATCCTTTGTCCCATGGACCTTTTCTGTGCACCACATAAAAATTTCCCTCTGAAGCTCTGTGGCTGCAGATTATCAAATGGTGGCACCATTGAAAAGTGAACCGGATCACTGGACTTGTCCTATTTTGTTCTATGAGGGCTCTCTCTGGTGGGTCAGTCAGGTAGAGAGGAACCGCTGCAGCTCTCAAGCAACGGTTTATGTGGAGATATGCCTATTAATTTAGTTTCTTTGTTTTTGTCCAGTCTCCAATGTCAGAACACAGGGAACGGGAGGGAGGATTTGAAATTAGAACTGGCTATCAAGACACTCCCCAAATTGGACTTGGGGGATATTTTGGGAAAGGGTACGATAGGGTCCCTAATGTTTATTGCTCCCATTGCAAAGAGTACAATTAAAGCCCCTTAATGGTTATTGCTCCAGCTCCGAGAGAATGCCATTAAGTCAGAAACATCACCTGATGGCATGCTCATCAAGCCGCACTCCGTGAGCACAGATGGGACATTATGTAACACAAAGAGAGCAGGGCTGCTCACCCGGCTGCATTTGGAGAACGGTGTCAGGAACCTTTTTCAAACAAATCCAATAACATGATAATGTGGCAGCGCACCTCTCCCTCTGCCTGTAAACTCTGTAAACTCTGCAAACTCTGTGGCAACCTGAACAGAACCTCATTAATATTCATGATCCGTGGTCTTAAAGAAAGAAAGGAAGGAAGAAGGAGAAAAATACCACCACTATATGCTCTGCTGTATTAGTGTGTCTAATGAGAATAAATTAAAACCCAGCTGAGACATGACCCTGAACCTTTTGCTCCCTCTTAACTGTCAATTTGACTTTCCTTAGCACTGTGATCAACTGCATTCTAAGTGGAAGTTGACACTGGCTCAACTTTCTGCGAATGCAGGTGAAATGAAAGGGGAACTGCCTGAAACCCAATGCTGACGTAACTTGGTTCTGCACCATTACCCATAATCTGTGTCTTCAGCTTTGTGCAGCTCCAATTTCATTTCTTTAATAGCATGGCCTTTGATAAGAATCTTACCTTCTCTCCCCCTCCCATGACCAATGTCCTTTTGTGGTGTCATTGCTAACTTCTTACACAATGCACCTTCATTTCTCTAAGAAATTCCCATCAGTGGTCTTTAATAGTAGGTTAATGGGCTGTTAAATCTCAGTTTCCAGAATGATTTTGTTAACAGAAGTAGTCTTCCTCGTATTTCCAGTGTGGTCAATATGAGGCTTGTTTTAAAGGCAGGTAATGCTTCACACACTAAGGGGATTGTGCCTCAAATCAGACCAAACAAGAGATACTTTTTATTCCCTTACAATATCAACACCATTTTAGGAAAATGCCTGCCCTGGGACCTATTTGTTATTCCTACGTAAATCAATAAAGGCTCTGAAAAACACAGGGAGCTTTGCCAGCTATGTGCTTACAAATATTAGATGAGACTGTTCGCAGACAGCAGGTCATTCATAAGCTGGTTTCAAGCCTTTGTTGTCATATGCTCCATGACTTGTTTCATTATCTGTCACTGCTGCTTTATGTTGGCTATTTCTTTCTAAATCCCTCATAAACAAAATCCTTAATGATATATAGCCCAAGTGAGTTCATTTACCAAAAGAATAGAGTGCAAGATTATATATGAACCAAAAACTCAGGTGCCTCGCTGCAGGATTTTTGTAAAGCAAAATAGTCCACTGGAATTTTCCATAATTCTAATCGGATTAGTGCTATAGATAGTGAGAAACCTAGACAATGCATGTATCAGATTTTTCTGAATATTTTTTAGGAATAGTAGGTAACTATGAAAACCATGGTAATTACTGTAGAATAGGTGGCAAAGAGTAAATGACACAATAAAGCACTTCCCAGGTGTATAGTTAGTTCTTGGATCTGATACTTTTCATGGATACTACTTTAGACCAAAATAACGTATTACCCATTTTTATGGAATGTTTAAGATGAAGGTGGTTATGTGCCAGTTTATGCAATTTTTATAGGAAATAATATTTTATATACTGGTTTATATAATTTTTATAAAACATAATATTTTAATTAAAAACTATAGATATACCACCATTTATTATAAATGAAAGAGAACTAGTCTAAGGAATTATTTTTTTATGAATAAACTTAAAATGTAGTAAAAAAATTTGTAAGTACACAAAAGACTGAAGTACAAAATAATTTTTTTTAATTAAGACACATTTTTGATATGTTGTTAGTAAATGAGACATTACTTACAGCCTTGTTAATAGTCATAAAATAGTCAGAAAGTTATTATAGTGGTATAGACATAAAAGAAGATAATATCTCATGCACATAAAAGTTCAAATCAGGTGAACATCCTGCATGTGGAACTTCAATGATACAGTGTCTCTCTCTCTCTGATAGATCCACCATCCCTCACAGTTTCACTGTCATTTGCATCTGTCTTCAGTGGACATACACCTGTATTAGGGAGAGAATATAATTTTAATATAATTTTGTCTCTATTCTTCCTAGGTTCTTGGCTGGCCTAATAATTAAATTGATATAAAACAAATAAACAGGAGAAAAATTTAATTTCATACATATGAAAGCCCCATAAAAATATAAGACTCAAAGGCAGTCAGGCAATTGAGGTTTCCATACTGACGTAAACTAAGTAAAAGTACAGGGACCTGGAACTTCAAAGGGGAGGAAGGCAATTCACAGGAAGGTGAGAGGAGCAAATGTGTAGTAAACACATGTTTGCCCTGCCATGCAGACAGGTCTAGCGGATGGGAAAATTACTTCTGGTAATAGATCTATTCCTGGTACAAGCAGGCCTCCTTTCTAAATTATCTTAGGCAGTTAAGGAAAAGACAAAAAGTTTCCTGAGTCTGTTAGATCTTGATTGGCTTTAGATCCACATAATAAAGTGGCCCTTTTTGGGGTGGCATATTCTTCTCCCCTTCACCTAATTCTTAAAAGTCTTGGGGCAGAAATAGCACATATTGCTTCCACTCATGTTCCTTTGGTTGGGGCTTAAAAGCAAGGACACACCCAAATGTAAAAGAAGGTAGGAAATAGATCTTTGTTGTGACCTAAAAAGGAGATGAAAATTAATTTTGGTGAAGAGCTAACTAGCTAGTACTTTAATTTTCAAATTGGAAAACTCTGGGATCAACTTTTATCTTCCTCTGAATAGGAATTTTTAAAGCAGGAATGTAAGAGTTCTTTAAAAGTAGTAAGACAAGTGGAACTCCATAAAGAGTAGATCTGGGTTTGAAATTAGGCTGTTATAATAGTACAGCCTAATGGTACTAGATTGTATTAGATACCCTTGGAAAGTGAATATTGGAGAACAAAAGGAAGTAGAGAGTGGAACATAGACAATGTTGGATTGCCTGGCTGTGAATGACAGAAGAATAAGGATGTGTGACTACTAATTGGTTGTTAAGTAACATGACTGAGAGGGCTTCAGGCCAAAGAGCAGGAGATATGACATTAAGGTGACTAAGATAAGCTAGAATAGCTCCCCCCAAAAAACTGAGTATCAAATGCCTTCTGATCCAAAAGTTCAGTGGTAAATAAATAGAGAATATAAAAGGAGAAGTCCACAGAAAATTGATTTCAAGGCAGGGTATTGGAAAATAAGTCATTTTTATTGATGCAGTTGTGAGCTGGGATTTTGCCAGCAGGTGACTGAATGGAGAGAGATCATGAGAGCGATGACACTAAGAACTTGGGAGAGTAGGCTGTTAAGAGACATCATTATGAACATGGAAGGTTCTGATGGTGATGGAAAGGCTGAAGAGTTGAAAAGGGATATATCCGAATAAACATTGTTGTGAGACATGAGAGTATGTTAAGGTCAAAGTCTTGCTACATAACTGAAGCTAGAGTTTAGAAATAGAATTTAGAATCTTTGATAATGGATTTCAGAACTCATGTCCTAAAATTCCATAAAGAACATATCTGAATTTGAAATTAGATTGTTATAATAGGATAAATAAGATAAGATACATATTACATTAGACATAGTTCTCTTTCTAAATGGTAAATTAACTTCTAATAACTTTTGAACTAATATTTTGTTAGATGTTAGGCACATCTTAACTAATTTCTCTGAGAGCTCAAGAAATGAAATCTAATTAGTTTGATGGTATTACATTTAGATGTATTACATTTAGGAGCAAGGATAACAAGAAAGAACAAAATATAAATCCATAAGGTGGTTTTGTCTTTAAATCTTGCAAAACATCACCTTAGATAGGATTCTTTGCTAAATATTAAAAAAAAAAAAAGTGTTTACTGAAGGTAAATATATATTGCCCAATGATTATGGACATAATATAAACTTATTTTTATTCAGTAAAGGCATTAGAAAAATAAGCAGTTCATTTTAGATCTCTTTAAAATTAGAGACAATTGAGACAGATAATAAAGTGTTTGTATTATTAATCTCTGTTTTCATAAACTTTGGATATATGATTATAGTTTTTAACGATAGCACATGGAAGACTCAGAGGAGCTTTTCTGGGTAAGCACACACTTTGCTGGGAGTAGAACAATGAGCAGCAAGTGTGGGATGGTGTGGGTCAATGATATTCTGTAAGTATTATTTGTCTTTGTTTTTGTTTTTCTAAAGATGTTATTCATTATTTTCATAGATAAGGGCAGGGAGGGAGGAAGAAAGGGTAACATCCATGTATGGTTGCCTTTCACCTGCCTCCAGCTATGAACCTGGCTGGAGACCTGGCTTGTAACCTATTTATGTGCCCTGGCTTGGAATTGAACCAGCAACCTTTGGGTTCACAGGCTGGTGCTATTCCACTGAGCTACCAGCCAAGGTGTATTATTTGTTAGATGAGTATAGTTCAATCAGTATGCTATATATTAAATATAAATATGAGTGAAAATTAAAGCTCAATTTCATACAACATAAAGAAAACAGAGAAATATTTTAATAGGTACTTTCTGGTATCTGCATGTAAGAAAATCCTTATTGTTACTGAGAAAGAAAAAAGAAAAAGATAAAGGAAGGAAAAGAGAGAGAAAATAAAGAAAGGTATTTATTTATAACACAGTTTGTCTCATTTTTAAAAATACTACACATAAAATTATATGTGAAAGCCTCATTAAGTTGGGGGATAGTAACTTGATTTTCTTTAAAAAAAGTTAAATTTTAAAGTATACAATAGTTATTTTATGGCTTTTTGTAGTCTACAATAAATATTAAGTATAAATATTTACAAATCATCCACACTTCACTAAATGTTGAATAGGCACTCACTAAATATTTATTAAGTGAATGAATGATAGTTACAACAAATTTCATTTTATGAAGGATAAACAAAATAGTAAGAAGACTATGAAATTCATCTTACGCATTGTTAATAGTTATGTCCTTACTTATTGTTCAGAAAATATTTCACTACTCTGTGGGGAAGCACAAGTTAGATTTATTAGATTTTAGTATTTTTACTGTAAAAATTTCTGTGGAACAAAAAGAACAGGTATGGATTCTGAGTAACTTCATGTCAGTTACTAAAAAAAAAAAAAAAAGAACTACCATATTCAACTGATGTCTGAAAACACAGGCTAACGAATATGAAAGCTACCCATGGAATTCCACAGAGATGCATTGAAAGGTTGAATGCACTTTCTTTCTGTCCATGAATTTAGGGAGGGACTGACCCAAAGACTCAGTGCTTAACAGAACTGTAGACTTGGGTAGAAAGAAGAAAGCAGTGTCACAAGCAGACAGGCAGTCCCAGGGCAATGCTTCAGTGTAAGGTCAATAGAAACTGCACCGGACAATGACACTTCAATAACATTTTCTTAATGATTCGTAGCAGACTGTACAGGAACTCATTTTCTTTCTCATAAAATAATATAATTTGGTACATATTATCCTGTTTTTAATTGTCTCTGTTTCTTTTTATACTTTCATAACTGTTTACTTTTTTCCCCTTTTCTGCATATTAAATGCAAATTGCTAGAAATGCCATTGCTGCCCCATTTCCTCAATGCTGTGTGCAGGCCAGTCTTGCTCATCACTTATTCATTGCCGAGGTCCTCAGGAGGCAGAGTGAGGAGGCTTTCATGTCCCAGTTTTAAGGTTTTGCTGCATTCGAACATTTACTAATGTTACATTTGGAAAGGCGTGTTTGTTAGCGGCTGGTAGGCTTTGGCAGTCTTATTACAAGTGTCATTAAAGCATCATAATATTTGGAGGAATAGCTCTGCTTCAAGATATTCAGGTTCATTAATGAACATTATCCATCTGACACGTTTGGTAAACACCAGAGCTTTGGAGAACAGCTCATCAGGGATAAACTCGGCCCTCTAGGCTCTCTTGGAGAAGCTCATGAACTCACTACTGTTCACCCTCATTAAGCCGGAGATGCAGAGGAAACAGGAAAAAAATGCTGGAACTGCCAATATGTGTATTTTAGAATTTAGAGGGTTTAATGGCTTCTTTTGTTGTTGCCGCTGTTGTCGTGGAGATGGAGGAACAAGAGAGAAAAATTTTGAGTGAAAGTTGTTTGTTTTTTTGTTTTGGAAAGTCTCAGTGTTATCTTTCTATTGAATCAGAGAAAATAAAAAATAACTTGAAATGAAAAACAAAGAAACGACTTTCTATCTAGTACTTCTGTTCTGAAAAGAATACAGAGCATCTTTCAGGGCACAAGTATATTCATTGCTTAGGATCTTCAAAGGACTGGTTCTAGGCCCCTTGATGTTAACAAAATCCAAGGATGCTCAAGTTCCTTATAAAAAATGATACAGTGTTTGCATATAACCTATGTACATCCTCCAATATACTTAAATCATCTCTAGATGATTTATAATACCTGATACAATATAAAGTTATACAAATAGTTGTTATACTATATTATTATTAAAATAATGACAAGATTAAAAAGTTTGCATACATTCAGTACAAATGAACCACTGAAAGGCAGAAAAAATTAACTTAGCTATGGAAGTATACAAAGAACTAAATATATTTTTGAACCATGGTTGGTTGAATCCATGGGTATAGAACCTGCCCATAAGATGTGCTGGCTGTATTGCTAAAAAATTGACAAGAAAAATATAAACATAATTTTTCTTTAAAAAGACATTTACCTTAAAATGGTGGCCTATAAAGCAGGAGCTGTGGGCCACATTCACTATGGCCCATCTACCACAACCCATAGAAATTCTCAATAAAGCTGAATTAAAGCAAATTTCCCCAAAGTAACACAATTCCAAGCATATACACCTTTCGATACTACATATATTTTACTTACAACCACATGATTTATAGATTAAAATATTATTGTACATAGAGGATATTTGACCATATCTTACAGTCTTTACCTGTGAATCAGAGAATTTTAAATAAAGCCCCATCCTTGAAAAATATTTTTAACATCATAACTATACATATTGTATCCTTTCAAAATGTTTCATCTTGCTTTATAAAAACTTGATAAAGGCATTACAAATTTCTCTTTAAAGTCATAAAATGTTCTCTATTAAACATGTAGACCACATAAGGTTGCTCATTTCAAAGATATATTGAGATTCAACCTCTTGAACCCCTTGAAATCTCTACATTCCAATGTGTCCATGGAGGCCATTTAGACAGTTGGCCCAGACTATAAAAATAAGAATCCAGTTATATTTCTAAAAAAAAAATGCCATGAAACTACTATCATGAAAGTGGAAAAACAATGTAGTTACTGATAAAAACGTTGGAATCAATTCTATATGCAGAACTACATCCAAGAGAACTTCAATTCTCATCAGGATCAATAATCTTCATTTGCCAAATATTTATAATCTTTACTGGTCTCATTTTTCAATTTGGCACTCATAATAAAATCAAAATAAGCTTAAATGTATAGCTATAATAGATTAGTGTATGAGCAAAAGTAATACTCCTTATGGTAATCTGATAGTTTTCTAAAACTTGAAAGGGAGGTACAGTTAATTCTCATTTTTCATGGATTCCATATTTGCAAATTTGCCTACTTGCTAAAATTTATTTGCAACCTCAAAAACTGGTATTCATGGGGATTCACAATCATTTGCATTCATGTATAGAGCAGCAAAAACACTTTAGTTGCCCAGTGTTCATACTTTCAGCTGAGGTCAAACAAGGCTTTGCAATATTTTAGCTCTCGTAATGTAAATAAGCATCCTTGCCAAGGTATGTTTAGTGTCAGTTTTCCACATTTTGTGCCTTACATTGATGAGTCCACTGTTTAGTGCTGAAGCACTTCCTAACATTCTGACTCCAAAAGTTTGTGATGGGCCTTATAAAGAACATGCTTATGTTAAATAAGCTTCAATCAGTTTAGTGTCAGTTTTCCACATTTTGTGCCTTACATTGATGAGTCCACTGTTTAGTGTTGAAGCACTTCCTAACATTCTGACTCCAAAAGTTTGTGATGGGCCTTATAAAGAACATGCTTATGTTAAATAAGCTTCAATCAGTTATGACTTATAGAGTTCTTGACTAGTTTACTGGCAATGAATCCATAATGCATATTAAGTAAGAGGCCTTTTATCAAAAACACAGATAAAACAAGGTAATGTGAAAATACTATGATCAGACTCACAGGAGCTAATCCTTTATTCCCTTAGAAGCAATAGTTTTATATTCCTTAATTTAGTGTTTATGGTAATGTATAGAACACAACTACCATGAATAATGAAAATTGACAAAATATATATTTTTGATAAGACCCCTTTGGCAAGAATGGAACTGTTGATATTACTGTTTTCTTTATCACTTTACAAATTCAGTGTTCACCACACCCCAAAGTCCTTATATGCTCTGCTATGATACATTTCTTGTAAGAAACAAATGCAGTAAATATATAAGCATTCCCTCACCTTTTTCTGGGTTACCTAATCATCCCCAAAATACCAATTAATAAAGACTATTATTTGATAAGAATAATTATCTTTCAAATGTTTTGATTGGGTTTTGTTCATGTAAATCACACTAAGATGTTATTGCTATATCATCTTGGCCTATTAAGGGTTCTTCCATATTATGTTAAATAGCATAAGATAAAATATGTGTTATATATAATCTTGCTGAACCTGACAGTATATATATATGTATACATACATTATACATTTGGGGTTTATATTTTTATTTATAGAAATATATATATATGCATATCATATATGATTGTTATAGGTAACACAATTACCTTAGATAAATTTGAAAACAATTACACATTTGTTATAGAAGTAATCTAAGAAAAACAACTATTTCTATGTTGTTAACATAACTAATACTCGAATTGAGTTAAAAATTTAACAAATAAAAAATGTATTTATGGCATTTTATGGTATTTTATAATACCAGTTTACAAATACAGCCACTCAAAATAACTTCATTTGCAAGATACAAATATATTATTGTTTCAAGTCTCTAAACCAAATTTTAAAAGAATTCTGAACTTTTAAAATTCTAGCCAGCATTTGGTTGACAATTATTATGCACTTGGACTTCATATTGACATCAATAGTAAGGAATGTGTATATGATTAAATGTTAAAATAAACAAATACATACATAATAATAAAACTACATTTATTCTGGTTATATGTGGAAACAAAAACCCATTGAAGGCCGTAACAAGAAAGGCAGTGAGGTAGAACAGGTAGCAAAAAAAAGCAACTCTGGCAAGTCTAGAATGTATTTTAGGTGAAGCTCAGATTGATGGGACCAGCTTGGACCGAGGCAAAGGTGGGGCCGCGAGGGTTAGCAGTGACAATGTGAGCACAGTTTTCATCTTGACTAGATGGAGAGTTCACGCCTGTACGCGCTGTTTTCCTTTGAGAGGGACCTTTACCTATTGCAGACAATCCTGCTGAGGATTTTTACCCTAATTGTTTAGCCATAGTTGGTCACTTAGGAAGCAACAGCGCTTAAGAAGCAGCATCTGTTGTTCCAGAAAGATTTCTGGGTACTATAGCACTTATAGTACCAACAGAACTGTCATAAAAACCAAAAGCACTGATTTAAATTCTTCAGTGTTTTACTTAATTACCTTTTTAATTAGGATAAAATGTCTTTTCACCTTTTCCTATTTGAATGCCGCCATCCCTGCTTTTGGGGCCAAGTTATAAATACACTGCGATGAATAGCTCGCACTCCCTCCCCTTCCTTTCCCCACTGAGCCAGCTGTTCCTGTGTGTTCAACTGTCAGTAGCAGCGCTGCAGAGACTCTGAGTGCTTCCTAATAACTTGGGGAGTCGGTGCTGCTCATCGCGAAAGCTGACAGCTGAACACAGCCCAGGGGACCGGAATGTGCATGAGGAGCAGAAAGAAGAGGGGAGATGGATTCTTTGAGATGCAAGGATAGAATGCCTGTAAATACAGCCACAATCCTGCTGGGTGGGTGGTGAGGGTGAGGGTGTGCAGATGTGTTAGTCAAAGTGGGAAAGGGGAACTACAACTCGAACTTGAAAGTCTAAGGAAACATCATTTACACCACCTTATTTATGTTCATGGAAACATAATGGGGGTGGAGGGAATTGGAAGAAAACTCTTTTGTCTTTTGGGACCCAGAACTGAGAGACAGGTGACTGAAGTTGAGGACCATTTGCCCAGCCCTGCCATAGAATGTTCTCTTTCTTTTAAGACAGACATTATCTCTCTGAGCTCGTTGCATGGTCTCTATGAGAGTTTCTAGAATTATAAAATATTTAAACAAAATGTATCCTGAGATACAATTTTTAAATGATATTTAATAATGTAAAACTTTACATGACACAAAAGTTACCATCTTAAACATTTTAAGTGTACAACTAAGTATATTGTTGTGCAGCCATCATTTCCATTCATCTCCAAAATTCTTTTCACCTTGCAAAACTAAAACTCTGAACCCATTCAACAATAACACTCCATCCTTTCCTATCTCCAGCTCCTGCTAACCATTTTTACTTTCTGTCTCTATGAATTTGACTACTCTAAGTTCCTCATATAACTATAGTCAAACAGTGATTTTCTTTGTGCTCCTGGCTTATTTCACCCAGAATAATCTCCTTAGTTTCATCAGTGCTTTAGAACGTGTCAGAATTTCTTCCCTTTATCTATCCATCTATGTGAACACTTGGGTTGCTTCTATCTTTAGGCTCTTTTGAATAATGCCACCATGAACATGGCTATACAAATTTCTTTTTGAGATCCTGTTTTCAATTGTTTTGAATATATATACCCCAAAGTGATATTGTTGGATCATCTGAAAATTCTATTTTTAATGTTTTGAGGACTTTCCATATTATTTTTCATAGTGCCTATTCCATTTTACATTTCCATTAGTTGTATAAAAGGTTACAAAAATTCTTTACATGCTTGCCCTTATCTGTTGTATCCTGGTTCATTTGATAGTAACCAGCCTAATAGGTGTAAGCTTCCTCAGACACAGTATACTCTAGCTTCTTTATTTTGCAGATGGAAAATGAGGGTGGGCCAGGAAATTTGTTTCTATCTGCTTAGTAGGAAGTGCTGGAATAAGAGTCCAAGCCCCTTGGTCAATAACTTGAATTTGGGCCTCCAAAGTGGGCTAGGTTATACTTTCTTTTGTGAATGGCAATCAATAGTACATCTAACCAAACAACAATTGTCTCCTTAATTTACTCTATCTGCACTCACAGATATATTTTGAGACCATGATTCTAGAGCCTTGAAGAAGATCCAGTCTGAATAAGAGAATGAGGGGCACATGAAAAAAATGTTAAAATGAACTACAATTTAAACCCAAGCTGCCCTAGCTGATGTAGCTCAGTGAATTGAGTGCCTGCCTATGAATCACATGGTAATCAGGTTAATTCCCAGTTAGGGCACTTGCCTGGGTTGCAGGTCAGGTCCCCAGTTGGAGAGCACAAGAGGCAACCACGAATTGATGTTTCTCTCTCTCTCTTCCCCCCACCTTTTTGCTCTCTCATAAAAAAAAAAAAAAAAAAAAGCCAATCAACAATGTTCATAGTGCATACTCATAAAAACTGAAACCTGTAGAGTAATGGGAGAAGAAAGCATCAATAAAATCTGTTGGTGATTTTATGTTGCAGGTAAAACTTGATAATATAGAGTCTACAATGTGGAAAAATATATAGTAATATTGGATGATAAATTATGATAAATCAAATGACAGAAAAATGTGTACTGTAAAAATATTGTTATTATTTTTATTAATGTGTATCTATAGGAAAAGGTACTGTATCAATACTAAAATGTTATCTTCAGGTTTTGACATTCATTTCTTCAATCAATATTAATCAAATACCTGCTGCAAAAGAGGAGTCAAGGATATAGCCCAGAATAAGACAAATAAGACTTCTGCTTCCTTGCAGTGTCTTTTCCAATAAGAGATGGATTAACTACATTCATGCAATTCTGGAAAAAGAATATTCAAGGCAGAAGAAACATGAAGCACCAAGTGCTAGAAATTGGTAAAAACTGGGACAGAGTGAATTAATGAGGTGGAAGGTTATGCCCTAAGATGTGATAAGAAGTTTAATTTGCCCATAAAAGTGAAAGATATTAAGCCAGAAAGATACATACAGTGATTTTTTTAACCTATTATTTTTCAAATATGTCAATATAAAGATACATACCACCTTTATTATGAGATAAGAAATATTTTTAAAATACAAAGGAAAACACTTTCTTCATTAATATGTGTTTTAATTAAGATTTAGAATGGAGGGGAAAGTAAATCATTAAAAAGCAAGGTTACTACTGTATTTACTGAATTTAATTATGGCCCTAATTTGAAAGTAATTACTCCACAGGCTCTCAACACTCATAAACTTGCCCCTCAAAGCAGAGATGATGGAGATGAGAGTGAATGACTCCTGAAGGGTTATCTAAGAAGGTGGCAGGAGTTAGTAATGCCACTGGATGTTATTATCTCTTGGGTAGATCTGGTATTTACAGCTAAAACAAGCACTGGTCTCAGGCACAAAATGTGAATGCACTGGGTAATTTATTGGTGGCATGAGCTTTTAAGAAAATATTGTAATTTTGCCCTAGCTGGTGTTGCTCAGTGGATTGAGTGCTGGCCTGCAAACCAAAAGGTCACTGGTTTGATTCCTGTCAGGGTACATGCTTGAGTTGTGGGCTGGTCCCTAGTTGGGGGCATGTGAGAGGCAACGAATAGATAATTTTCTCCCTCTCTTTCTCTGTCCCTCTCCCACTCTCTGAAAATAAATTAAAATCTTTTTTTAAAAAGAAAAGACACTATTATGTTTTCTACTCAAGGAAGGAGGACTTTTTAGTCAGAGATATTATGAAAAAAAAAAGGAAAAAACATCTAATATAAGGGATAGCAATTCAAAGAATTCATGGTAATAAGCTTAATGAATTCAAGTAAGACTAGTCCGTATTTGGGCCCAAATTGTACTATGAGTGTCCATGTCACTGATGGCTGGATAAACTCAAACAGAGATTCCAAATCTGAATCTAAATATAGACATTTAGAAAACTCTGTGATGCTTAAGAATTATATTTCACTGACTCTTAGAATCATTTATAAAGCCATCAAACTCTCACCTTTAAAACCAATTTTGTAAGATCAAGAGAGGGACAAAGCAACTGGAATTTTCAGCAATTTCAACATGGAATTTCCTCTCATAAGTTAATTTTTTGCTTTGTGTGTTTGATTATTTTGCTTGTGTGTTTGTTTTGGGTTTGTTTTTTTTTTTTTTTTTTTTTTTTTTCATTTGTAAGTTTGGAAAAGAGATAATTAGGTAAGGAGTAAAAATGTATGCAATAGGCATAAAAAATTGCAAAACATTTCTGTCGAAGTAGACTCTACTGTATGTAGAGAACACTAAAGCGTACCATTGGCTTCAGTAATAAATTATGGAAATAGTTCTTCTTTGAAGGGAAATAATAGAGTATTAAATCAAGACAAAAGTATTAAAATGAACTATGGCTCAAGCTGAGCTTGTGGGTTTGTTTGAAAAGGTATTATGATATTGGATTGGTTTAAAATACAAATGTAAATTCCCGAATATCCTTAAAATCATTCCTAAATTGCATTCAGTTAAAAATGAAAAGCTTATATCTGGATAAGCAAAACAATTATGACTACATTTTAAAAGATATGATCAGTCATTAAAGCTTAATTTTTTTAAAGATTTTATTTATTATTTTTGGAGAGAGGGGAAGGGAGTTCAAGGCAGAGAGGGAGAGAGACATCAATGGATGGTTGCCTTTCACCTGCCTCCAGCTAAGGACCTGGCTGGAGACCTAGCTTACAACCTGGTTATGTGCCCTGGCTGAGAATCGAACCAGCGACCTTTGGGTTTGCAGGCTGGTGCCTATCCACTGAGTCACCAGCAAGGGCTAAAGCTTAATTTTTAAATCAATTATGGAATAAATAGAACTCTTTAAGTAATCAACAATTTATGATCAAAAATTATTTTCCAACACCTTATTCTCTGCTTATTCAAAAAAATCACAAGCCCTATCAAGTCTGCATTTTAAAAATGTCTGGTTTAATTACTTCTGCTTTATCTGCCATACCATTGCCCCACCAATGTGTAAGTCACATTTCCCAGATATTATATACAAATCTGACTATGCTATCCATTTATTCAATGTCGTTCAACTTCCAGTCCTTTTAAGAAAAGAAAGAAAGAAAGAAAGAAAGAGAGAAAGAAAGAAAGAAAGAAGGAAAGAAAAGAAAAAAGAAATCTTTATCCTGGTATAGAGAATAAAACCTGCTATGACCTAGCTCCTGTTCCTCCATTCTCATCTTTTGCCATTCTCCTCTCATATCATACACCCACATTCCAGGTCCGTGGAATTAACTATCAACTGTTTTCTTAAGAACCCTTTATGTACTAAGCTGGGAATGTTATGGTTCTTATTCTCAAATGCTTTATTCTACAGGACATAAGAAAGATAGTAAATAAATCATAAACTTCTATTCTCAGAAGAGCTACACAGCAAAAATAAATGACAATATATAAGAAATAATGGGGGTGAAAATCCTTTGACTACAAGGTCATGGAAGGTCTCTTGGAAATGAGTAACATTTGAGCCAAGATAAGGAGGTTGAGAGGAATCAGCCATTTGAAACACAGAGGAGAGATCATTTCACTTAGGAGAACCAGAAAAAACAAAACCTTAAAAGAAGGAAAGAGGTGACTAGAGCAAAATGAACAAGGTGTCCCATGGTAGATGCTCTGAGAGATATGAGTAGTTGCCAGGTTATAAAAAGGCTTTCAGTCCATGATGAAGAATTCGGATTTGATACTAAGTGTGGATGAATTTAAGCAAGGAGGGGCATGAGTACCTTTTTTCAAATCTCATTGTAGCCCCAGTGCGGGGAATGCAGTGGTTCCAGAATAGTAGCAGAAATACCAGCCCCCGGTGTGCTTCCCTGCTCATGCAGTACAAAGAATATTTGCAACCAAGAGACTTTGGTTCTAAGCCCCAAATCATTCTTTTATCAAGTAGAGATGTGGGAAGTACAAATTTGGAAGAGAGATAAGTATCCAAAGAGAGCAGTTCTGGCATTCCCTGGAGGAGAGCAGCCATGGAGAGCCTGGTCCATCTCAGTCAAGAGAATGTCTTCCATCTCAGCCAGCTACCATCTCAGCCAGGCACCTTGGCTTATGGCTTTGCATTTCATAAATCTCCGATCTGGCAACTTTCTTCATGGGTCAGTGTAGAAAATAGCAATGGTAGTAATAGATAAGGAATATTAGCCATAATTAACTAACTGCTGTCCACAGACTACTTGTGAGGGACACCTACCTTTTTACCTCAAATGCTCTCATCAACTCTGCAAGGTTAATAATTTCCCTATTTTAGAAATAGTAAACTTAGAAAACCTGAGATGTTGAATCTCATAGCAGAAGAAGCATTCATGCTACAGTCTTGCCTGGCTTCTGATTCTGGTTATTTTTATTGTTTTTTTTTTTTTTTTTAAGATTGTTTTTATTATTTTTAGAGAGAAGGGCATGGAGAGAGGAAGAAAGAGAGAGAAACATCAATGTATGTTGCCTTTCACCTGCCTCCAGCTGGAGACCTGGCTGGAGACCTGGAGGCTTGCAACCTGGTTATATGCCCTGGCTGGGAATCGAACCAGTGACCTCTGGGTTCACAGGCTGGCACCTATTCACTGAGCCACCAGGCTGGGCTATTCTTTTCATTACATTGTGTCTCAGGGAAAAGAATTTTGAGGGGGTTTATGTTGCATTTTTCTAGAAGAGGAAATAATTATATTAGTATTTTAAAAGCAAAGCCTCATCCATGTTTAAATCAAAAAGAATAAGAACAGTTTTGGAAAGAAGTACAGAAAAAAATAATACAAAACTTGAAAAAGGAAAATGAAATATTCCCTAATGAGAGAGAGAGAGAGAGAGAGAGAGAGAGAGAGAGGAAGGAAGGAAGAAAGAACATCAGATACACTAGTGTAATGCTTACAAAATCAATAAAAGGTGGTCTTGTGAGTCTTGTTATGTCTGTTTTATCATTTGAGTTTTTATTATAACTGTAATTACAGTTCAAAAATACAATTTGATGACCTTAAAGTAGTATCCTCTTAAATCTCTTAACCATATGGTCTTGACTTTTTTTGTTTCATATTATTCTATAATTTAACTTATTTCACGTCCAAACAAACACAAAGGCTCACTAAGTCAGCTCTGCCTGAGGAGCAGGGGTAGAATGAAAGAAAGAAGGAAAGAAAGAAAGAAAGAAAGAAAGAAAGAAAGAAAGAAAGAAAGAAAGAAAGAAAGAAAGAAAGAAAAGAAGGAAGGAAAGAAGGAAGGAAAGAAAGGCAGAGAGAAAAAGAAAGGAAGAAAGAAAGAAAGAAAGAAAGAAAGAAAGAAAGAAAGAAAGAAAGAAAGAAAGAAAGAAAGAAAGAAAGAAAGAAAGAAAGAAAGAAAGCGAGAAAGAAAGAAAGAACGAACGAACGAACGAAAGAAAGAAAGAAAGAAAAGAAGGAAGGAAAGAAAGGCAGAGAGAAAAAGAAAGGAAGAAAGAAAGACAGGAAGAAAGGAAGAAAGAAAGGTCAAAAAGTAGGCTGTCCTATTTCAAATGCCCCAGGCGGCAGCAGGAGCCCGCAAGAAAACATCTGTTAAAGGAGGCGGAGACCATGCTCCCTCCCAGAAGTGAAGCTGCGCCCGGTCAGTGAAGTTCTAGTGGCAGCCAAGCAGGCCTCAGGCAGGATGAGGATCAAGACGGAATCCCTTCCTGGGCTAAACCAAAGGGCAACTAACATTCTCAAATGGTTTCAAAACTGGTCCGTTGTCCTGCTGGTCTTGAAAGCAGTGTGGAGATGAAGGTTGTGTGTCTTGATGACAGGTGCCGGATGGCTTCCATCGCCTCTTACTTCATTCGGCTCCTAAAGGACGAGCAGAAGCGGGCTGCCAGAGCTGGAGCAGGACGCCTTTAAATGAGGTGCCAGCTCTACAAATAGCCCATTGTCCTTTGCAATCTATCCAATTCTATTCCTAGCGTCCACCTTTTATATTTAATTACTGAAGAATCAGAGCAGGAGAGTCAAATATCATAGCAGATATTTCTCCTGCTGAGTGCTGATGGCTGCCCTGGAAGGGGATAAGCAGGAGTGACATTATCATAGAAAGTCGACTGGTGGGCAGGTCATTTGTTTTGGCAGGGAAAGTTTAATCAACAGAATGGGCATGGGCTTTGTAGTCAGATATAACAAGATTTGAATGTGGAGTTCCCAGCTACTCTGTCACCATTAAGCAAGGTCATTGAGTCATAGTAAATCACAACATCAATGTTTACAAAATGGGAATAATAAACTATCTAACTTATATGAAAATGTGCCTAACATATAGATGGTACACAATAAATGTTTGTGTGTTTTCTCTTATTATGGTTTCTTGTAGCAAAAAGGGTTTAGCCATGAAAAACTGCTTAAACACAGCACATTGAATAAAAATACCAAGGAAATATATAGTTCCTTCATCAATTTATTTAATGTCTCTGAGTCCTAGTTTCAATATCCCCCCAAAACAATTATGGAACAAAAGATAAGAATAATTATGATTCTTAGGATCTTTATTCAGAGACCTTTACTCATGGAGTTTGAGGGGGGATAAAGTTGGAAAAGCCAGGTATTTTTATTACAACATAACCATATTTCTTATTAGACCTCAATGCCAAAAATCAACGATAAAAGATAAGAAATATTTGAAAGTGTGATTCCTTTGGAAATTGCTCCTTTCTAAAATTTATGATGATTCTGATGTGTTCTTAGATTGCTTTTTTGTGAGAATTGCTTTTATATTGATACATACCTATCCAATTCTTAGCTATTAATACTAAAATGTGTTTTCTCTCTGAGATATAAATGATGTTCAAAGGTCAATCACTCTATACAAATGTCACCATCTTCAAGATTGATTTAGCATTTCTCCACCTTGAACATATTCTTGAATTAGTATTACTTGGAGATACCAAACACATCAGATATACTAGTGTAATGCTTACAAAATCAATAAAAGATAGTCTTGTGAGTCTTGTTATGTCTATTTTATTGATTGAGTTTTTATTATAACTGTAATTACAGTTCAAAAATACAATTTGATGATCTTAAAATAGTATTCTCTTAAATCTCTTAACCATATGGCCTTGACTTTCTTTTTGTTTCATATTATTCTATAATTTAACTTATTTCACATCCACACAGGGGTTGAAATAGAGGTTCTTGACTATAATTGTCAATAGGTCCACCTGTACACATATAGAACTACTAACAAGGGCTCCTTTAACTCAGAAATTTGTGCAGATAAACAAAGAATTTGTTGAGCTTGCTTCCTCCTATACTCTCTAATTAGAATCATACTTGTATATAATAAACCCTAAATATTAGGTGGCACTTTTTGATTGGCTTTAGTTTCTTTTCACCAACAAATTGGTGATACTTATCAGTGATATGACTGGATGAGTGGTCGTGCTTCAGTTTTACTCCTTTTCTGGTCCTCCCATTTCCTATTTCTCCTACTAAAAAAAATGGATTGCTAAGAATATATTTTCTGTGTTCCAATGTCCTTATTACCACTTTGTAGGATGAATGGAATTCATTTAAAAATGCCTTAGGATAGGTCATGGATGTGACAGCTACTTTAGAGGTGGTCAGTTGTCCTAATCATAAATTCATTCCAAAGGGCAGCAACTTTCTAATTAGAAAGGACACTACCACATACCATTTTTGTTGATCAAACATGGTTGAATATTATCAGTTTGCTATGGCTCAAATTAATGTAATTACCTCAGCAATTCATAACTTTATCAAGCTATTTAGCTTAACTCATTTTTGAAGATGTGCTTTTTTTTCTTTTTCCTAAAATTATTGACTTGACATATACGTTAACATATTTTGGAAATCATCCTTCTCTGATAGAATAATGCTTTTTGGATATGTGGATTGGCTTGACTATTCCAGAGACAAGGTCTACTTTCTTAGGAACAGGGTACAAAACTCTAGCAAACCCTTGGAGTCATAACTTTAGGCTTGAGGCCTTAATGATCTTGTGTCCAGCCATTGGTCTCTAGAATATTGCCATATTTGCAGGGCCCTCGCATGCAAATCATGGTAGTAGAACCTGCAAATATGGGGAGATTGATGTTTCTTTCATTTGATAGAGTAACTTGTTTGAGATATTTTATGCCTGCTTGCTAACAAAAGTTTGTTTAATCTCTTTCTGAGTAGAACTTGATCTGGCCCTTGTTTTTATTATTGCTTGGTTGGAAAATATGGGAAGTGATAGCCATGTAACTAAAATAGCCTGATAGTTGTGCATAACTAAGTTTTCTTGGGTCATTTTGTGGCACAAAATCTTAATCTTCTAAATGTGTCCTTGATCAGAGTACAGACATTGTGAGGTAATTACTCTTTGGTCTCTGTGGGAGACTTTCCTTCCTTTCACGAGCACTGCACTGTGCTGAGGGGCTCGGTGATGCCATGGTTCACTGACTTTAGACCAGGTGCTCTGTGTGTTACAGTCACGTGGATTCTGGCAGCTCTCTCTGGGACCGGCATGCTCTTCAAGCTGAGTCACTTCCTGCTCAGGGTTAGAACTTCAAGTAAACACCGTCTATTCAATTTGAAGTGATAGGAAGGCAGCACTCATGCTGACACTATTATACTCCCTGCCCCAAAGTGTGGGGCATTATGCTTTATAGTTTCAGGTCCAATTTTTCAACTCATCAGTTCTTTCATTCAAACTATTATTGAAATGCAGTTTCCACCATGAAGTCTTCCCTTCTAATATTTGTTTGCAGTTCTATCTAATCTGAACATTCAAATTTATCATCACTCTGACTTATCCCTGCCCTGATGTCATGTGCCCTGAACATGTTATCTGTTGAATTACCAGTCATGTTGTGTAGAAATCTATTCCCTAGTTCTCTTCATCCAGCTCACCCATCCCAGAACTTGGCAGGTAGCTTTCATGGCAGTGCACTATTGCAGAATAAGAAAGTGGTAATAATGACATAGTTTGTCATTCAAAATGACATCTACTTTAAATGTCATTATGGCCACATTTCACAAGAGTACACACTTCACAAAAGTCAGGAATGCCTGTAAGCACCTGTTAGTCATCATTCAGATTTATTTACCATTGAATTCATTCATATCTACTATATATTTGTATCTACCAATATTAATATATAATTATCTCTGGTTATATAATATGCACATCTGTATCCATAAATATAGAAATAAAGATATAAAAGGAATCAGGAGCTACCCATCATCTTTAAATGCAATGATCTTCACAGACTGTCTCAATGCAAAGAAAGTCCCATGAGGAAGTGTGTAACCAGAATGACAGTGCAGTGATATTTTATTCTGAGATATCAGTGTTTATTTTTAAACAAAAAAAGGAAGCTCTCAAGACCCATTAGTTTTCTCTTAAACACAGACAAACTTCACCTACAGCCTTTGGAAGCTGTGGTAATATTCACAGTACTCTCAATCACTTCAAAAAGAATAAAATATAATTAGGGGCTGCTCTTAACAAACACAGATTTTGCAGAATCCTTTGGACAGGCAGCTTTGGAAATTCTCCTCTCAGGGGAAGTAAATTTGAGTGGAGCTGTACTTGAGTTCAGTTTGAAATCCCCTCTCAATTACCATCAATGCAGCTGAATCAGGAGCAACCCCAAAATTCCTGAGATAGCTTTTTAAAAATCTAAAATAAAGAACAAAATGTTATTGCAGATGGAGGTGAAAGAAACCTTGATACAAGAGAGACAAAAGCCCTGGAGGAAGGGAGCTGAGGGCATGAAATAATGAGGCATAAACTTGAAATATGCAAAACAGAATATGCATTTGCGATCCTTGTTTTTCTTTCTTCTTTTAATTGTTTAGGCCTGCAAATATTTTATCTGATTTTGTGCAACTACAGATATCTAGTAATTTTTACCAGCTATAGAATAAATAACCCAGGTGCTTATCATAATATGGGAAAGGGACAGCCAGTTAAATGTAATATGTTCAGGAGTCACTTCTTTGTGTGTGATTAGAAAACTCTCAAATATGTAGCACAGGCGGCATGCAGGGGGAGAGTTTCTGTCATATCTTATTGCTTAAGCATGCTTCTGGTGACCACTATATCAGCATTTAATGGCTCAAAACAATAAGGCATGTGTGTAAGACACAGACATTATTGAACAGTGCTTCCCTACCATACGAGTGGAAAGATCATTGCTTGGGCTATGAGTTTTCAGTAAGAGGCATTTTTACTAATGAAAATAGGAAATTAAATTTCAGAACTGATGGCTGCATTATAGTAATTGTAGGAAAACAGCTTGCTTGAAGATAATAGTATAATCTGATATTTATAAAATGCTACTGAAATTTAATTGGCAAAATGGAGTAATTAGAAGTGGAAACCATTCTTCTCTTATTTACCTTCATGCCTCAACTGAGATCCAAAATTGTAGCCATACAAAAAGCATAAATTTCTGAAAGCTTCTAAATGCAATCGTAAGGGGGTTTTAACCTAGCACTAAGAACACCAATGGGAGCATTATTAACATTGTCCAGAATGTGCATCTTGAGTATTGTTCCTAGGGATTCCTAGGGTGATAGCTCCACTCTGCAGAGCACATTCTGGCTCAGGCATGCATGGCAGCAGCACAGCAGACTTCCTGCTGTTGACCCACGGTACCACTGGGAAGATCTGCGTTCTGTCTACACACCATGGACCTCAGTCTGGCAGACAATAAAACCTGACTTCCCTGATTACAGAAAGATTTCTGAGGATACCTGAACAAGCATATAAAAACAACAACAACTACAAAAAAAAATTGGTCTACATTTTATAAGTTGACCAAATAGGTGTCAGATTTGTGATGGTAAATGTAAAATTGACATTTGATTCTCAAATATTCTATCACAATACAGACGTGATCATTTTGTCTGAGTCCATAGTAGTTAGTGCACGAAGTATCATGGACATAGAGATGGAACAGATCAGGGTTCCAAGAACTACATTAACATTTAGAGATGCACAAAACTTGTGAAGATAAGAATTGGATAGAGTTAAGATTTTAGTATATTTTCAACTTCAGTGTGAACCATATCTAAGGTTGAAACCTGGTTCTGTTGGTTACCAGCTATATAACCTTGGACATATAGACTACTTCATCACGATTAACCTCATTTTCCCGGTCTATAATGTGAACTTTACACTAAAATGTGCCTCAATGGGTGATTTTGAGATTTAAGTGACATAATTACATAACTAATTCAACATAGCACCATGCTGATATTAAGTGCTCAATTATTGTTAGCTAAAAGATATTTTAAGCCCTGACTAGTGGCTTAGAGGATAGGCACTGACCTGTGAACCCAAAAGTCACTGGTTTGATTCTGAGTCTGAGCATATAACCAGGTTACAAGCCTGGTTTCCAGCCAGGCCCGTAGCTAGAGGCAGGTGAAAGGCAACCATACCTTGACATTTCTCTCCCTCTCTGCCTTTCTCCCTTCCCCTCTCTCTAAAAATAATAAATTTTAAAAATCTTTTTAAAATAAAGTATTTTGAACAATCATTAAAAAATAAACAAACAAACGACAAAACAGACTTCGGATTTGTACTTCCAAATATCCAACAATAATAAAGATTCTAGTGAAAGTATGAGACAGAACGAGAAATGCCAGCTGATGTGTGATCCCCTGCAAGCTGGCCCCTTTAAGGTCCACTTCGTAGCTCTGTGCAAGAACATAATAACTGGCCACAAACACACTGTCCTTCAATAACATGAAGGTAAGCTGCACGCAGAAGGAGGGCAGCAGGACTGCAAAGGTGCAGTGAAGCACAATGGGAGGACACATAAAATAGCTGTTGATCACTGGAAAGTAGTAGCAGCAAACAGGCAGTGCTAGCGGAGACTAGGCAGAGAAGAGGTAGCTCAGAGGAAGGGCAACAACTGAGCTTCCCATGAGGCGGATTCACTGAGGTCATAACAGCGGGCTACGAGGCAAGTGAACCAAAGGATGTCTCCTTGTTCTCTGGCCTGGGGTAGTGTGCAGGTTAGCTGGCCTTATTTCTCCCTGTGGTTGGTCTACAGAGCCAGACAACAACTTCTAGAGACAGCGAGGGAGAGTGAAAAGAGCATAAGCTGTTTGTATTTTTTGTTGTTGTTTTATTCATGGCTCCACCACTTACTAGATCCATGTACTTGGGCAAGTCACTTGACCTCTGTAGTTTGTAGCACAGTCTATAAAATGAGATGAAAGGAGAATACTCTCCAGTTATGCTTAGTGAAAGGCCAGTCAGGGAAAGACAAATACCATATGATCTTACCTAATATATGAGACTAATGAACAAAATGAACAAAGCATACAAACAAGCCAAATAGAACTAGGGCATGGAAACAAGGAGCAGACTTTCAATGTGCAGAGGGGAGGGGAAAGGGGGAGAAAGAGGCAAAGAAGGAGAACAGTTTAGTCAAGGAACTAGTACTAAATGACCCATGGCCATGAACAACATGTGGGATTGACTGTGGGGGAAGTGAGAGGGAGGGTGGGGCAGGGGAGAACAATGGAGGAAAATAGGATAAATGTAATACAACAATCAATTAATTTTTTAAAATAATAAATAAATAATAAAATGAGATGATATTGTCAACCCAACCAGCAATCAACACATGTTAGTAGTGTCCTCTGATTTCCTCCCCACATCCACGCACTTTAACCTTTGGCTTATTTATTTGTAAGCTTTTATTTTAGTGCAGGATGTTAGTGCTTAAAGCACGTGGGAATTAGTGAAGTAAATGCATGGCTTCTTTGGCATGGGGGCTGAACAGATTTCCCTTCTTTGTAACAATGGGAAATCATCACCACCCATCATCCCACCACAATCATTTCAGCTGCAGCAGAAATTGTTCCCATTCTTTATCTTGGGATTACTTTTGCTCTGGGAGGCTCTCTAGAGCTTCAAAAATACTTGGTGTATTTGACAAATTTTGCTTTCAATCCAGATCCCAGATGCAGACTCATTTTTTTTTTTTTTTTTAATCCTTGGCGACCAAACTTCGAGTCTTTCAAAAACCTCAAGGAAAGCCTGCTGTCATTGGTTTTGCCCTTATCCAAATCTGCATGTACTTCCTGACCACAAATTAGGTCATGGCTAAGTTTGGAGCTGCCAATCAGCCCTGAATTCATCAAGCATTTTAAACTGCTGGTGCTCCGTACAATCACCAGTGTGAGTCACAGATAACGGTATCATTTGCATAGTTACAATCAGTTAGTGATAGAATGCCTGAGAGGCAGAAGGGATGCGTGGCAAATGCAAAGTCACTTTCAGATTTGCATTCATTTTGGTTTTAAATGGGGAACAGAGACTTGACTGAAAGGGGCATTGCCTCCTGTTCAGCTTGATTCTGCAGAGCCTGTGCTTATGAAGCATTTCAACTCTTTGAAAGTGCTTTATAATCTTCCTATGAGCCATTCTTCTCAACAATGTACGACATACGTAGTAGGCATTATTATCCATAATTTAGTGAAAGAGAAGTAAATCAAAAACAGGTTGAATGACTTGCTCCACACCGCAGGAAGTCACAGCACAGTCAGAGGAAGAACCACCTGCTTTGTACCAGCTTCCCATCTGTTGTTAAACTCTATTAGCCACATTTCTTACCTGCACCCAGTAATTAGCCAACCTAAGTGATGCCAAAAAAGGACATTGCATTGATTTTTTTTAGCATTTCTTCTCTTTTGAACTTACTCATTTGACTTGCAAAACATTGTAAAAACACACCACCCACCCACCCCCCAAAAAACCACAAAAATTAAAAAGGAGAGCCAGTTGGAGTTCATTTGTTCTGAGGATGAAGAGCACAAGGAGTTAATATTCCTAAATACCCTGGCTGGTGCTGTGAGAGAGTCTGGTAAAACTGGAGAGAATTGTGTTCTACTTAAATGACAAGTACCAGGATCTGATTGATATTCTCTGCAAAGTTTTCCCCAGTTACATAGTGTTTCCTTGGCACCTATGATTTATGGAATATCCTTGTATTAATTAGGCATATGCTCGTATTTTGGAGGGAGAGGTAATAAGACAATTCTCTAGCATTTCATGGCATAACATATACAATTTATTGAAAATACATGATTTTAGAAACTGGGAGAAAAGGTTAAGCACCTTCTTCTGGTACTACAGTGGAAAATGCTGTCATGAATAGCTATCAACCCCCTAAATAAAAAATAATTTATAAAAAAAAGAGTAAGTTCTTTAGCAGGAAGAGAAAAAAACATTAAAAACCATAGTAATCCCTGACTCAGCAAACAAATGCAGTTGATAAATGCACCTGCTACCCTGTCAAGAGCTGATGTAGCCTTTTCAGGGTGGCCTTATCAAGTTAAGATCCTGTTGGAGAGTAATGAACACTAGGAAAGATGCTGCTTCTCAATTGCTCATCATTAGAGCTCTGTACACAGCTAGAAGGGGAGTAGGAACTGGGATAAATCAGTGCTTTAAACTTCCTGATAATTGGTGATCAAATCTCAGAATCTGGGTATTATTCCTGACTAAAACATCTGCCACGTAGCTGAAGACAAAGTGGTGAAGTGGTGCGGGCCTTCGTCCTGGCAAAAGGAATGAGTAAAACTGAACTCCACGTGAGCCTGACCTAGTGTGCCATGTGTCACACTGAGTAGGCTCTCAGTGCCTCAGTTTCCCTCAGAATCACAGTCACTTGTGGTAAGAGAGAGCATAAACAAGGAGAATTTACTTTTAATTAAAATGCCACATAAATATGAAAGCAAATCCAGATTTTTGCAGAAAGTTAGCAATCTAAATGAAACTTTTGTTAAATAACTACTTGTATATAAACTCTAGGCACTTTCCAAAAGATATCTCTAAAGATCACAAGAACCCTGTAGAACAGGTGGGTCAGAATGACCTACATAGGTAGCTAAAGAGGAGGATGGAAGATGTTTTTAACTCTGGGGCCAAGTAAGATTGCTCCAGCTGCCATGTTTGAAGTCTTTGGACAGTTCATAGGAAATCTTAAAACAAGCCTCACTTTCTATTATCTACAATCTCTTAGTCTTGCTCAACTCTCAATCAATTTTTATTAATAAAGTTACCTCCAGAGATACTGATATTTGTTATGTTTGCTATTCTTCTGTGAGACTCAAGTATGGCATTATTGGGCATCCTGAGCCACTCCACCACAGGTTGCTAGACACCTTGTTGTCAGTAGGATGGTATTCTCTCCTCCATCTCCACTCCATCAACTGCAGATTCTTTACTTCCACTGTACTTTTAGAGAGGGAATACTTCTAAGGGCCTGGAGACATGGGCACAATGTGCATTTAGTGTTTATAGCAGATAGTCCTAGGTATTTTACTATTCTAGGGTGATTCACTCTATGATTTGGGTCAGGACAGAAGCATAAGATCTGTTCTTTTCTAGTTATTTCTGAGATAGTACAAAAACCTGAGTGGCAATGCTTACTCAGACTGGCTTAGTAAAGGGTCTGCTGATGAGGTTCAATCCAAGGGGGTTCAAATCACTCTCTAGGATGTGAGCAGTGGGGGTATGATTATACCAGAGTGGTTCCTCTGTCTATCATAAATATATCTTCATTTAGTTGCTTAAATGACATTCCTTACATTTCTTTGTCCCTATCTTACACATATCCATCCTGTATAAGATGGATAGAATTATCTGCCCATGAATAGTTAGCTTTGACTAAATTTATCTAGGACATACAAATAAATACATTTCCCAAGATAAGGAATCTGGGTTTTACTATAACAACACATCAGTTACCAAACTCCTTTACTGTGAAGCTTGGGGAAATTTCCTTCTTTTTTCTTCCTTCCTTCCTTCCTTCCTTCCTTCCTTTCCTTTCCTTTCCTTTCCTTTCCCTTTCTTTCTTTCTCTTCCTTTCTTCCTTTCTTTCCTTCTTTCTTTTGTTCGTTCGTTCTTTAAGACTATTTATTTTTAGAGAAGGGGAGGGAGGGAAAAAGAGAGGGAAAGGAACATCAGTCGATTCGTAGCCTCTCACACAATTCCAATGGGAAACCTGGCTTGAAATCCAGGCATGTGCCTTAACTGGGAATCAAACTGACAAACTTTTGGTCCATAGGATGACACCCGAACCCACTAAGCCTGGATTTCTTTAAGTCTTTGGCTTTCTTCTGAGTAAAACAAAATTTTAAAAAAGAATCTACAATATAAGGTTGTTTGGAGGATTAAACATGATAATATATACCAAGAGTGGAGCCCGGCTCCCAACACATACTAAACACTTGATTATTATTTGTACATCTGTCCACCTGCATACAAAGGGCACATCTGAGGCAAGCAGTGAGATTAGATGTATTTTTCTTATATAATAAATTTACTCCTTCACAGTAGATATTATTGTCCTCATCTTATACCTGAGGGAACAGCACAGATAGATTAAAATGGCTTCCCCATGCTCACACAACTAGTTATTGATCAAGCTGGAATCAATTCAGGATTCTAATCTCAACTTGTCTCTACATGTAGGATCTTTAAATTACCATGCTTGGGCTCTCACAACATAGCTCTTTCTCTGCTATAAAATAATTAACATGAACACAAAGCAAAGAGAATAAAAGCTTCATGAAAACTGCTTTAAAATATATCCCACTTCCTCTTTCCATGGTTGCTCTTAAGCATTTATCTTCTAATTATCCTGGACAAAGGATATGCAAGGCTACTTCCTTTCAACTGCATTTTACTCCAGGGAAGTTACCATTTCCACAGTTCTAGTTGGATGATATTTTTGTGATTAAAAAATATATATATTATTGAAGACCCACAAGTATCCAAAGTGGAAGGGCAACAGTGGCACATGAGACAAGGAGAAACTGGGATATGAAAAGGTAATATTTGGTTTTAACTAAGAAACTCTCCTAAGATACTCATATCCCTCCAGGTTCAGGAACCTGCCTGCTCCACGCAATGCTTCCTTTTCCATAGTTGTTTATTCTATTTTGTTTTTGTTTCCTCATGGAATATTATTATAATCCTATACAAAATTGTGCTCTGACTGGTCCTTTAAAAATATGGACTCAAAAAACAATTTTGTTTTTTAAACCAATAAGTATGCATAATTCTTCTTTGTCTTCATAAACTTTGTGATATTCAGTAAAATGTATATTTCATCATATAAATGAAAATTAGCACTAATCAACATTCAAAAGATCCTTTTATATGTAAAAAATAAATACAAAATTTGTTAAAAATTATAACAATAATAAACACAATAGTTCACATAAAACTAGTAATTAATAATAAGAATTTTAAAAAGTATCATAGAGCCTTCCAAATCTGATTCTGAGTGAAAAAGTTAATGCAGCAACAGATAATTTTTGTTCTAATGGGTGAGATGCACTGTCCATTAGAATGTGTCAGTAAGCCTTGGTTATACCGCTTTCTACCTATGTGAACTTGGATAAGTTTGTAACTTTCTGTGTATCATCATCTCATTTAAATACAAAACTAAGGGTGATTTCTACTTTCTGGAGTTGAAGTATTAAATAGGATAGTTCATGTAAACTGCTTAAAAAACATCTGTTTGATATAGCTTTTGCTTATTACTAAGTGATCTCAAAATAACCAAATCTGTGCAAATAGAAGGAATTTTAATAGGTATTTTTTAGTAACAACATTTTCAAAATAGCTACCATAAAATGTTGTGTGTTAGCTAACTGCACTTTTAATGTATGCTTTACTAAAAATTATTGTTTGCAATAATTTAATAATAGAGAAATCTACTCAATATAGCTTTAATTAAAGGAATTGTAATTACTGGGGTATCTATGCTTAAGACACAATCCATCTGGCCAAAATATTACTAAAATACCAATCCTTCTTCACCCACTAGGAAATGTCAGTTTGGTTTCTCCCTGCTTCACTCTCCTCAAATCTCCCAACCAGCTTCCTGACTCTCCCTTCTCTTATTGATAGTCCAACATGCCCACCATCTTTGATTCCTTACTGAGGATTTCAAATCCAAATATAACCTGATATCTCAATATTTATATTATTAAAAAAAATCTGGTTTGGTTTGAGTTATCCAATGCATTAAGATCCATCTGGGTCTAATCAGTCATACCTTGAATAAAGCATGAGTGTACAGAGGCTATGGGAAAACCAAGTAGCAGAACTTTTAAAGCAGAAATGAATAAAATTTTAAAACTGTCTTTAAACATAAGGGTTATGTTTTAAAGTTATTTAGTATCTAGTTATTTGTGATAAATATATTAGCTATTTTCACATAAATCTTGTTTTTACATATTTTAAGTTTCAATCAAATGTGCAGTACATATGGTTTTCCCATTTTGTATAGATCTGTATCATTGTTATTGATTTTACTTAATGAAATATTGGCTTCCCAGTGTCATCAGTATTGATTTTGAAGAGTGTGAAAGTGACTATTAACTCTGAAATCATCTGTAAATATTTAGTCATTGCCATTGATGCTATGAGAAATAGATCAAGTGCTTATTTCCTTTCCTACAATAATAGTACTTGGCTGTAAATGGAAGAAATCTGTATCCTCATGGTCAGAAACGAAACAAAGCAAATCAAAACACACACACACACACATACACACACACACCCCAAACATAAGAGACTTTTTAGATTTCAATAAAACATTAAGAGCATAAGGATCTAAAAATAAACTTTGTCTTAATGTATTATTTTACCTCACTGCTAACAATAAATATTTAAAAGTAGCTGTGAGAAGCTGTGGCCTACATTAAAAACACTTGCCAGTATTTCCAGACTCCTTTCTGGAGACACAGTAGAATTAACCTTTAGGCCCATATATCAGGCATTAGCATGGGTCTTTCTTTTGTTGCTTGAATATTAGCAAAAGTAAACCTTTTCAATCTGAAATATTTAATTATCAGCATTGAATCTCTAGCTTTTCTTTGCCTTTTGAGGTTCAATGTGGAAGAGGCCTCAATAAAATCTGAAGAAGGCCAAGTTACCTACTACTGAGTGAGGGTGGCTGCTCTGGACTCATAAATGGCTTTGGGTGATTTAAAACCATGCTTCATTTTGTTAAACCACTGAGCTTAAAGGAGTTTTTGTTACCACAGCTTAACCAAACCCAAGTTCATTCTCTCTTTTAAAATTAAATAAATAAGCCCTGGCTGGCGGCACAGTGCATAACATGCTGGTCTGCAAAGCCAAATGGTGCTGGTTTGATTCCCAACCAGGGCACATAACCAGGTTGCAAGCCAGGTCTCCAGCCAGGTCTGTAGCTGGAGACAGGTGAAAGGCAACCATACATTGATGTTTCTCTCCCTCTCTCCCTTCCCCTCTCTCTGAAAAATAATAAATAAAATCTTAAAAAAACCAAAAACAACACCCACAGACTTTCTTTTTATCAAAATGTGGCCAACTTTTGCCATTTTAGTGATTAGAAATGTGAGACAAGAATTAATGTCATAAAATGTAGTCAATAATTTCACCTCTTCTCTAAATCAACCTTTATTCAAGGTCATGGGTCAGTGAAATAAACAATTATTGTTAAACTTTCTTAGCCCATAGTTTCTAGCAAACAAAAGAAAATGGCAGAAAAGAACTTCAGCAATATACAGTAAGTTAGTATTATGCTTAATTAATTTTTAAAGGATATATAGAAAAAATTGAAAAGAAATATACGCATCAAAAAAGTTCTATTAGAGTGGGAGAAAACTGTTATTTTTGCTACTATTCCAGTTAATATATTTTTACAGCTTGGCCTGCCTGCCTTCCTTTTCCCCTTCCTTCCTTCCTTCCTTTTTTCTTGGATTAACAACACACATTTAGTAGCACACAATTTCTGTGGGTTAGAAATCTGGGCCCAGCTTAGCTGGATTCTCTGCTTTAGAGTTTCACAAAAATTCAATCACAATGTCAGACAGGAACATGTGAGGCCTAACTGGGGAACTATCTGCTTCTAACCTTGTGTGGGTGTCAACAGCATTCAATGTTTTTTATTAATGTTTCATTGTTTAAGCTATTACAGTTGTCCCAATTTTCCCCCTTTGCAGCATTCAGTTTCTTATGGGCTGTTGTATTCAGGGCCTTCAGTTTCTTGCCAGCCATAAGCCAAAGGCCATCCTCAGTTCTAGAGTCTTTCCTCAATTCTTCCTTGAATATGTCTTGTTAGTTTCTAGAGATTTCTATGGAGTGCATCAACTGAACCCATTTACCTTCCAATTTATGGTTGGGTCTCACCAATGGGAAGAACTAGCAGAAAATACAGACAAGGAGGAGATGAAGTTGATATTTCTATGGCCTTGGCTCTCTCCATGCATGCCAGGACTTGAGTTGACTCATTTTTTTCTAAGCAAGGATCATTGCATTGTTTTACCCCATCTACTTTCAACTCCAGTTATTATCTCTGAATTCTAGTCATTGCTTCCCCTTGCCATTCAGACAAATAGTAGTAAAGGCATCCCTAGTTTATTGGTGGGAGACTTCACCATCTCTGCCAGTAGCTACTGACCTGGCTGGAGACCTGGCTTGCAACCTGGTTATGTGCCCTGGCTGGGGATCAAACCAGTGACCTGTGGGTTCGCGAACTGGCACCTTATCCACTGTGCCACCAGCCAGGGCTCTCTCCCCTACTTTTGAAGTGTGGTTTTGCAAAATATAGGATCATTGGTTGACAGTTTTTAATTTCTTTTAGCAGTTAGAATAACTAAACTCACTACTTCTGGCCTCCTAACGTTCTGATGAAAAAATCTACTGACACTAATTGAAGATTCCTTACATGTGATAAATCACTTAATTTTTTATTTTTTATTTTTATATCCTTACCTGAGGTCATACTTATTGATTTTAGAGAGAAAGGGAGGGAGAGAAACATGGATGTGAGAGAGGAACATCTATTGGGTTGCCTCTTACACACATAATCAGACAGGAGATGGAAACCTCAACCTAGGCATGTGCCTTGACCAACAAACGCATGACCTTTCGGTTTATAGGATGATGTTCTAACCAACTGAGCCACACTGGTCAGAGCTGATAAATTGCTTCTCTCTCAGTGCTTTGAGAATTTTCTCCATGTCTTTGGCTTTAAACAATGGTATTATAATGTATCTCCTCAGGTCTCATACTAGAGTTTGTTGAGTTTCTTAGATGTCTTTAATCAAATGTGGGAATTTTTTGTCCATTATTTCTTTAAATAGTCTCTCTTTCCCTTTCATTCTCTCTGCTATATGGACTCCCTTAATGCATACGTTGGGTCACTTGATAATGGCCCATGTGTTCTTTAGGTTCTGTATCACAGGCAGGTATTTATTGAGAAATTGATTATAAGACAGAAAACCACTTCCTCTGAGATCATGAATAATGTAGAATTTCATTCAAGCAATCTTCCTTCCTTCCTTCAATTATTCATTCAATAAAATTTTTGAGCAAACAAATATTGAACACATATGGTGTTGGCACCAATACTAGAGTCTCAAATTTATAACACATTTTTTACTGTTTATCCTCATTTGGTGCTTCTCTGTCTTCATCTGTTCTCAATTCTCAGTTTGACACCAGCCTAGGTAGGCATTGGAAAGCATGGTAGATGGTTCTTACTATTTTTATGACCTACCTCTGAGATTATCTTTTTTGTCTGTAAAACTCCATACCTTATGAGTCACGGAAGAGGCAGAGAGCATAGGAATCTCACTTTTGCAGCTTCCTTTATATCTAATGTATAGGCAAATGACTTGGACACAAATAATACTGGGGACTAAATTAACAATAACTGATCATTCAATTTTGGTAGAATTAGAGTTGCTAGGGTTGCTGTTTGGACCCAGAAATAGTAGACTCTTGGCAGCACTATGTGGTGAAGAATAATGGACAAAATCTGCTTCTCAAGTCCATGCCTTCTCCATATGAGAGATTCTGAGTCATCTGTTATTCTGTAACAAGCATTTATTCTACTTAAATTAGCCAGATCTACAGTTACAGGCTCAGCCTTAAGTTATAAAATCTACCTGAAAAATAAAACTCAGTATTCTCAAAGTAAAAAGTAGATAATAACCTGTGACCCAAGCTTAAAGAGGGCTTCAGAGGAAGCAACATGAACTAATAGGAATATTTTGACAGGTAGGAAGTGATTAAAGATAAGGACTTCTTGGAGCAGTTAATATTTAAAAATATAAGCAACCAAGCTGAAAACTTCAATAATAACAGCAAGAGTCATTAAGCTCTAAATTAGGTGATAGGAACTATGCTAATGTATATTCCTCAGCTCATTGTTTCATGTGTTATCCCAGGCTATTTGCTAACATTACAAATTCACAGGTTTCAACCCAGATTTATTCTATCAGAATTTGAAATAAGCTGTCAACATATTGTAAACATCCTAGTAATTCCAATATACTGAAAAGTTTTAGAGATAGTGTACTATTTATTTGATCATTACAATAATTGAAGATATAATGACTGCTCCATTTCACAGTTGAAAACACAGCTTCAAAAAAGTTACTAATTCAGAGACAAACAAGCGAATGGAAAGCACACATTATAGACTCATATGTACAATACTTGTCTGAATCTGCTCCTCCCTTATTATGTTATAATAAGACTAACCACAGACTTGAGTTCAACTTCAGCACTAACAGCTACTACCTATTAATGTTTAACCTATTTAACTTTCTGGACTTGAGTCCCCCCAGTTGGAGAGTGGGGGATTAGAATATCTGCCTAAAAATGATTTGGTAGATAATCTGAAATAAAATTTCTAAAACCTAGTACAGGTATCTTTTTAATCTCTTCCATTTCCTAGTCATCTGTGAATTCCATAATCTCCAGAGAGAATGTGCTGTTTACAAAACCAATCTCCCTCCCTTTTCTGTACACAGGTAAGCTACATAACTCAGCTTTTATTTCCTATAGACAAATAAGGAAATACCTTTTTCCCATTGTCATATTTGGACTCTGGTTTCAGCTACCTGCTGAGTCCTGATTGATGTCTCCCTGGCCCAAGGGTACTTATCCTCCCTTCTCACTCCCCACCCAGTGCTGCTTGAATGCAGAGAAAAGTAGAGCTGAAGCTGGAGAGAGCCAGGCTCCTCTACATGACTGCACAGAGTTGTGGGTGGACTATACATACAGTAGTCAGACATAGCCATTATTTTGTTAAACTATGGAGACTTAGGCATTTATATCGCCTAGCAGCTAGTTATCCTAATAATTAATATGCAGAGAAAAATCTAAGCACACTCAACTTTGTAGTTTTAAAAATATTTTGCTTTTAAAATTGTGGTTAAGGTTGCATCATTTGATCAACTTTGCATTTATTATGGTCTCTTAGGTTTAACCTTAACCCACGGTGTGAACACACCCCAGCCTAAGACACAGAAAATTTGAGTAGTCAGAATCAGGCTCATTAACTATTTCTATAATGACTTAATTGTTCATTTCCTGAGTCTTGGATTTCCTCTCCCTTCCTCCCGTCAGATTACTGAGCCCTTGACTTCTTTCTGTCAGTTTCTTGTATGGGTGAAATATCTGTTCTTTACAATTCAAGCTTCTGAATGAATCCTTACTACCTATTGTGTGACTTCCCAAGACTCCACGCCAGTGATTAGCTTTGCTGAAAGTATTGGAGCAAACCTCAGGGTGACCAATGTCTATGGCATCCACAGTTTTCTGATATGATGGGAACAGTACACATGTTCCATAATTTTATTATTTCTTCCTTTTTAGAAATACCTTTCTCAGGACCACCACCTCTGGGTCTGGAGCACTGGTTCCAATGACTTGCTGAGCACTTAAAATGCCAGATGTCCCAAAAATAGACATTACATACCTCTCTCCACAAGCATGAAACAATGGAAAAATTTGCTTCTCTGATTAGCTGGCAAACAGGAAACTGCCTTCTGGTCCCAAGTTCTGGGGCACAAGCTACCTAGGTCCCCAATGCCCATATCTGCAATTATATTCTCTGCATTTTTAGGAACTAAAGTCCTACCCCCAACTTTTACTCTTGGAGGCTGGATTTTCTTTTCTTTTTATTGATTTCTCTGATCATAATTTCTCCATTTTGCCTGCCTGATCAAACTTAGAAAGCTGGTGATAACAAGGACAATTAACAAATCAGTTAATTACAAGGACAGAAAAATAGATAATTCTTAGTCTGTCTTCCTGAAGTCAATACTCTAGTTGGGAGTAAAGATGATAAATGTTCCAACCATCTGAAGATGCCTAGTGAAGTGATGATAATACAAAGTATTTGTCCAAGTAGAACAAATTTGCTGGATTGATCTAAAAATCAATAGGAAACCATTGCTAGTAGGTTGTGGAGGAACTGAGGAGTATGTGGGACAATATCATCTATGCATGCTGAAGGAAACTGATCGTGAGTGATGTGTCTTATAAAATATACTTTATTTTTTAGTAGATGACATTCTTTGTATACTATAAATATTGAAGAAAACCTAAATGCTCTAATCAAGGTATTTCCCCACTACTTCTTTTCACCTCCTTAAAGGTGTCTGATGGAGGTTGACAGGCTGGGAGGTGGGAAATAGAACATTTTTCAAACCTCAAAGACAACAAGCATACAGATTCCATTTCCCTGCCTCAACTTTTACTTTGACTATGTTGCTAAAGTCACTCTCTTTGCTTCAGGAGTACAAGATGTAGCCTGAGTTTTAAAATTTAAATGAAGGAAACTCCATGGAATCATCTCAAGATGCAGACTGTCAGCCAGGTGTGTCACAGTTTCATAGCTGCATATACCAGCATAGAACCAATTACACCAGCCCTTGGAGTCTCTTTCAACACCCTCTTCGTCACTCTCCCTTCATTCCATGGACTGTTTCCTACCTCTGACCCTTAGGTTAATGGTCCATGCTCAATGATTCACCTCATATCGCAGACAGACCCTGGGAACCAAAAGCCAAAAGAAACCCCAGACTTTAACTTGAACTGTTTTTAACCTCTGTCACTCAAACCATTCACAGTGACATCCTCTGTGATCTGCCCCTAATAATCTCAAAATACTCCTCTCTCTCCTGATGGAAGCAGCTGAATTTCTGCTCCATTAAAAACCTTCAGCTCACTTAAAATTTGCTCTCTTTCTCATTCTGTCCTCTACGGAAATCACTTACCCTCGGAGATCAAATCATTGGACTATCCTTAGGCACACAAAATTCAAATTACTGTGGGGATTTTGCTTCCTCTACAGTAAATTTGAGCTCTAGAATAACCACTCTTTGCTCAACGATATATCTAGAGATTAAGACCTTTTCCCTGATGTAAATAATTTTAGGGAGACTTTTTGGTTGTAGCCTCATTCTGTTATTAAGTGTGGAAACCCACAATGCCCCCAATGCCCTCAAATATTAAGTCAAGTATGCAAGATTTGCAAGTAATAGATGTCATCTTTCTACTTAATACTATGTAAATCTGACTCAGATACATATGGAATGTCCACAGAATAGAGGAGCTATAACAAGAATTGAGGAGAACTCCATCACCTTAACTTTAGTGGTGAGGAAAAAGTACTTAAACGTTCAAATGGAAAACTGCCCCAATGTAACCTTTTCTGTTTCCACTCCCTGCAGAAATATTTCCTAAAGCTTAGTATAGCTAGGTAGAAATGGGCTCTGGATTAATTTTGACCTTCTGTGGCAATGCATTTTCAAGACCAAGAATTTATGTGTGCAGAATATTAAATGTCAAATGCAAATATGAAAATGGAGCTACACAGTTGCAGATAGTCCCTAATTGATCCTGAATAGACTATTCCCTTTAAATGTTAATGAAACTGTTGTAATTACTAAATGACCAAAACAGCTCAGAAGCCAGGGTTCACAGCTGTAAACCATTACTTGCAAATTACTGCACAGGCCCCCGCATTAGCAGATGGCTCAGCCCACATAAGAAAACTTTCTCAAGATGCTTTTCTTCCAGGCTTGTGCTCAGGAGCGAATTAGATGAGCATATTAGAGAGGGCCATAGTGCCTGTTTGGACATGTTGCTGGAGATAAGCACCTTTTTTTGATCTTTTTTTTCCCCCCATTACATTCTTTACAGAAAGTGCTGAATATCACAGAATACAAAGAAAAAAGGAGAAGAACTGACAGAGCTTATAAATGTTGCGCAAAGGTTTAGATATGCACATGTCTGTGGGCTTTTTAAGGAGCAGCGTGTTTCCTACATCCTGAAGCAGATGGACGTGCTGGGATGGAGGTAAATAATGAAGAGGGGGATGGGAGCCTATGCTTGCATGCATGCGTGCGTGCGTGCGTGCGTGCGTGTGTGTGTGTGTGTGTGTGTGTTTGTGTGCGATGAGACCTGCTAACAAGCCAGTGGCAGAAAAGCAATTAGAAGAAAAATAGGGCATTTGAATGGGCTTAGTACCCTCAAGACAGAGAACATCTATAAAGCTGTGTAAGCAAAACCATGCAGGAGAAACAAGCTATGTCTTTATTAGAGAGGGCTCTCCACAGCTTTGTTCTGTAAATTCCATGCCAACTTTGTAAACTCGCTGCAGTTAAAACTTTAGTGGAAATTTTTTTTAAGAGTTGGGTGAGTCCTTTCACTAATATAAAAGAAACATTAATTAAGATGTCTGTCAAGAACAGGAGGAAGGAGTTTTTCTCACAAAGTGTATGACAAACTATCCTAAAAATGAAATGATGGATTTTTCTTCGCTGTGAACTACTCCTTAGGGAAAATGTTTAAGGGATAGATGTTTATAATCAAACCAGGCTCAGACAGGTGATCCCTGTGTTCTGAACAGTTTTACCCCCCAAGTGACATAGAAAGAAGTTGTTAGGATTTCAAAATGCATCTTGATAGGAAAGAAATGTTTTACAACTGTTTCTGTGTTTACAGAAAATATCAGGTTAATCTAAATAATTTTACTTTATGATGACAAAAGGGACAGAGCATGGAGATGTAAGGTATGGGCCAGTGTGTAGGTGGGAGTAGCCAAGGAATCATCAGGTATGAAATATTAAGACTTTAATTTGAGAATTTTGTTAAAGTAATGCTTAATGCTGGGCTTTCCAGGGTATTTATGTTTTATGTGTGAAACCTATGAGACCAGAATAATCTGAGTTAGAACTGACCCATAAAATCAGTGATGAATAATTAATGTGCTGATAGAGGGAACTGCGTCTGAATCCTGGAGGTGCTGCGTTGCAAGAGCATGATGAAAAGACTTGAATTCTTCCCAGAAGTAAAATCTGTTCTGGGCAATATTTTGAGATATTTGATGTTGGCCTTCAGTTTTTTACCACTTTCCTGTGTTTTTGGAAGAACCTCAGTCATGTCCTAGGAATAACCCACCCCCAGGACTTTCTTCTGCTCCATCTTTCCACCTTCCACCCAGGCTTGGTGAGCATGATCATTTTTTTTTTTTTTTAGTTTTTTCTTTCTTTCCTGGCTTTCCTTCCTCCCTCATGAGAGATGATCTTAGATATATTTAAGAAGAATGCAAATGAGTATGTAAGGGGTTGAATCGAATTTATAATGAGAGATGGTTAATTGGTCTGTAAAGCTTACAGAGGTGAAAAGCATTTTTAGAAGTGAATCATCATTCAAGTGTGGGGTTTCAACCTGCAGTCTCTGAAATCAGGCAGAACTGCATTCAAACACCTGGTCCTGGTACTTACTACCTGCGTGGCCTTAAGCATGTTACTCAACTTATCTATGCCTCACTCCATCATATATTTACCGGGGTAGTATTGATATTTCCTCTATGCGATTACTTTGAAGAATCTGAATTACTCAATATACTCCCTGATAGACATTAAAATGTTCAATGACTGTAACTCAAATGATTTTTGAATTGAAAAATTCAAATATTAGACACTTTTACATGATGAAAGTAAGAGACTCAGCCATGGAAAAGATTTTCTACCTTGAAAACTAATAAAATAACTAATTTCTGGGTTTGATAATACATTATAGTTGCATAAAATGCTACTATTGGGGAAAGCTGAGGGCAAGTAAATGGAACATCTGTGTACTATTTTTGCAAATTCTTGTGAGTCTATGGCAAAATAAAAAGTTAAAAAATAAGTAATCAACCCAGTCTTGATTGTGTTCCTGAGCCAAATTTACTGAACTATTTTTGATTTCATAGCTTTTTCCCTCTTATGTTATTGAACCATAGGCTCTTGAAAGCCTTCAGATTTTTCAGACAATCCCATGTCCATTGCTATAAATGTGTTGTATGGATGCTCTCATACACATGTGTATGTGTGTTTATGTGTATGCTGAGAGCAGTGATATTTATAAATTTGTCGCTTTTGAGGTGACTAGCCATCTGTAGTTATTTCAGTTGACCATTTGTGAAAATACACATGTGAACAGAAGGGGAAAGAGTGTATTTGTGTATACTCTCTTTAGAATCTGAAGGATTGTGTCTTTTGATGTTTTAATGGTTAACATACTATAATCATGCAAACATACTTAGCCAGTTTAAGGCCATGGACCTTTCTGAGAATTTAATGAAAGCTATGAATTCCTCTTAAGAAAGTGTGTTAAAATAAAGTCAAGCAAAATGATATGTGCAATTTATTTGATCTGTGAACTATTACTGAGTCCCTACTATGTTCTAGTAGCAGTAAGAGAGGTAGGGGTAATACAACATAGGACATATAAAAAGGAATAAAATAAACTTTACCCATCTCTAGTGAGAGGTGATACTGTAAAGAGACATTATTATGCAACATGGCTGCAGCCATTTACTGGGAGTATAGTGTACCCTCCTACACAGAAGGAGCATCTAGTCTAGACTGGAAAGTATAAAAAAAGATTTCCAGAAAAAGTGACCTCTGAGTTAAATCTGAAGGAGAAGTAGACATTAGCCAGTTGATGAAAACAGAGTTTATTCTTAGCATAGGAAACAGATCAGTGGAAAGTATGATTACAAGAAAGAGTAATTGCAAAACTCTAAGGATCTAGGAAAAGCTAGAATATAACATATGAAGAAGATAGAAATAACAGACAACCTTGGGAAGTGAGCAGGTGCCAGATCATGCAGGACCTTGTCAGCTTACTAACGAATCCTGACTCTTAAACACAGGAGAATTTTTACAAGGTTTTAAGTAAAAATTTGCATCACGGAAAGCTTAATTTGAGTCCATGGCGAATGGTCTAGAGAAGGGCAAATAGAAACGAGGGAAAGCAGTAATGCGCCAATGGTAGCAACACAAGGAAGAGATGATAGTGTTCTATTCTCTTGGCAAGAAACAGTAAGAGATATGATTGGTTTTATACTTCTGTAACTAGAATAGATATGATTTCATTTGGTTGTGAGTATAAGAGAGTAAAGTTGGAAGTTGATCTAAGATTTCTATTCTAAATCAGAGTTGCTGATGGTGCCTCTCATTCAGATTATACCTCAGAGGAGAAAGAAGAATTCGAATAAAAAGAGATTAAGTTTGGGCTTTTGGATTTCAATTTCTATGGGCTATCCCAGTATGTAGTGGGACATTTAGATATGCAGCTCTGGGCTACGAAAAGAGATACTAGAAATTGTATGATTTGAAAATAATTGAAGGCACAGCCATAGGTGAGATCATACAAAAAAAAAAAAAGATAGACCTTTAGTGAAATAGAGTAAGAGCTAAATCACAGTAACAAAAGTGCCTTACAATATCCTGACTTGAAGGGGAAAAAAGTAGTTTTCTCCCCATAACAACTTTAAAGTGAAAAGACCAAGCAAATAGAATAGCTTAATTCTACATGGGCACTTAGGGACACCTAACTGGGTGATTTCATAGGTGTTATTACCATGGCTGAAAGTGGAGTACTGCCACCCCTGAATTCCAGCTATTTGTACCAATTTTCATTATAAATGGAGAGAAAGGAGAAAGAATAGGTCTATACATGCATATTAGTTTACAAGTTTGGTGGTGGAAGTTAGGAAAACGTATCTGTAAAAAAGAAATCAAGCCCTGGCTGGTGGCACAGTGGATAAGCCACCAGCCTATGAACCCAAAGGTTGCTGGTTCGATTCCCAGCCAGGACACAGAACCAGGTTGTAAGCCAGGTCTCCAGCCAGGTCCATGGCTGGAAGCAGGTAAAAGGCCACAATACATTGATGCTTCTCTCCCTCTCTGCTTCTCTCTCTCTCTCTCTCTCTCTCTCTCTGATTCTCTTCCTTCCCCTCTCTTTGGAAATAATAAATAAACTCTTAAAAAAAAAAAAAAAAGAAAAGAAAAGAAATCAAGACTGTCTGCTAAGCTAAGCACAAGGGTGTATGGTAGCATTACAAGAAAACTGATGAAATTTGGATCATTTACATGGAGAACCAGGAACAGAGTTATGAAGAAAGTGAATGTTTCAGAATGATCACCATTCTGGAGCACCTAATTGAGAAAATACAACTATATAACAGTTTTACCAAACTATCTAATCACAAAACAGTAGAACATAAGATGAAAGAAAACTTTACAAAGATGCATATTTGTCTTTCTCTCATGAAGTTTTAAGTACAATTAAAAGCTGATTACTGAAAACTTTAAGCCTTCCAAAGTTTAAGATCTGAATTTAAAAACCTGACAAATAAATCATTTCTTCCCCAAATTAAATAGCCAGAATCTGACATTATTCATCTTTTTAAAATATGGAATAGCCATTGATTTGAAATCATGCATGTTATCTTTGAAATCTAACTTTTACATGATCAGTAATTTGTTTAGGTGGTTCATGGCCTAAGAGTCTCACATGAGTAGAATCAAGGTTTTCATAAATGGCTCTGCCTGGCAAGGTTACATTGTTAATTAATAACTCAGTTCTTTGGGACTTTCTGACTTGAAAGCCCAGCTGATGTCAGCTAGGTCACAATCTGTCCCAGTGATGTTTTCTGTGACTAGCAAGAAGATGATCATGAATCTACTTTTCAATATTTAGGTTGTTTGAGCAGAAATAACTTTGGGAGGGACTTTATAGTTTTTCCAGGAATCTGTAGATTTCTTCCCACAGAAAATTTGTCATTCCTCTATCACCTTCAACAGAGACTAAAAACATGCTTATTCTAGCATTTATACATTTGAGATAGTAGCCTGCTTCTGGGCTTTGGTACAGAACTGGTATTTTGAATGCCATAGTTTGTGGTTTGTTATAATGGTGGTTTGAGGTAAGAATAGGAGTTGTATACATGTTTTATTTTGTTTTGTTTTGTTTTTAGCAGCATCTATAATTCAAAGCTTTGTCTTGAATGAATTGCCTCATTCATATTGTCAAAAAGCATCTATCCCTTTGCCAAGGTGTGAGTCAACTCCTTAGCGAGTAGTCTGCCCCCCAACAAATAGATAAATGATAGGTGATAGGTGGTAGATAGAGAGACGATAGATAGATAAAAAATGACAAAACTGTTTCCCAAAATGTTCTTTTGGAACATGTGGTAAAAAAAAGTTTATATTTTTCTTTCATCCTTTGACAAAACATACTGAAATGAGATTTCAATCCGTGGCTCTGGTACCTTTGATCTTTCCATGGCAGTGAATGAGGCTTCTCTCAGAACTGCTGGCAGAGGCCCGTATGGCATTGCATGCTGGTATAGAAGGCATGCAGAGTGCTTTTCTTCAAGGAAGCAGCCAAGCCAGATGTGTTGCCAAGCATCGCAGGCGCCCCACCTGTGCACAAACACCGAGACTTGCCTTCCAGGAGAAGCTTTCCCTGGCAAAGAAGCTTTTCACCAGTTTGAAGACACTGACTTCTTTCCAGGTTCCAAAATGGGCTCATAAAATGCAAATTCTTCTTTGATGGCAACAATGTGCCCATAATAGATACATCCTAGGAGCTGGCTTCATTGAAGGACACCTATATTTTATTCAATGGCATGCAGCATGCAAGTGGCATAGCTGCCATTTCCTTTGAGACTTGCTTTAAAATTGTAGAAAATATATTACTATTTCTAGAATGGATGACGTTTGTTGACAAAGGTAATTTAAAGACAGCTCAAAGACACAAAATAATTGAACATGGGCCCATAAAAGTTTTTCTAAAATTGTGATGTACTTTGTTTGGGAATGAAATTAAAAACTTATCTGATGTTCTAATATATAACTTCTCTGTTGAGAAATTTAACTTGCTGCAAATATCCAGTCTTAAAAATTAAAGGTTTTTTTTTTCTTGGAATAGACCTACTTCATCTGATATGTTTGCATGATGATCAAGTATAAAATCCTTCTTCCATTTGCTTAAATTTAATGCTTGTTGTTTTGCCCCATGATTTTCAGACATGTGATGTGAAAATAAGATCAAAGGATACATAAGTTTCTTTAACCTTTTATTTCATTTATATTTGCTAACTCAAGCTGGACCTGACGTCTACAATCATTATGGCAGGATACATTTTAATATATATCAATGGGAAATATTCTATAATTACAATATGACAAAGAGTAGCTCATTTATTTTTTTAAAAATCATGACATAAATACTATGTGCCAGGCATTGATCTGGGCATCGGGGATTAAGCCATGAACAGAACAGACAAACCTCTTTCATCACAGAGCTTTCATCATAGTGTTGCATCACTAATGTATGCTTCCTAAATATGTACAGAAGCATTCAATGCCACTCAATAATTGCTGTGAGCAAAATAAAACATTAATACCATAATTTTAAAAAGGAATACTAAAATATTTTAAAATAATTTTTAAATAACTGCAAAGAGATTAGAGGAAAAAATCATATGTTGTTTTTTTTTTTTTTTTGCTTGTTTGATTTGTTTTTAATGTATTTGATCACTTTCAGAGTTGATTCCTAACTCCCTGAAACCACTGCCTAGATTTCTAATTTCGCACAGACCTGATTCACAAAGTTCAGGCACCAAAACAAAAAATATTAACTGTTGAAAAGTAAAATGCATGTATTCAAAGTGTGAAAGAAAAAATCTTGTTTATTGGAAAGAATTGAAAGGTGCTAGTTTCTGAGTCTTAGCTTACCTCAGTAGCAATATAGCATATATTTATAGTGAATTATATCATCATTTCTTTCTAAGCTACTATATTTTTAAGAGTTTTGAACATATGAAAAACTCTTGACAGTAAAGTCTTGCTTTTTATAGTATCAGTTTAGTTATCATTTGTCTCAGTCAGTTTGGGCTGCTATCACAACCTAAAACTAGGTAACTTTCAACAAAAGAAATTTATTTGCTTATTTCTGGAGACAGGAAATATGAGATTGTGGTGCTAGCATGGTTAGCTCTGGTGAAAGTCCTCTTCTGGGTTGCAGACTACTAACTTCTGTGTTCTCACATGATGGAAAAGAAGCTAGATCTCTAATCTCTTCTTATTAGGGCACGAATCCCATTCATGAGGGTACCACCCTTGTGACCTAATCACCTCCCAAATGATCCACTTCATATTGGAGATTTGATTTCAACGTAAAAATTTGGAAGAGTGCTACAAAACATTTGGTTGGTAACATCATAAAGTTAATTATCTTTGGAAACGTTTCTAATGCTCTTAAGTTGCTTTGAGTGAACAGATTTCTTTGGAACCAAGCTGAGTTTATGCATAGTATTGCCTAGTATCTCTGTATAATATTGATAGCATGCATAAGTTAAACTGTCCTGTTTGCTGCCTTTAAACTATGGAAGCTCTTTTATGTTGGAAAAAAAAAAAAATGGATAAGTACAATTAAGCTCCTAGGACAATAGTCTCCAATTAGAAAGTAGGAAGACAAAAAAAAAAAAAAAAGTTAATAAAAATACATCTGTTTGTTCATCTGTCTGGCACAGCAATTCACCACATGTGTACCAGCCTCCTACTGGTGTATTGTAACAATTCACTTGCACCCCGCCTCCCCCATCCCATACTAACTACTGGTTCCAAAGGAAGATTCCATCTTTTCACATATTCTGTTACCCTGCTCATGGTGATTATTGTTAATGGAGTCACTATCTGACTTAGCAATAAGAATATTTCCTGGGGATTTATAAACTTGAGATATTATGGAAGAACTTTGGGTTCCTCTTTGGTTTCATATATTAGGGAACTTAAATATTGAGACTGCCAGTAACATTGTGTTTAGCAAGTTGAGAGAGTTCAACAGAGAGAAGAAGAATGAAGGGGATAATACTTATTCCTGAGGCCTTATCAACTCTGTCCTTACTTTGGTTATTTTAGCCAACAAATAACTCTTTGTTTGACAGAGATAGTTCAAGTTCATTTGTTCTACTTGCAGCAAAATTGTTCTTATCATGTAATGATTCATTGATTTTTTAGTTTGTAAACTTTGTTAGTTATTTCATCACTAACAGATTGTGTTTATAAGTCTATTTTTATTATTTACAAGGTACTTTTATCTCTAATATGTGATATTCTATTTTAGAAGGTTAAATATCATTATCTTTTAAAATACCATTTTACATTATATTTATTGCTAATAATAACAGTTAATGACTTAAATTATGTAGAATTAAGGGAAAAATCAAACTTTTTTAGACAAAACTTTTTTAGACAAAACTTCTCACACAACTTTAATGAGGAGAAGGAAATACAATATTTTAAATGTAAAAATTGATTTTTAGCCTAAGTGTGACAGTGAGACAATTTGGCTTTAAGTCATATTTTCTAATCTAAATATTCTTTACAATGAGATTATAATGGAATCTCTAGAGGTTGTTTATCTATGAGGCTGTGATGATTTTAACACCATCATCAAAGGAGTATTGATCTTACAGTTACATTGTGTACCATTTGTCATTATTTTGAGACAGTGTACAAGCTGACAAAATGATTTTTGCATATTATTCAGAAAATAATGGCATTCTACATTGTTACATTTGTTTCTCTTCCAAGAGAGCAGAGGAAAATAGTTACTTTAAAGACTGACCATAGAATTCTTTTTGGGAGAACATTGATACTAAAAGAATAAAACAGTGGTTTTGGTAATTAGATGAGCTCCTATGAGGAAAGTCTGTGAACAGGGGGTGAGAAAAGGGTGGGGAAAACCTTTCTTCATAGGGAAACAAACAGCTTTTTGGTAGCTGGAAGATGGGAAATAGTATTACTAGCAAATATGGTAAAATTGTTAGATGGTGTTGAGTGAACGTTTGAGGCTGGTGATCCTGCCTTGTACAATGGCAACTCCATTCTGTTTTTTTCTGGCCTTGGTTGCTGGGGGAAGATGACTGAGTTGGTGAGAGGTTTCAGCTTTGACAGAGGTTGCTCCAGAAAGGGAAAGGCCTGGAATTGAAACCATCTCCATGGGGAACAGGTTGATGAGTTAATGGGCTGAAGGCCTTAAAAAGGCCTGTAGCACATAATCCAAGAAAGCTACTTGAGAAAATAAAGAGGAAGCATTCATCTACTTAACAAAGAGTTATTGAGCATTATTTACTTGCCAGACAATCTTTCAGTTGCTAGAGAAATCACATTGTGTGTGTGTGTGTGGTGGTGGTGGTGGAGGGGGGCGGGGGGGTGTTAGGCAGATTGCAGTAAAAAGAGTACATAGTGCACACAGAGCTTTCATTCCAGTGAGGAGGCACAAGCAACAAACCTAAAGCTGAATAAAATATGTACTGGATTAGGTGACAGTTAATGCTATGGGGGGATAAAAAGAAAGGGAGATTGGGAAAGGACCATGACTGGGGCAGGGGTGTTTGTGAAATTTTACAGAGGGTAGCTAGAGAAAGACTGAGAAGCTGATCTTTGAGTAAAAGCACAGCTGTGCAGGTATCTTAAAAAAAAAAAAAAAAAAAAAAAAAAAAAAAAAAAAAAAAAAAAAAAAAAAAAAAAAAAAAAAAAAAAAAAAAAAAAAAGAGCTATCTGGGCAGTAGGAAGGGTAAGGCAAAAGCCCTGAGGTGGAAATATGCCCATTATGTTTAAAGAATAGCAAAGAGGTTACATTAGCTGGAAGTGAGCATGTGAAGGGCAAATAGTAGGTGATGGATCTGAGGAGCCATGGGAGAAGGATGTTGAAAGCTATGCAGGCTTTTGCCCAATGTGCTTGTGAATCCTGGCATTTATTAAAACGTGAATTCTGGTTTAGTAGGTCTGGTCTAGAATCTGAGCTTCTAAATTTCATAGGCTCTCAGGTGATTGAGCACACTTTGGGTAGTGAGGTTGTAAAGCATAAAAGGGACTTTGATATGGAATAGAAAACCAAGAGATGCTTTGAAGCAGAGGTTGAATGAACATGAATAGACTATGCTTTCTAAACATTGGTCCATTATCTTGACAACAGGTTGAAGGGATTATAAGGTTATTGAAGTAATTTGAATGAGAGATGATGATATAGGCCAGAAGGGTGGGTAGCAGGGAAGTTGGCAAAGTGTTGACTTTAGGTATTTTATTTTGAAACTAAAAGGTGACAGAATTTGCTAAGAGAGCAGAGTGGAGTAATGGGGGAAAAAAGAAAGTATGAATGAGAGAATTGGTGTGGTAGAAGAAAGTAGAAATTTCAATATAGATTTTTTAAATTTTGCGTTATATTTTTTTAATGAGTACATAGAGAATTATATGATGTACCCATAGACACTCCATAGCCAGGTTTACCATTTATCAACATTTTTAAAAATCTGTTAAAAGGACACATTTTCAAGGGCAGAGAAACAATGTCAATGTTTATATACTGATGAGAAAGATTGAGAGAAATGAAGAAAAATATGATGATTCAGCAGATAAGGATAATTACTAGAGGGACATTCATGAGCACATGAGAAAGGAGGGAGCTTCATGCACAAGAGGAGTAGTTAATCTTTGCATGGGCAGGAACACCAAAATAATTATCTTACAGCACAATTCAGATAGGCATTAGATGTGAAAGTTCTTGTCTGTGTGCTTTTATTTTCTAAGTGAGATGGAGAAGTCAGCAGCTATGAATGAGAAGAATAAAGGTGATGGAAGTTCTTTTAGGAAGATGAGCTAATACATATACTTTGGAAATATAGCACTATTGTCCAGTAATATTAAGAATGCTATAATCAAGAATTTAAAGTGAGACCACTTAACATGACAGTGTTTATTTCCAGCCACACTCAGCTTGGGTTAGCGTGGACTCAGAGTTCACAAACAGTTGGATTAGTTAATGTGGTTCAGACACACAAGTACAACTAGCTAACTAAACAAGACAGAGGTTATGATGATGAATGACAAATCTCAGTCGTGTAAAGAAAAAAAAAGTAAGTGCCAATGGAGGGAGAATTAGTGAGAGATGGGAATTTTTGCAATACCTTCATTATGTGAAGTATTTAAGTAATTCAAAATTCACTCACTTTGAAAAAACTAAGAACTTATGACAGTTTTCAAAGGTGTTTGTGATTTGCATTCTGAAACAGGAGACTCCTAACTTTCTTGTATATCTTTCATACTTTTTATTTGTTGTTCCTACCTTTAATAGATGAGAAAAAGTCACAGCAACTCAACACCTGAGGAATTTCATTTTTAATATTGTTCAATATTGAAAATTAAAAAACAAAAAGATATTGCTTCACATCGTAAACTCTGCATACTCAAACTTGTCTTGATTTTTTGAGATTATGTCTAGTAAACTGATATCACTCATGGAAATGGGAAAAAGGAGGATTTTCCTATTTCACAGATGCCGTAGGGCTAAGGGAAGAATGCTCTTCGGCTTTCTTGTTTTGTAAAAACAAAAATACTTCACAGCCTGCTGTGGTTAAGAACAGAAGTTCTGGAGTCAGTCTGCTTGAGCTCATATCCTGGCTTAGCCACCAAAGTGGAGTTTATTACCTTAGGTAACATACTTAATGAGTTATATATTAAATGTGGTCAAGTGTGTGGAGGTCAGAGTGCATGGGCTAATTATATGCAATTATATTCAATGAGATCATTCAAATGAACCACAGACTACAGTACCTAGAATACAGTATGAAATCAATACCTATGGTTTTGTTTTTCTTTATTGTATTTATTGCTCCTTAAAAGTATGCAATTTCCTAACAGTGGCATCAAGGGTTTTCATAACTTAAAACATAACTTCAAGAGGTTTGGCAAGGAATCTATGTAATACGCTTTTATCTGTCACTTTTAAATTTAATTAGACATCTCCATGAGGAAGTACATAGATATGTATATGTATACATATATAGAGAGAGAATGTATGCAAATATATTTTACATATATTTTGAATCTATAAGAGAGTTGCTATCTGACTGCAGAATATCATTCTGTTTTCTATTTAATAGGCAAGTTATAAACATAAAAAGGTAAATTGAATTTGAGGCAGTTTTTACTGACATTTTATCTTTTTTGAGAAAGACATCACACATAAAACTTATCTGAGGGAAGTAACTTTAGATGAGATTTAAAGTTTTTGTTAAAGCTAATGTACAATCTCAGCAATTAAGTTACAAATAAAACTTTACTATTTTTCATTTTAAAACAAATTGACACATCATAAATCAAGGAACTTACTGCTCTAGGTACAGTCAGAGTGCCCTTCCTGAAGGTCATTCAGCCATCTAAACGATGTGATGAATTCATGCCAAATGAAAATAGTTGAAGTTTTAGAATATAGCAAGAGGTTTCTATCTTACTTAACTATCCTGAAGCTTATAATCCTTTTTCCACTCTCTGTCTATTGAAATTCTTCCTCCCTTGATAACTTTGACTTTCTCTCTCCTAGTTTTCCTTCTGTTTCTGGCCAGTTATGTTCAGTTCATTTTTCATGCTTTTTTTTTTTTTTTTTTTTTTTTTTTTTTTTTTTTTTTTTTTTTTTTTTTTTTTTTTTTTTTTTTTTTTTTTTTTTTTTTTTTTTTTTTTTTTTTTTTTTTTTTTTTTTTTTTTTTTTTTTTTTTTTTTTTTTTTTTTTTT